>CAMZMU010000052.1:111674032-112247680 GCA_947311845.1 Poa pratensis
GCTAAACACAAAGGGGGCAAGTGAGCTCTTTCTTCTTCCGTCCCTCGCACAGGAGGAGGTACAGGGATACTTATAGCAGTCCTGCTAGCAACGGCTCTGTCCTCCACGGTGGCAGCATGTGCTCCTGCAGAGTTCTCCGGGATTCCAGCAGGAAACCCGCGCCTCCGGGATCTTCGGGTCGTTTCTGCCATGACAAGACTTCTCCTGTCTTGTCCCAGGTTATCCGGGCTGTCCCATCCCGGGACGTCGATCTGTCAGGCTCCGGGTTCTCCGGCCAGGCGTGCTCCTCTGCCAGGCCAGAAGACAAAAGCCATTGACTTCCTAACCGAGTTAAACTTTCTTTTCCTTCTTAACCCGGCAGGGGTATGCCGGATTCTCCTCGTCCCTCTCCTACATATAAGAAAGAACAAGAGCAGGCCGATATTTGTATGTCGGTTAACATAACCCGGCCTAAATGACCCGGTGGCCATGAGTCGGTTTGTAGTCACACCATGTCTCGGTCCCTCCGGGTCTTGGTTGACCCGGTTTGACCATGACCCGGTCCACTTTTCATAGCTCTTTATAACATAACTGACCCTACCCGGGGGTAGCCCCCCGACACACAAAGCATAAACGTAATCGCGAAAATGGTTGGTTGTTAGACTAGTCATAGTGGGAAGTAACTTCAAGTAGTAACATACACATATTACTAGACTATGTTACTACCCTCCTAGTGCAAAATAACATAGAGGTGGTGTCATAGATTGTCTCATTTATTACTCTATAGACTCATTTTCTCTTGAAAAGTGTGATGTTACTAGTGTTACAAGTAACTAGCTAACTTACTCTATTTATATCTCTCCTCATTAATTACATGCCACATATGATTTTTTGTTTAGCTGACATCTATGTTAGTAGTGAAGTTAATCCCACTATGGATAGTCTTAGTAGACTAGCTATCTGAAATAGATGATTAGTTCCAGCAGTACTCATATACAATCCGGCTGATCAGGCAATTAGCGCACCCTTTGTTTGGTTCGCATCGCAGCCAGCAGCAGGGCGACAGTAGTGGCAAGGGCCAGGAGTCAAATTTGTCATCTGGTTAGCGTGTCCAGGTCTAGTCGAATACGGTCAAACGTACAATGACTGCGTGATCTTGTTCGGCTCCACCGTTTTTTGCTATATTGCAAATTTGCAGGTTGAGTCAGAGAATCAGAAAATTAGTTAACGCACTCAAAAGCTCCTCGATCTCGCGCTTTGTTCATTAAAAAGAGAAACGCTGGCTAGTGGTGGCCTCTTCCTTGATTCCGTCGTAACCTCGCTTCCTGGAATAGCTTGCTGCATCAACTAGACCAAAAGTAGCAGTTTGGGGCATAAAGAGATTCGACTTCTCGACTTTTTTTTATTTCAAGAAATGCTTTGAAAAACATTAGCTGTCACTGTCTTTGAATATACTCCCTCTGTTACACAATATAAAATATGTTAGATGTTCATATATTGTATAGATTTGAACTAAAATGAGTGGACATATATATTAAAACGTGTTTAGATATATGTGTATACAAGTGAATGTGGAAAAAGTCTAAAACATAGGAAGCATATATTTAGACTGCCTCACACACAAATTTATTTAAGCTGGATATCTGAAAATCATGCGCGAGATAACTTTATGTAAAACTAGTTTCATACTTCATTGCATTCCACAAATTATATGTTAGTGGTGCAAGTGGTGTTTGGAGACATTGTGCAAGTGCGACATGACGAGTCCAGAGAACCAAGGGAGCATGAATTTTTAAGTCAAATTTAATAAGCACAATGACAACACAGTGTAAATTAAACAAGATAGATTGAAGTGGCTGTTGAGGTGCAACTATATGATAAGCGGGGAGCTCTTGGTTCTTGCGAAGAAGGCCTTGCTCGAGATGATGGACAAAGTGCTTGACACGGTTGCATGATGACATCCGGGACGACGCACTGGGGAAGAAAAATAATGAAAGGTACTTACATTATGGTGGCGTGTGTTAGAAAGAGAATGTAGATGGAATCTCTACTACTTATAAAAAAGCAAACATATTCTTTCCTATGGTCACCCATCTAAGGTACACAGAGCAACAGAGAGCAATTAGAACCTCACGATCAGGCCCACTAATTAGGATCTAACCGTTAAGATATCAACTAGCCCTGGCCCTGTGTACGTTTAGCAATTTGATAGGGCGGACGAAAACTCTGCCATCCGCGTTCGCATCTGATAACCTCCTCGCTCGCTCACAAATAATCAGGCGTCGACCTTCAAAAAGATTAAAAAGGTCAGGCGTCGATGCCGCCTGCTCCCCCGATGCCCTCGATCCCTCTCCCCACCTCTCTGCCACACCTTCCCTCCCGAATCTGTCCTCCACGTCGGCGGCGGAGAGCGACGAGCGCAGATTGTGGCCCAGCGCACGAGGCAGCGAGCGACGACCGATCAGCGTACGACATCGTCGGATCCGGCCACCACGGTGAACACGACACCCTGAATCCTGATTCCTATCCCCTCCACGCTACCAATCGCCTGTCAGCCCTCCGACTCCCATAGTCCCATCTCCCATGTTGCCTCCGGGAAATCCTCTGCTTCCCATCTCCCTGCAGTAGCGTACAGAAGCCAGTACGCCCGTCACCGAAGGTGCGCAAGTAGGCCAGCTGGCCAGGGCTGTTGCTCATCGGGCTTTTCATATGTGCGTTTAGGGTTATGTGCGTTTAGGGTCAAAATGTTATTTACCAAAGCCTATTGTGTTAGTACTGATGCGGTCATTCCTAGGTCAGGCGCTTTTTTTTTAGATAAGATCAGGCGCTTCTGATACATCATTGGCTTGCAGAGTGTAAATACACATATTTCTTCAGATGTTTGAAGTGCAAATGGTTAAATTTATTGACATAACCAGCATATTTAGGAATTTAGAAGAGGGATAAGCGCCTACAGATGGAAACCTCATATCAAATGTTGTCTTGTTATATTTGTTGGAAAATATATCTCTGATCTTCCCGATATGAGGATTTCCTAAAATTAGTCCCTACTGTCTCCACGCCCTTATCTGATGTGCTTGAATATTGATTTCTGGTTCACCAAAGTAGATCCGTTATAAACTAGAGATATATACCGAGTCTCTTGATGAGAAGTTTATCGAAGAAAAATAAAAAGGAATAGACATTTTTTATCTCTGCAAGCGATCTCAAAATTCTTTGCTCACTCTTAAAGAGGTAAGCTTATGTTTATTATTGGTTTCAATTTCCGCTTCTTCTTTTCCGTGTGGGAATGCGGATATGTCTAATGAGCAAACTAACTAACACCCATTGCATACTTTTTTATGTCAACAGATGGTGGAAGGTTCTGTTGTATGGATGAATGCTTCATGTACCATCATACCAAGGAGCGAATAAATTTTGAGAAGTAAGCTCAATGAAACAACAAATATTTTGTTTCGCTGAATTACATAATTAACATGTTGATATACTCTCGCTTTATTCGTTGCATTTGTAGACAGATTGTTTTTTTTTTTTTGTTGTTGCTCTAATTAGCCTCTTGCTACGTTGAATACCGAAATATAGCGATAGATCAGAAAAAAGTTGTGGCAAATCCCAGCTTAGGCTATAAGCCTATAATCTTACCATATTGTATTGTTCTTTATTTTGTAGCTACCGATATTCATGAACATTAAGTGCAGATCATGGTTTTTAAGGCGTCCTAAGGCAGACCGGGGCGCCTTACCGCCTACGGCGTAGGCGTCTTAAATGAATTGCGAAGATTGAAGGTTCTTCTCCACTCCTTATTTTCTCTAAATCTGTAGCCTCGGCTACATTTGACCTTCACGCCGCTGTACTTCTTACGCCATGTAGCACAATTATGTGAGATTCTGCTGCTTGATGTATTTATGGGAAATATTGTGTATCGATAAAACAACTTTTGTTAAGTAGAATTTTAGTCATGGATTTGGGTTATTTGGTGTTGCACGTCAAAGAATTTCTGAATTTCCTTTCGGATGCGACAAATTACACAATGGTTCATCTAAGTAGTTAGTTTGTGTAACTTATCAAACCAAGTGCTTAATATATTTGATATTTTTATGCCTCTTACAGGATTTCCTTTTGGCGTCACCTTTCAAAGGACATGGTTTGGAAAAGGTGTTTCAGGCCTAGGGAAGGATTCTCTTATTCTTGCGAATAATTTCTGAAATTTGGGCTTCATAATTATATTAAACATGGGGTGTGCTTTAGAAAGATATCATTCAAATAATTTACGCCATTTTAGCTTTTTTCTTATCTTTGTCAAAAAATACCATATAATTTTTGACATTTCATGTCCTATAAATTTTTTGAGATTACTAAAGGGAGGCAATTACTAAAGGTACGTCATTCATAATATCGTGCATTGCCGTGCGTGAAAGAAACATAAGTAAATTTACCCTGCAAAGAGACTGCTTGCATACATGATTTTTTTACTATCGATTCTAGCATTGTCATGTATCTTCCAGTTAAACAAACACATGATTCAGAATTGCTCCAAGTAATACAATGATGGCGGTAATTACACTATTGTTTGCTGCACAATGGTAACATATAACTCTGTTTTGTCCTGGATTAAATTGTTCATTCATCATTGTGACATGATATGATATCTGAAGTTCTGGTGTGCTAACCTGTTACCTAACATATTTGGGGTATGTTATTTGTTTAGTTTCATCAGCTTGTGGTAAAGCATCATGCTGACCTTTGCCGATCCTATGTAAGGAGCTTTGATACTATCAACTGTTCTATTCCGAGGGTATATTTGCATGGCTCTTTGATTCTCGATTGTTTGCTCTTGCATAACTGTAACAGCCCCAAAATTTGAGTACCAAATTTTCACTTTTGTGTCCTCTTTTGCATCATGGCATGCATGCATCATTGCATCCATTTAAATTGCTAAGCCACACACAATTTATTCTTAGCAATGTGGAAAACCAATAATGGAAAAACTTGTTTCAACATAATCTCCAAACAAAGAAGACACTCAAAGTTGCAAAACAAAAATTCTTGACATCTTGTATAATTGTCAAGGAAGTTCCAAGAGTTCGGATAATATTTTGCACTTGCTCCAAATTGTTAAAGGAGCAACATTTTGAACTCTAGCAAAAATGCCATATTCAGACCCTATGAACAAATATTGCTCAAAACATTTTATTTTGCAAAACCAATTTTTGTGGTGCTCCTATATTATGTTGGGGGCTACTGGATTTTTCCCAGAATTTTCTAAAAATATTTTGGTGCCTAAATAAAATCAGGGAAGTTGCAGTTTTAATTTTAAATAGGAAAAGGACCTCTTTGTAATTATGGAGGGACCTGTCCGTGATGGAAGAAATTTGGCCAGGGGCCAATTTGCAAAATCGGGTCTTCTTCCTCGTCGCTGTAGCGACACGGTCGCGTCGTAGCCGCACCATGCCGCTCGCCCAGCTCGCTCGACGCGCTGCGCCGGTCCCTCCCCTGTGCCCTACCTGCGAGGAGAGCGACCCCGAGGCCCCTGCTACCCTATCCGCTCGCTGCCCTCTCGCTCTCTTCTCCTTTTTCCTCTCCCCATGGCCGAGCTCTAGCCGCCGCCGTCGCCGACGAATCGCCGCCGTGTCCGGCCGTCTCAGGCCAGGCCACAACCGCCATTAGCTCCGCCGTGCCGTGCTCGTCGTCCACGCCAAGGGAATCGAGCTGGGGCGCCTCACATCGCCGCTGCCGTCCCCAATTCCGCCGCTGCCGTCCGAGCTCGTCGCGGGCGAATTGCCGTCGAGTCCGGTGCCGTCGAACCCTCCTCCGGCCACCCCGTCCTCCCCAACGCCTCGTGGTGAGCCCCTCCTCATCGCTGGCCCTCCTCCCTCACGCCCTTGCTCGCCGTGCTCCACGCCGCGGACGCCGTCGCCGTAGTATGCTCTCCATCGCGAATACGAACCCGGTGAAAAACCCGGATATTTCCGGTTTCGTTTCCGGGATAAGAAAAGCGGTACTGGAACCGTTAACTTCAACCCGGTCTCTACCCGGTTTATAACCGGAAATAATTCCGGATTTATTTAAATCCGGTATAAAACCCAGAATTTTCCGGGCTAGAATCCGGGATTTGAATTTTCTTTCTGAATTTGTATTTCCCTCTCAATCCTCTAACTACAAATGATCTAAAGTGGTTATTGTTGCTAAATAAATCATCAAAAGGTCAGATCAAAAAGGGAATTGATAAAAAATGATAACTTTCTAACGGTGTATCGCAAAAATGCGTGTGATATACCAAAATGTCCAGAAAATTGTGAATAACCCTTTAAATCAAATATCATGCATCTTCGATCACGATTAAGATATTGTACTCATATTGGTACCAAAACTTCATTAAGTTAAATGTGGGGTATTTTTCGTATCCGGTCGAAGTATTTATTCTTCGTGCCCCATTTAAATTGCTAGATGGAAACAAAATAAGTTCGATGCATTAAATTGTCATGTCATCATGTTTGCGCATTGCACCGCTTTGTGTTTGTGGTATTTATTCGTTCCTCTCCGGTGTTGTTTGTGCATCGATAGATCAAGGAACTGAAGTGCCACCACCGTACCGTGACGATCCGTACTACCAGTACCCTGAACAAGGCCAGCGTAATCCCCTCTGAGCATATCTTATCCTATTTTCCACAATTATTTTCTCTACTATAATATTGCATGCGGTTCTAAATGTCTTTTGCCTGGATTAGAGTATCCTACTAGTTGCATTAGAATCCTGTTGCCAATACCTGTTTTACCTTCCTATTACCATAGGTTTGTATTGTTGGCCATGGAATACTTACTATGCTATGCAAGTGCTTAGCCATGCTTAGTGAAATGCCTAGTTGTACTAGGGATGGTGAATGCTGGAAACAGGTGTTAACTTGTGACAGTGATGTTGATGGTGGAGAATTGTGGAGATGGATAATAAAATGCTAAGAAGGTGGGGATGAGAGGCCACTGTGGTTGTGGTGTTTTGTCTCGTTCTCGCCGCCTAGGTGCGAGTTCTGTACCTCCTGAACCAAGACTGAGCGTGCAACCATGCGTGAGGCCTATGCACTTGCAGGAACCCTCATAGACTAAATAACTCGAGCGGGGCTAGCCAGGGTCCTCTAGTTTGGCTTTCCATTTGCGCGTGCGTGATGGTGTTGAACTGAGATGAGGATGGTGGTGTTAGGAAAATAAGTGGCTGTGGGGCGGGGTGTGGTGATCCTGGCAGTCCTACCGCCACTGATGATCCTGGAAAGTCTTTAACGAGGGAGAAGTCGACACCGTTCCCACCCAGCCGGCTTTCCAAGGAAGAGAGCTAATGCGCAGGTAATGGGCCGGGCGGTACGCGTGGCAAACATTTGTACACCCCTGCAGGGATAAATCTTTTCGAAAAGCCGTGTCCACGGTTACGGACGACTTGGGAATGGACGATGATCATAGAATAACTTAAACGGAATGATTAAAACTGGGTACTAGAGGTACCAATTCCACGAGTGTAAGGTTGACTTCCTCGAGGGTGATTCGGGGAGGTGCCTTTGATGAACAGGTACAATGGTGATGTTGGTGATGTTTGAGAAAGGTGATCTCAAAGAAAAGAGTTACTTCTTACCCCTCTTTGAAAATGTTCTAATAGTCGATGCCATGGAGTTGTGTTTTTATAAATAAAATCAGCTTTATGCAAACAAGCCTATAACTTTGAAAGCCTCATCGAGCATATATTAGCTCTTAATCTTGCGAGTTCGTCGAACTCAACGTCTTTGCTTTTGTTTCAGAGGAGGACTTCACCGACTTCGGAGGTGGGTTCTTTGTGGACGTCGACGAGTAGTCTGGGGTTCCCAGGTGGCAGCTTGGGACATCTTGGAACAGCTGGCGCTGTGATGTTTATCTGTAGGCCTCTTAGGCCATATTTTGGATCTTGTTGTTTAGAACAACCTAATTCGCTTCCGCTTGATGTAATGTTGGGTCTGTGACCTCTGGTTGTCATTTGCTATCTTTCTCTATTATAAGAGTTGAACTATATGATTTGTGTCGTAGAGTCTGTGATGTGCCAGTTGTTCCACAAGTCTTGATCTTACTATTATGCTTTGATAGTTGTGCCTGTGTTAAGGCATCAATCGGGGTGTTGCGTTGTCTGGAGTGAGGTGTACCCAGCAACGCCTGCCAAAGGTTTTGGCCGGGGATTGGTAAACCCGTAACCTCCGGTTGTATCGCTTAACTGGTGACACACAGCATCACTGTATAGCAGTCGGGTCGGGGCGCCACAAGTTGGTATCAGAGCAGTACTGCCTGTAGGAAACCCTTCTACTGGTCGATGTTGAGTCTAGTGTTTGTGAAAATATTTTAACCTAAAAATGAGTTGTGAAAACCATCTTAGGATTCTTTTTACTCCTTATCTGGTTACCCTCTAATCTCGGAGCAATCTTATCTCGATTTGAGTTTAAAGTTTTGCTTCTCACCTGTTACTTCAAAATTAGGAGAAACGTGGGTGGGTTCGACCTTGAGTGTTATGTGTCACGTTGCTCCCGCTGCGTTGCAATCCCAAATCAACTCAGATGTTCCTACCGAGTCAATCATTTGATCCTTTCTTTGGGTTTAACCCACGGACTTGAACATAAGGTCCCGGATTGTGCCAACTAGAGTGTGTTAAGTTGTGATTTCTTAACTCTCACTAGTAGCACATGATGCTGATCTTCGACCCAAGTTCTATCTTGTTGTTTTCCTTCTCGCAAAGTATTATCGTCCCTAGTCTGTGTACTTGTGAAGACGCTAATGCTATTGTTCGACCATTCGGAGAAAGATACTAACCGTGTCATTGTCAAATCTCCAGAATGGCTCGAGGAGGTCGTGGAGGCCGTGGTGGTCGCGGTAACCACAATGATGATGAGGATGATCTGCCGCCACCACCCTCGATGGCTCAAGTCTTGATGGCCATTGAGGAGAACCGTGGGCGCAATGAGCGTTTGCTTGAGCAGTTGGTGCAGCAAATGCACGGAGGAACGAGTGCAACACTCTCACTGAGTTCCTGCGTTCGCAGCCACCCACCTTTGCTGATGCTAAGGAGCCACTGGAAGCTGATGATTGGCTTCGTGCTTTGGAGCGCAAGTTCTCCGCGCTGCATGTCCCATTGGCTGAACAAGTCAACTTTGCCACCTACCTCTTGGTTGGTGCTGCTGGCTGTTGGTGGGAGAGCCATGTGGCTTGTTTCCAGCCAACCATGTCTTCACCTGGGCTGAGTTCCGCACTGCCTTTCCGAGCGGAGTACATTCCCCAGCCTATCATGGACTTGAAGAGGAGGGAGTTCCTGGATCTGCAACAGGGACGGATGGACCTCCGCACTTATGGTCGTGAGTTCAACCATCTTTCTCGTTACGCCCCAAGGGACGTGACCAATGATGCTGACAAGCAAGAGCTGTTCCGCAAGGGTCTGAATCCGCAGCTCCGCTATGAGCTTTGCCCTTCAGGTTCCAGACCTATCAGGAGCTGTTCAACCAGGCTTTCACTCTTGAGCAAGGAAGAAAGGAATTGAAGCTTCCAAGAGGCCCGCACATGGGGACCACCAGAGTTCCTCGGTTCTGAGAGCAAGAAGCGCAGGGTGTTTGTCCCTACAGCGCCGTACCTCGTGCTCCCTTCATGCCGAGGGCAGCAGGATATAGGCCACCTCCTCCGCGCCCCACTACTTCGACACTTGGGATAGGCGGGAGTGGGTACCGTCCTATGCTACCTGCTCCACCTGGACTCACTTGCTACACCTGTGGCCAGGCTGGTCACTACTCCAGGGAGTGCCCCCAGAAGGCACCTCTCGCGATAACTCCTGCACGAGCCCCTGCCACTCCAACTGGCAAGGCTGGACCTATTGTGCGTGGTCGCCTGAACCACGTCTCTGCTGAAGAAGCTGAAGAGGATCCTGGCGTCCTTATGGGTGAGCTTCGAATCAACAACCATCTTGCTACCGTTTTGTTTGATTCTGGAGCATCGCATTCATTCATCTCTATTGCGTTTGCAAAAGATCACCAAATACCGTTTGAGAAGATGAGCAGTCCCTTGATGATCTCTACCCCTGGCTCCAAATGGCAAACCGATGGCGTTACTCCTGAGGTCCAGATTATCATAGCATCCCTGTCCTTCCCTTTCCCGTTGATAGCCTTGAGGTCGAAGGGCCTTGATGCCATACTGGGCATGGACTGGTTAGCAAGATACCATGCTAATCTCGACTGTGCTGCTAAGTCCATCACCGTGACCCACCCTTCCGGTTACGATGTGCAGTTTTGGGCTACATATTCAGGACCTCCATCATCAGACAATCCCCTCTCCCCGGAGATCGCCCTATGTTTCATGGAAGGCTTGTCCCCTCCTGAAATCCAGGACATACACGTGGTGTGTGACTTCCCGGATGTGTTCCCAGAAGAATTGCCTGGCATGCCACCTGATCGAAGTGTGGAGTTTGTCATAGACTTGCTTCCCGGTACTGCTCCAATTTCCAAGAAGCCCTACCGTATGCCGGTGGAAGAGTTGGCTCTGTTGAAGAGCAAATTGATCAGCTGTTAGCTAAGGAGTTCATCCAGCCTAGCAGTTCACCTTGGGGTTGTCCGGTACTCTTTGTCAAGAAGAGGGATTCTACCGTGCCTCGCCTTGTCTCTGATTATCGACCGTTGAATGCGGTGACAATCAAGAACAAGTATCCTATCCCCGCATCAATGATCTGTTGGATCAGTTAGCTGGTGCAAGAGTATTCTCCAAGATGGATCTGAGGTCAGGGTACCATCAAATAAAGATCAGAAAGGAGGATATCCCAAAGACGGCATTTGTTACTCGCTATGGCTCATATGAGTATACCGTCATGTCCTTTGGTCTCACAAATGCTCCAGCTACTTTCATGAGGCTCATGAATTCCATTTTCATGGATTATCTTGATAAGTTTGTCGTCATTTACATCGATGACATCCTCATCTATTCTAAAACCGACGAAGAGCATGATGAACACCTTCGGTTGGTTCTGACACGGCTTCGTGAACACCGTCTTATGCCAAGTTCTCCAAGTGTGAGTTTTGGTTGGATAAACTTGTCTTCCTTGGACATGTAATATCTGCCAATGGTGTGGAAGTCATCCCCGACAAAATTCAAGCTATTCTAGACTGGAAAACTCCAATGTCAGTCAAGGACATTCGTAGCTTTCTCGGATTGGCGGGTTACTACCGCCGATTCATCGAAGCTTTCTCCAAAATAGCCAAGGCATTGACTGACCTTCTCAAGAAGGATAGAAAGTTCGTATGGACTGCCGAAGCTGAAGAGAGCTTCCAAGCCCTGAAAGCCAAGCTCACTCCGCTCCTGTGCTTGTCCTGCCGGACACAAGCAAGGATTTCGTCGTCTTCTGTGACGCCTCTCTACAAGGTTTGGGCTGTGTGTTGATGCAAGATGGCCATGTTGTGGCTTATGCTTCTCGCCAACTTAAGCCGCATGAGCTCAATTACCCTACTCATGATCTAGAGCTTGCCGCGTGGTCTATGCTTTGAAGCAATGGAGACCATACCTGTTTGGTAACCGTTGCGAGATCTTCTCGGATCACAAGAGTCTAAAGTACCTCTTCACCCAGCCGGATTTAAATCTCAGGCAAAGGCGTTGGTTGGAGTTAATCACGGACTACAATGTGAGTCTGAACTATCAACCCGGCAAAGCAAACGTCGTGGCTGACGCGCTAAGTCGGAAGTCCTATTGCAACAATCTGATGATTGAACAAGCCCAACCTGCCCTTATGAAGAGTTCGCCCACTTGAACTTGGAAATGGTTCCCTCCGGCTATCTAGCAAATCTGGAGATCAAATCTACTCTTGTAGACCAGATCAAGGATGCTCAAACGTGACAAGGGTATTCTGAAAATCAAGGAAACATTGCTAGTGGGAAGTACAAATGCTTCTCGTCGATGAATCCGGAGTTGTTTATTTCGGTGACCGTCTAGTGGTACCCAAGAAGCGGAAATTGAGAGAGCTGATCCTTCAGGAGGCTCATGATACACCTCTCTCTATCCATCCGGTAGTACCAAGATGTACCAAGACCTTCGACCACAATTCTGGTGGACTCGTATGAAACGAGAAATGCCAAGTTGTTGCTGAATGCGACACCTGTCGACGGGTAAAAGCTGAACATCAAAGACCTCCGGCACTCTTCGCCTATTGCAGTCCCGAGTGGAAATGGGATGAAATTGGTATGGACTTCATCACCGGTTTCCCCGATCTCAAAAGGGCAACAATGCAATCTGGGTAATCATTGATCGTCTTCCAAGGTTGCCACTTCCTACCGTCCGTGAGGATATACGTGCAAGTCAACTTGCCGAGTTGTATTTGGCTCGTATTGTTCCATTGCACGGGGTCCCTTTGAGGATCATATCGGACCGTGGAAGTATCTTCGTCTCCAAGTTCTGGCACAGTTTCCAAACTGCTATGGGGTCCCGTCTCAACTTCAGTACCGCTTACCACCCCCAGACTGATGGTCAGACTGAAAGAGTGAATCAAGTTTGGAAGACATGCTTCGGGCATGTGTCATCTCTTTTGGCCAAGGTTGGGAAAAGTATCTCCCTTTCGCGGAGTTCTCCTACAACAATAGCTATCAAGCTAGTCTGGGCATGGCTCCATTCGAGGCTCTATGGAAGAAAATGCCGCACTCCTCTGAATTGGTCCGAGACCGGAGAGAGAGCCCTCTTTGGTCCAGATATTGATCAATGAAGCTGAGGAGAAGGTGAGAATCATAAGAGAGAATCTGAAATTGCTCAGTCAGGCAGAAGAGCTACTATGACAAGCACCATCAGGAGATTCACTATGAAATTGGTGATAAAGCTTATCTCCGTGTCTCTCCCTCGTGGCGTTCGCCGCTTCGGAATCAAAGGGAAATTGGCCCCTCGCTATGTTGGTCCTTTCACCGTTCTGGCAAGCGAGGAGATCTTTCTTATCAATTGGAGTTACCGGTCAAATTCCCAAATGTGCATGATGTGTTTCATGTCTCCCAACTCCGCCGGTGTTTCAAGGATCCTATCCATGGAGTTAATCATGAGGAGCTAGATCTACAAGAAGACCTCACTTATCGTGAGCATCCTATCCGTGTCTTGGATGAAGCTGAAAGGAAGACCCGGAACAAGACTACCAAGTTTCTCAAGATTCAGTGGTCTCACCATTCCGAGGAAGAAGCAACTTGGGAACGAGAGTCTAGTCTACGTGAGGAGTATCCCGACTTCTTTCCGCAACTTAGAATCTCGGGACGAGATTCCTGTAAGGAGGGTAGAATTGTAACAGCCCCAAAATTTGAGTGCCAAATTTTCACTTTTGTGTCCTCTTTTGCATCATGGCATGCATGCATCATTGCATCCATTTAAATTGCTAAGCCACACACAATTTATTCTTAGCAATGTGGAAAACCAATAATGGAAAAACTTGTTTCAACATAATCTCCAAACAAAGAAGACACTCAAAGTTGCAAAACAAAAATTCTTGACATCTTGTATAATTGTCAAGGAAGTTCCAAGAGTTCGGATAATATTTTGCACTTGCTCCAAATTGTTAAAGGAGCAACATTTTGAACTCTAGCAAAAATGCCATATTCAATCCTATGAACAAATATTGCTCAAAACATTTTATTTTGCAAAACTAATTTTTGTGGTGCTCCTATATTATGTTGGGGGGCTACTGGATTTTTCCCAGAATTTTCTAAAAATATTTTGGTGCCTAAATAAAATCAGGGAAGTTGCTGTTTTAATTTTTAAATAGGAAAAGGACCTCTTTGTAATTATGGAGGGACCTGTCTGTGATGGAAGAAATTTGGCCAGGGGCCAATTTGCAAATCGGGTCTTCTTCCTCGTCGCTGTAGCGACACGGTCGCGTCGTAGCCGCACCATGCCGCTCGCCCAGCTCGCTCGACGCGCTGCGCCGGTCCCTCCCCCTGTGCCCTACCTGCGAGGAGAGCGACCCCGAGGCCCCTGCTACCCTATCCGCTCGCTGCCCTCTCGCTCTCTTCTCCTTTTTCCTCTCCCCATGGCCGAGCTCTAGCCGCCGCCGTCGCCGACGAATCGCCGCCGTGTCCGGCCGTCTCAGGCCAGGCCACAACCGCCATTAGCTCCGCCGTGCCGTGCTCGTCGTCCACGCCAAGGGAATCGAGCTGGGGCGCCTCACATCGCCGCTGCCGTCCCCAATTCCGCCGCTGCCGTCCGAGCTCGTCGCGGGCGAATTGCCGTCGAGTCCGGTGCCGTCGAACCCTCCTCCGGCCACCCCGTCCTCCCCAACGCCTCGTGGTGAGCCCCTCCTCATCGCTGGCCCTCCTCCCCTCACGCCCTTGCTCGCCGTGCTCCACGCCGCGGACGCCGTCGCCGTAGTATGCTCTCCATCGCGAATACGAACCCGGTGAAAAACCCGGATATTTCCGGTTTCGTTTCCGGGATAAGAAAAGCGGTACTGGAACCGTTAACTTCAACCCGGTCTCTACCCGGTTTATAACCGGAAATAATTCCGGATTTATTTAAATCCGGTATAAAACCCAGAATTTTCCGGGCTGGAATCCGGGATTTGAATTTTCTTTCTGAATTTGTATTTCCCTCTCAATCCTCTAACTACAAATGATCTAAAGTGGTTATTGTTGCTAAATAAATCATCAAAAGGTCAGATCAAAAAGGGAATTGATAAAAATGATAACTTTCTAACGGTGTATCGCAAAAATGCGTGTGATATACCAAAATGTCCAGAAAATTGTGAATAACCCTTTAAATCAAATATCATGCATCTTCGATCACGATTAAGATATTGTACTCATATTGGTACCAAAACTTCATTAAGTTAAATGTGGGGTATTTTTCGTATCCGGTCGAAGTATTTATTCTTCGTGCCCCATTTAAATTGCTAGATGGAAACAAAATAAGTTCGATGCATTAAATTGTCATGTCATCATGTTTGCGCATTGCACCGCTTGTGTTTGTGGTATTTATTCGTTCCTCTCCGGTGTTGTTTGTGCATCGATAGATCAAGGAACTGAAGTGCCACCACCGTACCGTGACGATCCGTACTACCAGTACCTTGAATAAGGCAAGCGTAATCCCCCCTCTGAGCATATCTTATCCTATTTTCCGCAATTATTTTCTCCACTATAATATTGCATGCGGTTCTAAATGTCTTTTGCCTGGATTAGAGTATCCTACTAGTTGCATTAGAATCCTGTTGCCAATACCTGTTTTACCTTCCTATTACCATAGGTTTGTATTGTTGGCCATGGAATACTTACTATGCTATGCAAGTGCTTAGCCATGCTTAGTGAAATGCCTAGTTGTACTAGGGATGGTGAATGCTGGAAACAGGTGTTAACTTGTGACAGTGATGTTGATGGTGGAGAATTGTGGAGATGGATAATAAAATGCTAAGAAGGTGGGGATGAGAGGTCACTGTGGTTGTGGTGTTTTGTCTCGTTCTCGCCGCCTAGGTGCGAGTTCTGTACCTCCTGAACCAAGACTGAGCGTGCAACCATGCGTGAGGCCTATGCACTTGCAGGAACCCTCATAGACTAAATAACTCGAGCGGGGCTAGCCAGGGTCCTCTAGTTTGGCTTTCCATTTGCGCGTGCGTGATGGTGTTGAACTGAGATGAGGATGGTGGTGTTAGGAAAATAAGTGGCCGTGGGGCGGGGTGTGGTGATCCTGGCAGTCCTACCGCCACTGATGATCCTGGAAAGTCTTTAACGAGGGAGAAGTCGACACCGTTCCCACACAGCCGGCTTTCCAAGGAAGAGAGCTAATGCGCAGGTAATGGGCCGGGCGGTACGCGTGGCAAACATTTGTACACCCCTGCAGGGATAAATCTTTTCGAAAAGCCGTGTCCACGGTTACGGACGACTTGGGAATGGACGATGATCATAGAATAACTTAAACGGAATGATTAAAACCTGGGTACTAGAGGTACCAATTCCACGAGTGTAAGGTTGACTTCCTCGAGGGTGATTCGGGGAGGTGCCTTTGATGAACAGGTACAATGGTGATGTTGGTGATGTTTGAGAAAGGTGATCTCAAAGAAAAGAGTTACTTCTTACCCCTCTTGAAAATGTTCTAATAGTCGATGCCATGGAGTTGTGTTTTTATAAATAAAATCAGCTTTATGCAAACAGCCTATAACTTTGAAAGCCTCATCGAGCATATATTAGCTCTTAATCTTGCGAGTTTGTCGAACTCAGCGTCTTTGCTTTTGTTTCAGAGGAGGACTTCACCGACTTCGGAGGTGGGTTCTTTGTGGACGTCGACGAGTAGTCTGGGGTTCCCAGGTGGCAGCTTGGGACATCTTGGAACAGCTGGCGCTGTGATGTTTATCTGTAGGCCTCTTAGGCCATATTTTGGATCTTGTTGTTTAGAACAACCTAATTCGCTTCCGCTTGATGTAATGTTGGGTCTGTGACCTCTGAATGTCATTTGCTATCTTTCTCTATTATAAGAGTTGAACTATATGATTTGTGTCGTAGAGTCTGTGATGTGCCAGTTGTTCCACAAGTCTTGATCTTACTATTATGCTTTGATAGTGTGCCTGTATTAAGTCATCAATCGGGGTGTTGCGTTGTCTGGAGTGAGGTGTACCCAGCAACGCCTGCCAAAGGTTTTGGCCGGGGATTGGTAAACCCGTAACCTCCGGTTGTATCGCTTAACTGGTGACACACAGCATCACTGTATAGCAGTCGGGTCGGGGCGCCACAATAACCTTCAAACTCTGTTTCTACAGCGTTTGGAAGCACAGGTAAGAGAATTACTACATACTGCATGGTGGATGAGGTAGAAGATGACGAGACGCAGGCATACCCACCGGTGTGGCCGGCAATTGAGTAGGAGCCTCCAGAAGTTAACCTCGGAAATTGATTGTAATTGTGTGTCGAGTCGATGGCCGGCAAAAAACGATCCTCCAGATGAGTTTTGTTATGTTAGCAAGCTACTTTTATTGCACATGTATGCGCACAGTAAGTTTTGCTGAAGGACATGTTCGTGCAAAAAAAGTATCATACCCCCATTGGCATGATATGAATAACGCCCATTTTTCTTCAGTTTCGCGTGTCACAAATTCTTAGTGGAAAGTTTTCCAAGATTCTCACTTTATGACAATGGTTTGTAGAACTTATTTTCCCATGAGTCTCACACTACAATCTTGTTTTTTTATTGCGAAACAATCTTGTTTTATTTGTTCAAGGCAAGGTAACGGTTCATATATACGCTATTTGATTTGTTTCTAATTATGTGCACTTATGGAACGATACTTTGTGCATCAACTTTTTAAGATAATGTATTGTATAATGCATATGTAAGATTGTAGTGAACTGATAAAAGCGATTCTTGGTACATATTTGAAGAAATATGAAAATGAAGCTAAAGACATATGCCCCTGCAACTAAATATGGTGTATTTCTGTGATAAAATATAAATGAGGAGTAGGAGTCGTGCGTTGCACGTGCAGTTTTACTAGTACATTGGAAAGAGAACATACCGAGATATCTCCATCTTAATGGCCGGGATTTCGGGTGATCGGTCAAGAGCAGGTTTGTCCTTTTTTTTTTGAGAAACATTGTACAACAAAGACGTTCACATACACGTGCACACACTCACCCTTATGAACGCACACACGCACATCCTACCCCTATGAGCACCTCCGTAATACCGAGCCAGCGGGTCGAGTCTTGAGATTGACGAAGTCATCACGGGCGCCTCGCTGTCGACGGGAACGTCGCCTCCCAATGAAGAATATTCCGGCTAAATGAGAAACACCAACGTCAAACCTGGGGTTTGAACTCTGGTGGGATGTGGTACAATCACCATTCTAACCATCTTGCCACAGGCAAGTTCTCGAGCAGGTTTGTCCTTACAAAACAAAAGTATACTTGCGTCTCTTGTATTTTAAATTTATACTTGGAAAAAATCTTGTATACGTGGCTTCGAATCTGCCCTGTATTATGTTGCTTCGTTGCTAGAGGTGCCAAATCGGCACACAACCCGAAAATAAATACTCCTACAGTCCTACTGGCTAGACACAGTTGACTCCTCTGCCGCCGACGTGTACAGACTACAGAGGAAGCAAGCCCCCGTTCGCTGGCGCGCCGACGCCATGACCCAACCATAAAAGCACGCAAGCCCCACCCAAACTCCACACTCCACACACACACAGCCGGCACCATCGATCCCAAGGCCACACCATTGCGATGCCCAACCCGTCCTCGCCGTCGCCGCCGCTCCAGCCACCACCGCCCGCCGCCGCAGCCAGCAGACGGCGCCGGCGCCTCCTCGCCTCCCCGAACCCCTCGTCTTCGTCGGCATCGTCATCGACTTCGTCCTCCGCCTCCCTCTCCTTCCCGTCCCCGGCGCCCTCGCCGTTCCACCACCGCTTCCTCTCCCCGCTCCGCGCCTCGGCCGTGCCCTTCTCCTGGGAGCACCGCCCGGGCATCCCCAAGACCCCCGCGCGCGGTCCCGCCACACGCAGCAGCAAGCTCGGTAAGGCGCCGCCGCTGCCGCTCCCGCCGTCGCTCTTCTCCAGCAACAGGGTGGTCGCCGAGTACGACGCCTTCGGCGCCGCTTACTCCGAGAAGGCTAGGAGGAGGCGCGGGCAGCGACGGTGGCCGGCGGTGACCGGCGCCCTGGCCGACTGGCTCGCCGTGCTGAGCGTCTACCGGTCGTGCGCCAGGTCCCGCGACTGCCTCGCCGCCGCCACCGGCCCGCCGCCGCAACCGCGCCGGCGCGTTCCCGCCTGAGGTCGATCGATCGATCCGGCCGGAGTATGTACGTGTACGTAGAGAGTTGGTCTCCGTGCGCGCGAGTTTAATTCTGGGAATGTGCTTTGTGGATTTGGTGACATGACGCTGTAATTAAGGGTGGGTTTCGTGTGTCGGTATATGCATGTGCTGGACAGCTGGAGTACTATAGTAGCTTTGCACTGACAATAATGAATTGGTGATTTCGGCACGATTAGTACTCCATGATATTAGGCCAGTTGCTGATTATAATGTCGCTGATGTTATAGTTTACACCATGATATTATGGGTTGCATGTGGGTGGTGCGGTGCCGCTGCATGTCTTCCGCTGTACCATTTTCCTCACTTTTCTTTTCTGCAGAAAAATGTGTTGTACTGTTAGTGTCTGCTGCTGTGATTAGTAGAATGCATTATTTATGCACTGATCACTGACAAGTAGGCCACGGCTATTATCGTCTCGTATCATGTCGAAATTCGACAGTGACCACCTGCATTGCTTGCAAACGTGCGCGCAACTTGAGATCTTTGGTACCCTGGTTGATAGTTTAGCGTCACTTTTAGTTGGAAATTGGAATGTTATACTACTCGAATTGATCCGATTCCGATTGTTAGAGTTCACTGAACCACTCAAACCAAAGAAAAACAACCACATGGTCGCAGTACAGCCGGTTGGCTTGGCGTAGAAGAGAGAGAGAACATATCAACAGAGCAAGCTTGCACACCCACGTCCCACAGTGTGACACAGTGATTCTATTGATGTGGAAAATGTCCATTTTTTTTCCATCACAAAACGGCACATGCATGCAAACACGGTTGGACGCGTTGGGTGAGTCACGCCGGCGGTGGCCATCTAGGTTTTGCAGATCTGATCAGGGTGCCCTGGGCCAAAGGCATGATCAGAAACTTGACCTTTTTCCTTTCGCCATGGCCGGGACCCTTCTCCGTGGATCCATCCATGTTACCGGTAAACGGAGGTACTACGATCTGGAGTAATGCAGGCAGAATAAATGACGATGCAGAGGGAAAATGTAACATACTCCATGATTGCACGAGCCACAAGTCAAAATCAAGACCAGAATAAAAGGGTTAACGACATGACATGAGAGCGGGTGTCAATCCAATCAAAATCAATGCAGCTGATGCTGGTAGATCGAGGTAGGGACACCAAATTAAACCAACCAGCCGCAGTATTTTACTGCTAAACCCTTGTTTTTTCAGGGACGTCAGGGCTGTGTGCCGTGTGCAGAACTGTGAAATGAATTCAGTGACATCACCATGAGAATACAAAAGGTGGTTAGATTTTGGTTAAAATCAGTCGATCTGGTGACCCGACGTTTACCAAAACCGTTTTGACTAATGGTAAGCAGATGGTGACTTGGTTCGAAAGCGTCGTCGATCAACCGCGCATTCAATCCTCTGCCGATGCGAAGGTGACTTGGTTCGAAAGCATTTTTTTTTATACCTCTGCCGATGTGAAGGTAATTTCCCTCGTTTGACGGCACAAGTTACCTTGGAGTGCACGGGAGCCCCGAATTCACCGGATCGAGTCGATCGACATCGGTTCCCAAAAGTCAGCTCCAAGTCTCTTGCTTGCTTGTCGTCACGCATGGCTGTCTGGCTGTCTCTCCGTCCTGACTGGTGACTGAATCTTTCAGCAAAGAACTGTGCAAGTGTCATATGCGCATGAAGGAATCGTGGAGGGGGAACAGTGCTCTCAAATAATGCCCAATAATTGGAGAGGCAGTGCTTTTACCAGTACCATTTTAGGCCTCCTTTGATTTGTAGGAATGGAAAATCAAAGGAATAGGAAAGATAAAGGAACCCCAAAGGATGGCAGGTGCAATCCTAGCCTCGTTCCTTGTGCATAGGAATCAAAAAATGAGGTTTGAGTGGATTTTTGTTTCCTCTGTGTTTTGCCTTGAAGCTGAGCTCGGAAGGAAAAGTTCCTTTGCTTTTCCTTTCCCCCGTTCCTGTGAATCAAACGAGTAAACAGTGGTATGGAAGGAAAACTTCCTATCCTTTACTATTCCTATGTATTTCCTCCAAATCAAAGGAGGCCTTAAATTTTTTCAATACAAAGTCAGAGCATACACCAAAACGCTCGATCAAGGAAGTCATTTCAGCTATATTATTCACAGGATGTTGGCATGCTCCAAGACTTATAATAACCTCACTGATTTGATAGTATGTAAATAGTATAATGAACTCTGGTTTTCCAACTTGTTCTCGGATCTCCTTTCTACAGGGCAAGGCAGCACATGTCACCGCCGCGACACGAGCTTGATGCTCATGCGTCGGGTGTGCCTCCATTCGGCACGCAACCACTCGAGTTGCGTGCCCTCTTATAAAGCGGGTGCCATTCTCTTGACTCCCCGATGTGGGACTAAAATGAGGTTACTTCCTCTCTGTCTCTGCCCTTCGTTTGGTCGGTTTGGTCGGGGTTCAGAGCTGGAGTTTGCTCGCGTATGATTGGTGTATCCATCGACAACACGTCGATCGTGTGCTGCTGCGTACATGCATTCCGGCATGTCAGTTCAAGAGCACCAATAGTGGCCGTACACGCGCAAACTTAAATGTGGATGGATTGGACGTGATTCTGCATCATTTTGGCGAACTGTTTCAGCGTAGCAGGCGCCGACCCAATTAGCAGTGGCCCCTAGCTCGCACCGACCGACCTGCGCATGCACGTACGAGTCGACGATGCACGCAAGATCGAGCAGGTCATATCGATCAGCTAGCCAGCGGCGCATCACGCTCCGGCGGTCGGCGGACACGTTCCACGGCCAGGACCACGGCGGCGACATTCAACTCGGATCGCAGAAGCAACCAACAGCCGCGCACGTCCGTCCCGATCCTGTGACGACATGGGACAGCGCACAAGGTTCAGGGCACGGCAGGTCGGCGGGCCTAGGAGGAGGACGATGGTTTCGCTGGCGCACTGCTTTATCTGGCCCCTCATTCGTGAAATTTGACAAAATTAACCCTTTGCCGAAACTTCATCCAAAAATAACCCTTTTTTCAAAAAAAATCAAAAACTAACCCTTTTGTGTGGCTCCCGTACCGGGGGCGCCACACATGAAGGTGCAACTCCCCCCACCTGGGGCGCCACACATGTAGGCACCACTCCCCCGACTGGGGCGCCACACAACTGCCAGCGTGGCAAGGCGGGTCCCAGCCCGGTTAAGTAGCGCCGGAGATGGGGGTGCCACACATACATGTGTGGCGCCGGAGTCAGGGGCGCCACACATTCTGTAAAAATATCAACCCCAGCCCGTGCCCCACCAGCCTCACTCTTTTCCCTCACTCTCTTCTCTCCAAAACAAAGGGTGCACCACTCCCAACACTCCCCAACACACCCCCCCCCCTCAAATCCATCCTTTTGGTTGATTTTTCCGTGGATTTCGGCTCCCCTACGTGCAAGAAGGTACTCTCCCCATCCTCCTTTTTTTGTCCAATAGAAATCTTCCAATTTGGAGACATTGTGTAGATCTTGGAAACCCTAGAATTTGAATATGAGGACAAATTTGTGGTTATTTGTTGATAATATTGGTCAATGTGTGTGGGTATGATGGATATGAAGTGTTGGGGTGTTGATTGTAGGTTAGGGTTAGGGTTTTTGTTAGATGTAGTTAGTGAGCTAGATTTAGTTAGGGTTAGTGCATAATGACTTGACTTAAAATTAAGATAAGTAAATTATTTTGTTTGAAATGCATAGCTTAGTGCAATGTATCAATCATTTGATGCATTCGGTTTGTTGTAAAATTAGATGGAGAAAATGGTTAGTGTTCATCATGTGGACAAGGAGGCCTTTTTGAAAGGCAATGTGGAGCATGACTCGGAGGAGAAAGTGGTGGTGTTTGGCCATAGTCCTAGCTATGCCGAGGTTGTGGAGAGAGTGCGGATTGCATTGAATTGGACGGATCCAAATGATGTTCTTTCTTTGGAGGGAAGGCATAATGTTGGGTTCGGAATGCATATTCGTTGGAAGATTATGCCTCTCAACTCCGAGTTGTGTTGGAGTGCATATAAGGAGACGGTGGCGGCATCTCAAGACAAGGCTCTTGAGTTGTTTGCCACCAAGACGTTTGACTTGAACCGGTGTGCCTCCGAACATGACGTTAGGAGGCCGGTTCAAAATGAGCCACCTCATGCGCATGAAGTGTACTATCCAACGTCGAGTCCACCTCCAATGACTCAACATGATTTTAGCCAACCAACAATGACCGAACACGAAAGGAGCCAACCTTCAAGCCCAATTCAAAGTGACCAATATGAAGAATCGGAGGAGGAGAGCGACGCATCGGAGTATGATCTTCATAAAAATGATATTGGTGATGTGGAGACAAATTGTAGGCATGAGGACATGGACCATGACATCCCTTATAACCGATGCTATGCATCGGACTCGGATGACGACGGTCCCGAAGAAGATGTTGATGAAGATGGGTTCACTGCTAAAGAAGCCGAAATATTCAAGAAGGTAGTGGGCCGGGATCATCGATTACCATTGTTCCGTGATCTTAGTCTCGCCGATAAAGCCGTGGTTGATGGTGGCACGAGTAAAATTCTTGAACCAAGGCCAACTTCGAAGAAGGATCGTAATCCCAAAAACTATGGTATTGCTGAGGGAGTGAAGTTTGAAAGCTTGTTGGAATTGAAGACATGGCTCAAGGAGTATGCGGTTAAGTACTTTAGACCATACAAAGTGGTTCACTCGGATGTCAAGAAGCGTTACACGGTTAAGTGTGATGACGCGCATAATGGGTGTCCGTGGATTGTGCGTGCAAGACCTATCAAGGGAACCTCTCAATGGGTTCTAAAAAAATGTGTGTCAACTCACATGTGTAGTGGCAATGATGATGATGATGACAAGGATGCGAAGGACATTCATCGGCAACTAACCTCCGATTTCATCGGCTATAGACTTTCCAATTCCATAGAGGCATTCCCCACTTTTTCGGTGAGGGCTATCATGGACACGGTGAAAGACATGTTTGGTTACTCGGTGAAGTATGGGAAGGCATGGAGGGCCAAGCAAGCCGCATTCAAGATGTTGTATGGTGACTGGGAGGAAGCATACAACCGACTTCCTAGATTGTTGGGAGCTATGGCTGCTACAAATCCGGACATGGTTACGTGTGTGGAGCCCTTTGGCCAAAAGACTAGGGATTACAACGGTGCAACCGTCCGTGTCTTTGGCCGTGCATTTTGGGCTTTCGGGCAATGCATAAGGGCATTCAAGCATTGTAGACCGGTTGTCTCCGTGGATGGCACATTCTTGACAGGCCAGTACAGGGGCACACTTTTGATTGCCGTAGCTCATGATGCTAACGACCGGTTGTTGCCGTTGGCTTTTGCTTTGGTGACGGCGGAGAACCAGGACAACTGGGAGTGGTTCATGGGTCTAGTGAGAACAAAGGTATTTGAGCCTCAAAGAGAGGTATGTGTCATCTCGGACCGCCACCAAGGCATACTCAATGCGGTGGAGATTGATATTCCCGGGCATGCTCCTTTGCACCATCGATGGTGCGTGAGGCATTTTGTGTCCAACTTCTATAGGGCATGCGGAAATAAGGAGCTATCTGATGATCTAAAAGATTGTTGTCTCGCTTTCACCGAGCGGCATTTTGTGAGATTGTACAACAGGTTGCTAACTCTCACATCGCCGGGGGGTCGAGAGTTCCTAGATAGGCATGCGTCTATGAGGCACAAGTGGACTAGAGCATTTGACACCGACGGTAGGAGGTACGGTGACATGACAAGCAACATGGCAGAATGTTTCAACAATGTGCTCAGAGGAGTCCGTGGGTTGCCCGTGACAGCAATAGTTCAATACACATTCGACAAGTTGAATGAGTATTTTCAAAAATATAGTGAGGAAACGTTTGAGCAGATGGAAGGGAAGAACAAGCACAAGAAGAAGTACAAGTATCCACCTGAAGCTGACAAATGGATGACATACCAGTTAAGGAAGGCGGAGACCAATACAGCCCAATGTTTTGACAACAACGAGTGGATTTACCAAGTCAATGAGCCAGGAGGCACCACGGTAGGTGGTGTGCAACACGGAGGGCGTGCGTGCAAAGTCTTGCTAAAGCAATGTTTGTGCTCGTGCCAGAGGCCTCAGTTGCTTCATCTCCCTTGCTCGCACTTGCGGACGGCGGCACGCATTAGAAAAGTGGGATACGTTGATCCGGTTAGGTTGTCCGAGTACTCGATCGAGGCTACCAAGGAGACATGGGCGGGCAGATTTGAACCTTACTTTGACCAATCACAATGGCCAGAATATCATGGCATTCAACTATGGCCCGATCCAATACTGAAGGTGACGAAGCGGGGAAGACGGAAGACAAAACGTTTTAGAAATGACATGGACGCATGGGGTGCAGGAGGTCTCCGAGAGTGGGGCAACCAACATTTTCAGGAGCCTAGTGTGGCTGCCCGTTGTGGAGAATGCAATGGTGGTGGGCACAATACTAGAGGTTGTAGTCGAAACAAGAGATCGAAAGGTGTCCAACATGGTGGCGGTGGTAGCACAAGCCACCATGATCATTCTCAACATGGCGGTGGCGGTGGTAGCACAAGCCACCATGTCATTCTCAACATGGCGGTGGCGGTGGTAGCACAAGCCACCATAGCCAACATGGTCATTCTCAACATGGCGGTGGCGGTGGTAGCACAAGCCACCATGGTGGTAGCCAACATGGTCATTCTCAACATGGCGGTGGCGGTGGTAGCACAAGCCACCATGGTGGTAGCCAACATGGTCATTCTCATCGTGGCGGTCGCGGTGGCGGTAGGCGTACATCAATGTATGACGAGCTAAGAGGGGGTAGGCGTCGTGGCCGTAGAGGTGGTAGACTTAGATGATTGGTATGACTGAAATTTATTTGGTTGTTATTTCTTATTTTCAATTGTTCCATTTTACTGTCAACTAAGTTCAAACTTGCAATTTTGTAGGGATGGTTCTTATTTTCAATTGTTCCATTTTACTGTCAACTAAGTTCAAACTTGCAATTTTGTAGGGATGGACTGTTCCGATCTGAAGGAGAAGCCGGTGGCATGGCAACACAGCATTGACAGTCGAGTCGGGCACGATGCGCCGACTTGTTGGTGTGGTGACGTTTGCAAGATGAAGCAGTCCAGCGATTGGGACGATAGAAGAGGAAGGAGGTTCTGGATGTGCCCGAACTATGCTTGGGAGAAGCCGAAGCCAACAAAAAACAAGTCGAAGCAAACAAAACGCAAGACAAAGCAAACAAATATTATTGAGCGTCCGCGGGTAAATGTCTCCTCCGCCTCTCTTGTAAAGAATTTATCTTTATCTAGTTGCATGTTTTGACTCGCTATTATGTTTGCAGTCACCTCCGCCTATTTGCCAATACTACCGGTGGATAGACTTTGAGCAAAATGGCCTCTACCGGTGGGAGGTAAAAAATATGACTGACAAGGCGTGGGAGCGATTCTGGGAGAAAGATCGTGAAGAGGAGCGGGCCAAGAAGGAGAATGAGCAAGCGAAAATTGAGGCACTAGAGGCTAAGAACGAAATGATGCTCCGCGAGATGGAGAGGTGGGAGAAGACTGAGAAGGCACGTGTTGCAAGGGAGGCGTGGGAGGCGGAACGTGCAAGGGAGGGGCCGTTAGAGGATGGAAGGTACCATGAGGCGTGGGCGGCGTTTGACGGCGAACTTGGAAGGGAGGGGTCGGGAGGCCAAGGTGAAGGTGCTCGCCGTGCACGAGAGGAGGCTCAACCTGAAGGTGCTCGCCGTGCACAAGGGATGTTGGATGCGAGAAGCCGTGCACAAGGGATGTTGGATGCGAGAAGGCGTGAGAGGGAAGCACAAGAGGAGTTGGATGCGAGAAGGCGTGAGAGGGCTCGCCGTGCACGAGAGGAGGCGGGAGGACAAGGTGAAGGTGCTGGCCTTGCACGAGAGGAGGCGGATGCGAGAAGGCGTGAGAGGGATCGCCGTGCACGAGAGGAGGAACGAGCGGAACCAGACCCAGCGAGGCGCAAGGGCAAGTATCCACGTCTTACTCAGTAGGGACAATGTAATGTCGTAGACTTTGGGTTTGTGTGAACCTTGTAATGTCGTGGACTTAGTGTGTTTTATGTTCTTGTGATCTTGATGAGTTAGTTGTGAACCTTGTAATTTGATGGATTTCGTTGAATCTTGTAATATGGTGAACTCTTAGTGAATTTGATGAATTTGATGGATTTCTGGAACTGTAGTTTGAAGTGCAGGAATTTGATGGATTTCATGAATGAGATGGATTTCTGAAACTTGTGCGGCGCCGGAGTCGGGGGCGCCACACCTTTAAGCTCCACTCCCCCTGCGGGGCGCCACACAAGTGCACAAAATTCCCTCCTCTCTGTCATTTTGCCGCGCCGGAGAGGCCGGCGCCACACCTCTTTGTGTCGCGCCCCAGACCAGGGCGCCGCACATGTGCAACGCCGGAGTGGCCGGCGCCACACCGTGAACCCCAGCTCCCCGAGCGCCGGCGCGGTACGCGCACACAATTTCGTGCTCTCTGTCATTTTGCCGCGCCGGAGTGCACGGCGCCACACCTCTATGTGTCGCGCCCCGGTCTAGGGCGCTGCACATGTGCAACGCCGCAGGCGCCGGCGCCACACCTTCATCTGCAACTCCCCCATCTCCGGCGCCACACCGCAAAATATCAGAATTAAGCACAAATTCACAGCAGTAGTTAACAACAACAAAATATCAGAATCACAGCAGTAGTTAACAACAACAAAATATCAGAATTAAGCACAAATTCTCAGCAGAAGTTAACTAATTCACAGCAGAAGTTAACTAACAAAATATCAGAATTAAGCACAAATTTGACTTGTTAACAACAACAAGTATCACGACAAGGTCCACGACAAGTTTCACGACAAGTTTACGACACGCATCACGACAAGTTTACGACATGGTTCACGACATGGTTCACGACATGTTTCACAACATGGTCTACTTCCTTTTCCTTAGCCTCCTCAAAGGCTCGGTCGGCGCCGGATCCGCATTCTTCCTCCTACTCCTCACAGGTAGCTTCTTCATCGGTTGTTCCACCACGTGATTTTCCGAGTCCTCATCCTCCGACACGTGATCTTCCGAGTCCTCATCCTCCGACCGTGCTCTTCCGCATCATCGGACTCGTCGTCATCCTCATCCGCCGCAGGCCCCTTTTTCTTGTAGATGTAGTCGTCCGGTGAGAAACGCCTGGTAGCCTTCTTCTTGGATCTTAGGTGGAAGGATCGCTGGTACGCCTGCAGGGTCATGTCATCGTTCACATTATCATCAAAATCGCCCTAGAAATGAAAGAATGTAAGCGGAAAATTAGTACATGGTTGAGGTTCAAGAAATCATTTTTGGGTTACCGGCATGTAACATATTCATACCTCAACCTCCTCATCATTGGGCTCATGTGGGTTCGAACTAGAAGCATCACCACGGATAGGGGTTGAAGGGGACCTCGAGCGGGTCGGCATGGCATCATCGCCGCGACAACCAAGCAAATGCGCTAAAGTGCGCAACCGAGTTGCAGAACGCTATGACGGCAAGAAATCAATATCTTAGTGCAAATGAACAACAAATTATGCACGAAGCGGAGATCGTCTAACTTACCTTCACAAATTCCCTAATGGCAGCATCACCCTTCTTGCCACGAGGTAACATGGCTGCCTCCTCGGCTGCTCCCGCTTGGCGGTCGATCTCATTGCGCTATGAAAACAAACATGTCAACAACTAAACTCTAATTATGATGAGACGAAATAAGTTGGGCAAAAATTACCATAAAGTTCATCACGGGAGCGAAATCAGTTCGGTTGCCTTCTCTTACGGCCTTGTTGTACCGGAGCTCAACAATAGAATCATCGTCCATGTCCTCCAAGAGCTCCTCATAAGCCGCGGGGCATATACGGACACGGGTACGTGCAAGAAACCAACCAAGATATGTATCGAATGCCTCTTGACGGTACTTGGGGCGATCTCGCATATACACCTTCCTGTCCGTTGCCTCTTTCAACTCGGCATTGAATGTAGTGATGTAGTCCTTATGATGTTTATCCCATTTCGTGATCTTCCTCTGCCGGCGCCGGTCCAATCTACATGGTCAACAAATGAAACATTAGTAACTACACTAATACATAAGAAGATTGGGTAAGAAAAAATTTGGAGCCTCACTCGTGCAACGAAAACATCGTGTTTATCCACTTTGGCGGTGTAGTTTGATACAACCCAAATTGGCTCATCACACGATGTGGTAGGTGGAACTCAACGGCATACAAGCATATCAATGGGCACTGCATCATCCAAAGATATTCTTCCTCGAAACACTTTGGGTTTAGGGGGAATTCCGGATTCCAACCAAATCTCTCCCCGACACCATAAATCTGCCATTTCACCTATATCATAGTACTCATTTCAGCATGTGCAGTTCGGATTTAAGATAGATAATGATTGAACGAAAGCATTCTAATTATTACCTGGTCGGGGGTCAGCGAGTCGAACTCGTTGATGTACCGCAAGTACTCCTTTTGCGGGTCGCCGGTGAACTCCGCAACCCTGTCCCACTTGTACGCCCATGTAGCCTCCCGAAGCCTCTTGGGATGGTCATGGTCGTTCCAAGGCTTCCATGGCAAAACCTTCGGCCGTCCAACTGAGAAGTGCTCCCACATCCAAACCGAAAGTAGGATCATTGGACCACCGATACCGCCTCACCGACGAACCGACGACACGCATCATCCAACTGCACATATAGGTATACATGTTAGAATTTCATAAGTTTTGCACACACAAGAAAGAAAGCAAGATAAATATTTACCTGCCGGTACAAGTAAGCAAGCGCAGCCGTACCCCAGCTTTGCTTACTCTCCCAACGTGTTAACGCCTTCAGCCACATCCATGGAGCGTTCCGCCCACTACTGTCAGCAAACAAAGTCCTCGTGATCACGTACCACACATATGCGCGTGCATGATTCTGAATCACCACTTTATCAGCCCCTTCAGGACACTTAGCAAATTTTTCCCGGATCCAAACAAATGAGGCGCCGGCGGAGAGTCTATCCTTAGTAGAGTCATCCTTCTCTGGAGGAGCCGCACCTATAAGGCTGAACATCTTCTCGCGCCACCCATCAGATTCGGTACCAAAACACACAGGTTTGCCCGTGATGGGGAGTGCCAGGATCATCGACACGTCCTGAAGAGTCACCGTCATCTCCCCGGTGGGGAGGTGAAAGCTGTGTGTCTCCGGCCTCCAACGGTCAACAAGAGCAGTGATGGCCGAAGGATTGAAATTTGGTGTGGACCGAGACACGAGCTGGATGAATGGAAGGAGTCCAAGCTTCTCGATGTACTCGGTGTACCTCTCGTCGTACGGCATGCCCTTGCCCTTGTCATCATGTTGCAAGGAGGCCTCGTGAGACCGAAGACGAAGGGGGGCAAGTACCTAAAAAAATAATTACAAGTTACAACAATATCCATGCCGAATAGAAATATGAACTAACATCTAAAATATGCAAAACATTACAAATTACCTTTCCCTCGCAATCTTTCTCGCACGGTGCGGCTTATCATATTGTTCTTCGAGAAGTTCCATCCTACATATTTTAAAAAACTAGCACTAGTAAGAGATAGAAATTTTCAATATCTTTTCAATATTCATTTCAACCTCATATAGGACATCTACCACATCCACACATACACCACATATAAAATTTCATATCACACATCTACCATTGGGTAACCACTATTACATCCACAAATACACCTCACATACACATAGATTTCATATCACACATCTATACCGAATTAACTAAAAATGAAAATCAACCCTCCACGTGATTAACAACTATCACAAGTGTCATACAAATGCCAGGGGATCAAAAAACAAGCCTCATGCCATACTAATTTCGAAATCTAGGATGAACTAAGATTTCACCTAGTGTGGCAAAAACCGGACAAATCTGAAACATCTATTGGATGAAACTGAGGGGAACGGAGGAGATTACCTTGAGGAACGATGGGGAGCCCAAATCCCTTCAGATCGGTGCGGATTTGGTGTGGATTTGAGAGGGGGAGAGGAGGAATCGCAGCCGCCGCCCTTGTTCTTCTTCCTTTCCTTTTTTCTGTGTAAGTAACGAGTGAGGAGATGCGGGTCGGGTCGGGTCGGGCTGGGTGAGTCAATGTCGTTGTGTGGCGCCCTAGCCACCGGCGCCACACATGGAGGTGTGGCGCCCCAGCTCCGGCGCGACACAACCAAGGATGGGGCCCGCTCTGCCACGCTGGCAGAGGTGTGGCTCCCCAGGCTGGGGCGTTGCACCTTCATGTGTGGCGCCCCGGTACGGGAGCCAAACAAAAGGGTTAGTTTTTGATTTTTTTTTGAAAAAAGGGTTATTTTTTGATGAAGTTTTGGCAAAGGGTTAATTTTGTCAAATTTCACCCCTCATTCTCCCTGCCCTGCCGCGGCGATGTCTCTACTCCGGCCGGCCGTACGGCTCTACTGTACTGTCTGTACCTCGTCGGCGTCGGGCGATCGAGAGCTCACGGGCCGCCCATGGACCATATGGGTCATGGAACTGTAGCCGGCATTTGTTTGGCACAAAGATACTGTACCGTGTTCTGTAGCAATGTACTACAGTAGCATACTGTATTACTGAATGAAAATGGCCGTCAGGGAGTTGTAAGCAAACCTTGGATCCGGCTGTTTCAGCATTCGTTCATGTGGTGAAGATAACCCTTGTGTTATCTGAAGAAATTGGCATCCATTGTAGAGCCGATGCAATGCCAGCTACTGTCGCGTCCGGAAGCAGAATACAACCACGCTCCCTCAGAATCTCTAAATTTTTCTTTCACAAATTAAATGAATAAATGATCGACATCATAAGAAGGAATCTCAAATTAAATCTTCAAGTGTTTGATACATATCGATTCATGTAGCACAATACAATGGCGTAGAAATGCCAGGATTTTTACAAAGACAATCCATATCTCCTATCACAAAGATGCCTAATATCCCAAGGCTAGCTGATGCTTCCCGCGGCTGGCGCCGCTCCTCTGGTATGGGTGGTGACGGCGGCACATTGGAGACGCGCGGGACTCTGCGTCAGACATCAGGGGCGACGGAGGTGGCGTAGCAGGTGTGTAGTCCGGCGATGCTGCGTGCCTTGGAGGAGCTGATGACCCGCATGACTCCAGGAGAGACTGCGGTAGCGTACTGGGCGTGTAGTCTGGCGAGGTGGGGCACCTCGGAGGAGTCGACGGAGTGTAGAATGGAGACCCGGCGCCGGGATGAGGCGTAGACGGAGTGTAGTCAGCTGATGCGGCGTGCTCTGACGGCGTCAGGGGCGTGTAATCCGGGGACGCGGCTCGCCGCGGAGGCACCACGAGGAACGCGAGCGGCCGCGAAGACGGGCTCGAGGGCGTGTAGTCCGGCGACGCCGCGCGCGGAGGAGTGCTCCAAGGCGTGTAGTCCGGCGACACCGCGTGCGGCGAAGAAGGGCTCGACGGCGTGTAGTCCGGCAACACCGCGTGCGGCGACGAAGGGCTCGACGGCGTGTAGTCCGGCGATCCGAGGCGCGACGAAGGGCTCGATGGCGTGTAGTCCGGCGACTCCGCGCGCGGCGAAGGGCTCGACGGCGTGTAGTCCTGCGACGCGGCGCGCGGAGGAGTGCTCCAAGGCGTGTAGTCCGGCGACCCAGGGCGCGACGAAGGGCTCGACGGCGTGTAGCCCGCCGAGGCGGCGCGGGGAGGAGTGCTCCAAGGCGTGTAGTCCGGCGACTCCGAGCGCGGTGAAGGGCTTGCCGGCGTGTAATCCTCGTAGTACACCGATGACGACGTGCTGTAGGAGTACGACTCGCCGCCGACGGCGAAGCCGAAGCCCAAGAACGGGGCGCCGGTCGACGTCATCATCGGAACGTACTGGGGCAGGGAGACGAGGGCGTACCCGGGACGAAAGAAGGCGGCGAGGAGACTGCGCCGGCGCTGGAGCTGGAGCAGAGCACGGACGCGAGCGCGGCTGCCTGGGGATGATATCGATCGGGGCTTCTGGTTCCGTGGCAGTCACGGTCAGCTTCACCGAGCTCGTCCCGGACTCGGATTTGAATTTTAATGGCGGTAAACCTACGCTACCGGGCGGGAAGGGACGCGGGAACGGATCCAGCTGTTTCGTTTCGCCACCCAGCACACAGGCTGTATTACGAGTTTTTATTTTTATTTTTGAGGGGATGGCTGTATTACGATTTTTTTCCTGTCACAATAAATAACGAGACGTTTTATTTTTGAGAATTCAAAATTACGAGACTTTTTCTTTTGACATGAGCGAACACATACGAGACATGCATGAATCGTGATGTCATTGTAACCGTGATTGATACTTCTAGTGGAAAAAGGCAGGCCAGGCCTGGTCCAGCAAATTCGTAAGAAGATACAGGCCCAGCCCAGAAACGACGCTTGTTTTTCGGTTGCGTCGCAAATTTTAGTCCCACATCGAGCACACTAATACACGTGCCCCAGCTTAAAATGGTGGCGGGCTGAGTAGGAAGCGTGCTAGTAGAAAGGAGCACATCCAGCGCACGACTTGGTTCTTGTTGGTGCATGTGCGGTCCGCACAAAATAGCAACTCCAAATGGCAATTAGTTGAAGAGAAGAGGGGAAAAAGATTTCATTCGCCGGTCTATGAAGCGTATGACATGTACGCCTGGTACCGCTCTTTTTCCATCCATTCGAAGTACAACAACATTTTTCAAGTGGGAAATTTTGCAACTAGTTGCACCCCGCAGCTCATGTCACACTTTCAAATTTTTATGAAAAAATTGGATGATATGTGGCTTGTACAAAAAAAAGACAAATTATGTGCATGCATAAAAAGAACAGGAACACATGATGTGTGAATATTACATGATACTATTCACGCATGTCTTTCTTTTTTGCATAGGTCATAAATGGTTGTATTTTGGGACGAAATTTTGCTGATACACAAAATACAACATATGTAATATCCATAGTTTGTTTGATAATGAGGTGCGGGCCCAAATAGTTGCGAAATGTTCGTGTTCTTCCAGGTTGCAGCGTTTTGGGTACCACACTTTCTTTCCATCTGAAGTATAGAAAACATTTCCCGAGTACAGCATTTTGCCTCACTTTATAAGTAAAGCAATCGACCATCATCTTCGTCCACCTACACTCGAGCTGCCACGAGGCACCACAACGTCACACGCGTCTACCGACCATTGTTGTCCTTACCATGTCATCTAAGATCAAGTCCGCGCCACTGACAAAAATGGCCGCAAAGGAATTTTTTCATCAGATTTCATTCCTATACAAATCCCTTAAAAATCCTATAAACCAAGAGAGATATCCTTATTTGGCCCTTCCTTAAAATTGTCTTCCCTATTTGGCCCTTCCTTAAAATCGTCTTCCCTATTTGGCCACAAAAAAACATTCTTCCCTATTTGACATCTTAATTTCATTTCTTTCCTAATATGGCTTTCTAGTGCATTTTGAGCATTAAAAAAACTCTTTTGCCCCCTGATAAATTATGTGACGAAGATGGTGGCGGCGTGAACGAGTCAGCCTGTTTGTTCGTCCCTATGGGCCAAGCGCCGAGGACGACGACCTCCTCCTCGATCTCTCTGCATCCTCGTCGGTCTTTCCAGCCCAGCGTGCTCAATGTCGAGGACAACGACGGTGAAGGCGTGAGGAACGACGGCTCAGTCAGCAGCGCGAATGGAGGGAGAAGAAATCGCGGGAAAAGAAGGACGCGAGCGCGGGCGGTGGCTAGGGTTTTACCGCGGGGATGCGATTTTATACCACACGGTGGAAAAAACCAACGGCCGAGATGCGCTGTGAGGAGACGATCGTGCGGTCAGAATGCGCTGAGCTCTGAGGAGCCTCCTTGGGGTTGAAAGGACAATGATATCGCCTAGAGGGGGGGGGGGTGAATAGGCGATTAAAACTTTTCCGGTTTAGTCTTGCTAATTTCGGAATAAAACTAGGTGTTTAAATTAACAAGCCGATAACTTAAATAAACTAGGATAACCTATGTGCACCAACAACTTATGCTAAGCAAGACAAGCAACAAGTTGATAGCAATAGAATACTTCAAGCACGAAGGCTATCACAATGTAAAGTGCAAAAGTAAAAAGCTCCCCGGCCTACACAAAACTGCCGAAACGTCAACACGAAAACGACGATATCTTGAGCATCCGAACTCCGTTTTTGATGATCTTTGGCTCGTTGGAATCGCAACGAAGAGCTTTACAAGATCATGCAGAGAAACATCATAGTCCAACAATGGAAGATAAAACCAAATGGAGAAAGGTAAAACCTCTCTAAAAAGGAATAACCGGCAAACCTCCAAAACCGAAAACGCAACAAGTTTCCATACGAAATTCGTTTTCGGTGAACTTGGGCTTGTCATGTAGATCACGACAAGCACCAAAACCAAACAAGGAGAAAAGCCACATAAGAACCAAGAAAGATCAAATGCCAAGTATGCAAAGGTTTGAGCTCTCCACAAGGATGCGATCAAGTTACTCACTTGAGAGCCCCTCTTGATAGTACGCCGTCTATCCTAAAACCCGGTCTCCCACTAACAACATGAGACCGGTAAAATAGAAAACCTATCAAGATCATACCTTTGCCTTGCGCATTCCATTTGAGCTCGATGATGACGATCTTGACTCTCTCAAGTTGGAACACCTTTCTTGATTGTGCTTGCTAGCACATGCTTGATGAAGACTTCTCCAAAAGCTCCCCCATACACCATTATGGGAGGGTCTCGCTAAGCTCCGTCTTCATGTCTCCTTTGCAAGCATCAATCAAATGATATCTTCGAGATGCATCATATTGAGCTTGCGCTTCATCTTCTTCTCTTGATATGTATGATGGCTTGGGGTTAAACATGATTGTTCACTCAATCTTCTTTTCCAAGCCATACTTGTAATAAGCTCAACTCTACACATGACCATTCTTCATATAAACCCTTGAATAGATAATTGGTCATCATGTCATCTTCTAGAGTCCAACACATGAATTCCAATCATTTCCTATGGATAAGATCTACAAGTATATCCCAATGCAAACATTAGTCCATAAGGATTGTCATTAATTACCAAAACCACGCATGGGGCAACACATGCACTTTCAGTCGATGAAACTAAAACTGAAAGAGAACATTTTAGCTCCTACGATCATAGGCTATGAGTCATGCTCATGCTAGCCTGGTGGAATATCGACCGTGGAGGAAGGGGGCAGGGCGAGCAACATAAGCATTTGGTATACCTGTGCTGCAGAAAAGGCTTGCTGTGACATCTTCTCGACAACAACGACGACAGATGACCCAAACGCTAAAGGCCTGCTTCCCACATGCTCCTCCTCGTGGATGCCATGATTGTGCAAGTTGTAGTTGCAGAACGCAATGAACAAATTTTAGTAATACCAGGAAATGCAGAACTGAGCATATTCAAATGTAAATCACAGAAATGTTATTTCGCGGAATAGCCAAACCAGCACAAAATTAGCATTTTGCTAAAGTCTAAAACTCATATAAATATAAAGTCTGATTATCTGGATAGATATGGCTAAAATGATTACAATGCATGAAATAATTTAGTGGACCACACTCTAAAACAGAGTATATTTTTATTGCAATGGCAATATCATTTTATCATCTAAATAATTCCCTAGGCACTTATAGAAAGATACTGGATAAGTATACGTGAATTGTATACGGTGTGCCCTCGGACATATTATACCACAAGAAACCATCAGCGTAAAATAGAGAAGAAGCTGCAGCACATGCATTAGAGCAGTGAGGTCACCATGGATTAAAGATGAGTACAATGGTTGATGTACGGATACCAAACATTAAGATTCAAAAGATGCCTGTGACTGAAATGAGAAGAATTTGAACTCCATCCGTATTTCTGTAGTTTTTGTACTTACTATGGTTTCTATTCCTTCCACCGCCACTTCCAAAAACAGTCCAAGCAATCATCTCTTCTCAATCCTTGGACACAGTCTCTACGGTGAAGTAGAAATCACAAAAGGGATCACCTGTGAGTCCACCTATGAACATGAAATAACCATATAAAAATCTTAGACGACTAAAATATATCACTGAGAATTGCTATAAGCAAGGAAAGGACATAGGTTCCCCTGTTTCTATTGAATCAAAACACCTTAATGAAGCATAACCAATATGTAGCTGCAGAAGAGACCATATGTGGGTTCAATTGTAGTTAAACAAACTATTGTATGACCATACTTATCTACCTAAATACTAAATACTTGTACGTGTGAGAACAATTATAGTATCAGCCAAACAAATACTCAGGTTATATATAATGATAATTCAAAACTGATACTCAGGTTACTCACTTTCCAAACAAATAAGAAAAACGAATACACTTAACTATATCAAATTAGAAATAAATTTGCCGCTCACTATCATTATGAGATCTTCTGGTCACTCCTCATGCACTAAAAATAAAGCAGAGCTCTTTGTAATGCAGGTTTGGAAAAACAAATTGGTAAAAGCCTATTTTACTTGAAGGAATGTTTTGGTGACTCACTGATGCTCCTACCCACAGCTATCCTCCTTTTGATACATAAGAAAAGGTGAAGCAATGCACACACATACACCTTAGGATCCAAATATTTTGGTCGCCTACAATGCAATTTCAGAAGGAAAAATGAACATGCTGCCAGGAAACATGCAGCCCCGCTTTTGCTAATTTGATTAATTTACTTGTCGCAAGACACACTCATCGATCTTGTTTCTTCAGCTTTGGATAGCTGTAGCCTTTCAGTTTCTTTGTCTTGCATGACTCCATATACTCTATTGCTTGGATCGCCGCCTGGTTCACAATTGCACATATTTGGTTACTTAACGTGAATACCCAGGGTGTACTGAAAGATAAACTCAGTCAATATTTCATATATATAAAAATCACCAGCTATTTATTTCTGCAAACCTAGGGACACCATGGTCATTGTTTATGGATAAGTTTTTAGATTTACTCTGAAACAATTACATCTTATATACCTCAATGCTAGGAAAAACTTTGAAGTATCTGGCGGTCCTTAGATTCTGTTCTCAGCACCTTACATAATTGTTTTGCAACTGAAGTACTATTGAAACCTTTGTTTTCTCCTACATTTAACCTAGTAGAAAAGGGTGTCAGGTGTGCCTGTGCAGATTCTAAGAACGGAGTATGAAATAAATAGGAAGGAGAAGGGGAACAGTTAAAGAAGGGGTGAGTTTGTGATTCCTGTTGAGATAGGTACTGAGTGAGACTTTCGCGCCCACCCCACTCACATGTTTTGATGGATTTCAGCTTGCCCACGAAAACCCAAAAAACAACAATATCTTCTTACAAAGAAAACATGCCTAAAACGGTGCTCTCCGTTGTAGTAAGAAAGAAAAGGAGAGAAATTTAGTGTATGATGCAATTAACTGAATATGCAGGATTTCGTTTTGAATGGGTAAGGCGGCAAAAGCCTTTTTTGTTTTAAAACACGTGTCACACGAAACCTGAGGGTAGTAGACCCTATTCTTAAAAGATAACTCTGATGTTGTTCCATCCCTCATTTTTTTAATATAATCCATATGGAAAGTAAAGAAAGCATATAGCATTTAGAAAACAAATAGCATCCAGGTTTAAGGAAGCAAGAACTAACAGAGTTATCAAAAAATAAAAAACAATTTTTGTGCTCCATAGACTCTGAAGCCTAAAGCACAACACATAATAAATGTCAAGAAGGAACAAACAGTAGAAGCAATTATTTACTCGAAACAATTTGTTAATGTATATACTCACATATATGTAATAGATATGTACCATGAACATGCCCAAATCTGAGAGTACAAAATTCTTGCTCACCGTGGTCGCAGAATACGTCACAGATGATATTATCGGTCGAAAGGTGAGGCTTTCAGGTGTGAAATGCAATTGACCTGTTCGATAACATTTTACCAAAGTAAAGTTAGAAATTGGTTTGCGGATGAAAAATAAACCAGTGCTTAGTGAGCTGAGAAACAAACCATAGAAAACATTTTGCTACAATTTTTTTAGCTATTCCGATGCCATGCTAAAAAATTGTACTTCATATCGTACGTTGTGTTACTTAGTAGTTTCTTTCTTATTCAGAACAGATACTTATCTTAATCGAATATTTGTGAATTTTAGAAGATTGTCACAGATGTCCTATAACCTGATGGTCGAGTGACTGTAGCACTGACTAATAAACAAAGGGTAAAGAGAAACATATAATAAATTATAAAGTAGAAAAGCATTAAGACCATACTGGAAATATAGAACAACATGAAGCACATGATAATGACATGGAATGAGCTTACGGGTGCTGGAAAGGTTGTTGATCAGGCGTGTTGTCACTGCCACTGAAGACCAGATACTACAGACCTATGCAAGCAATGAAAAGGGCGATGAGGGCAAATAAAATGAACAATGGAACTTCAAATTATACCACTGAGGTAGGGGTGAGCAATCCCATTGACATATATATATATATATATATATATATATATATATATAACTCAGCTAAAAAGGAACCTATTCCTGTTTAAGCTAAACAGGAACTTTCTGAACATTCTCGGATATGCTAATTGAACCTTCTCGCGCATGACATGTGAACCTTCAAACGGAACATGAACTGATCTTTTTCCTGAACATTTTTTCGGAACGAGGTTAAATTTTTTTCTGTACCAAGTGAACCTTTTCGCGCATGACATGTGAACCTTCAGACGGAACATGAACTGAACTTTTTTCCTGAACATTTTTTCGCAACGAGGTGAACTTTTTTTTCTGTACCAAGTGAACCTTCTCGCGCATGACATGTGAACCTTCAGACGGAACATGAACTGATCTTTTTTCCTAAACATTTTTTCGCAACGAGGTGAACTTTTTTTCTGTACCAAGTGAACCTTCTCGCGCATGACATGTGAACCTTCAGACGGAATATAAACTAAACTTTTTTCCTGAACATTTTTTCGCAACGAGGTGAACTTTTTTTCGCAACTTCACATGAACTTTTTTTTCTGTACCAAATGAACCTTTTTTATCAAGCGAACTTTAAAATTTTATCAAGCGAACCTTCATTTATGCGGTGAACTTTAAAATGTTCTAAGTGAACTTTCGTTTAATCATTATGAACCTCGTAGTAAAAAAACAGTTCACATACTAGTTCAAATTCAACCTAAAAAAATGAAAATAAAAAGCAGTTCACATCGGGGGATTTCATGAGTGTACAGGGGATTTTCATTAGTCGATGAAGTGGACTGCAAAACATAGCTGTGAACTTTAAAAAAAAATTCAAGTGAACCTTCATTTACGTGGTGGACTTAAAAAATAATGAAGTGAATTTCTGATCTTTTCCTGAGCAAAAAAAATGAGCGCACGGAGGTCGTGACGGCGCACAGAGGTCGCAGGCAGGGGCAGCGCCTGGAGGTTGCCGGCTGGGGCGGAGGTGGAGCGCCGGAGAAGAAAGGGAAAGGGGCGGCGGCGGTGGGATCCCGGCGGACAGCTGCGCAGGGGTGGCGCGTGGAGGGAGGAAGTCGGGGTGGCGCACGTCGGTAGCTGGGAGGACGCCAGGCGGTGCGTAGAGGGACACGGCGGCACTGGGGTAGGCGGCCACGACGTCACGCTTCGATAGGAGCTGGTGGCGGCGCGTGCAGGAGGACGCCGATGGCGGCGCTCGCGGGTAGAGGCCGCGGGGGGTGGCTCGCGGTGGAGGCCGGTGGCGGGGCTCGCGGGTGGAGGCCGGGGGCGGCGCGCATGGCTGGAGATCGACGGGGCTGCGAGCGGCGGGAGGTGGCCGGGGCTACGCGAGGCAGGAGGTCTTCGGGCGGCGCGCGGCTGGAGATCGATGGGGCGGCGCGCGGCGGAGGTTGCCGGGGCTGCACGAGGCACTAGGTCTTCCGGCGGTGCGAGGGGAGGACGTCGGGGTGGCGGACGGAGAGAGGACGCAGGGGCGGCGCGCGGAAGGAGGTCGTCGGGTGGCAGGAGGTAGAGGGAGCCGGCGACGGAGAAGAAGGGATCGGGGGCGAGGTACGGGTTGGTGGGAGGTGGGGGTCGGAAGGTCCACGACGCGTGGGTTAGGTGGCGGGGTGGTTACCTTTTTTAATCACAGGAGGGTCAGGTCGGGTACTCGGGTTGGTTCCTAAACTTGGTATAGTTCCTGTTTAGCTTAAATAGGAACTCTTAAGGGAGATTCCTGTTTAGTCCTGCCCTATATATATATATATATATATATATATATATATATATATATATATACATAGGGTGAGACTATTCTACAACCCCTCTTAAGAGATTGTAGAATACTTATTCTACAATCCTACCTAACATAAAGACCTTCTGAACCCGAACACATCCAACATAAAAAACCTTCTTCCCCGCCCACCTACCCCGCACCTCCCAGTCGACGCGCCTCCACCTACCCTTCGGTACAGGACGCAGCCGACCGTCACCGGCTTTCCCTGCCGGCGCGCGCATCCTCCCTTCCCAGTTCCTCTCCAGCGCGCCACCCCGCATCTCCCTGGTGTGCGTCCGGCTCCTCTCCGGCGCGCCGCCACCATTCATCCCCGGCGTGAGCCCTCCTCCTCCTCTCCGGCGCGGCTCCCCAGCTCCTCCCGGGCGAGCTCTCTGCTCGTCTCCGGCTGCCGCCGCCACTCAACCTCCTCACCGCGCGCAGGCCGCTCCAAACTTCACCATGCCCCGTTGACCTCCCGGCGGCGCCACGCTGTCCCCTGCAGCTCGCGGATCCTGGCGGCCACCAGGAGATCCTCCGCCCCGTCCCCTGCAGGCCCCGCGCGGGTGCGACCAGGAGTTCGCTTGCCGCCGCTTGCCGCCGGTGAGGACAACCTCTGCGCCGTCCCTTCTCCCCCCGTGCCTGGCAGCGGCGCCAATCCACACGTGCCTCGTCGTCCCCTGCATCACATGGATCCCGCCGGCGCGCCACCATCCCTGCACAACGTGGATCCCTCCGGCGTCCCACCATCCTTCACGAGCACGGCTGGTTAAGTTCAGTGTGCGCTGCTGGAAGTTTAGCCGTGCCTGCCGCGGAAGTCAAGTGTGCGCCTCGCGTGGAGTCCATTGTGCGATTCGGGAGTCCACGCGCTCGCTCCTGGCTGTATGCTGCCGCACCAAGATTCTGCGTCTTTTTTCTGAATTTCTGTGCTGCCACATCTGAAGCCTGCTGGTGCAGCTCGTCCAAGTCATTTATCGCACGACAGCAGCTCTGAACTCGCATGATGCATTCTGAATTTCTGCCTGTGTGTGTTTGCTCGTGCCCAGATTCAATAACAGATGTACAATAGTAATTACAACCAGTAAGTCTAGAGGAATATAGGGTGTGTGTGTAGATCGATCGATTTGTAGCTGCGACTTAAAAGTTGCACGTATAATTCGTTACGGAGGAGCTGAGTCTCTGCGTGTACTCTACTAGCCACAATAACAGTGTGTGTGAGCGCATGAAGTTTACATAATTTTGTTTGGAAGTCCGGCACGGATTTTTCTGGTTGTGAACTTGTTCTTTTTTTGAAGTTCAGAAAAAATAAACCGAGAAGTTTAGTTGCATTTTTTTTTGTGAAGTTCACCTATGTGACGAAGTGGGTGGAGGACAATGACCAAGTCAGTTTTCTTGAACTTACGTGAAGTCCACTTATTAAATCACCTGAAATTACGTTGCACTAGCGTGACAATGTAAAATCCATATATGAAAAATAAGCGAAGTTTATTAGAAAATAAGCCGAAGTTCATTTACGGGACGAGCGAAGTTTAGATATGATACAATTCACGAGCGAAGTTCACTTATTAAATAACCCGAAGTTACGTTCCAGAACTGTGAGGTCCATATATAAAAAAATAAGCGAAGTTCATCAGAAAAATTCAAAGTTTACTTACGTGACGAGCGAAGTTCAGAAAAAATCATGCCAGCCGAGAAATTGATTTGTGAAATTTTTGCGAAGTTCACTTCTGTGAGGGCGAAGTTCACTTCTGTGACGAGCGAAGTTCAGAAAAAAATCATGCCAGCCGAGAAATTGATTTGTGAAATTTTTGCGAAGTTCACTTCTGTGACGAGTGAAGTTCAGAAAAAAATCATGCCAGCCGAGAAATTTAGTTGTGAAATTTTTGCGAAGTTCACTTCTGTGAGGACGAAGTTCACTTCTGTGACGAGCGAAGTTCAGAAGGGGTTGTAGAATAGTTATTCTACAAGTGGTTGTAGAATAGCTGCTATATATATATACTATATATAGGTAAATTAACAGGTGCTCCTTGGTGCCCGGGCATCTGGACAGAATACAGTACATTTTGAGTTTGTAGATGACACATATAACTCGGGTATGCACATGTTGGGTATATAGGAGGTACACATAGGTATCTACATGTTATATATACCTTGGATATGTGTGTTCAATTGTACGCGTACATATCAGGTATATATATAAATAACTTAGGTATGTGCACATTATTAGGTATGCATACCCCATAATGTGCATACCCAAATCATATGTACCTGCTACATACCTAAGGTATACATACCCAAGATAGATGTATATGTCTACATACCTAAAACTGTTCGTATTTCATCCTGGTGCCCATGCTCCTAGGTGCCCCATCTGAGCTTATATGGCACCCTGGGTGCAGAATAAGTAATTCTACACCCGGATCGATTGGGCTAAAACCAGACACGGTCTGGTTCGATCGCAACGGTGCGGCCCGGCAAAAATTCCCTACGTCGCGGCCACCCACGATCGCGTCGTTTACATCGACGGTTTCTTTCCCCACCACTATCCCTAATACCCGTGAGCTAGCCCCATCGTCTAATCCCGAGCATCGTGCGCGGCCGGCGGTTCTGGAATTTCGGCGAGCGACTGCACTGGCGATTGCGGTTGGCGGCGAGCGGCTGGCGGAGAGCGCTTGCAGCTGGGGTTTGCGGCAGGCGGCGAGCGGCGAGCGACTGCACCCGGGGATTGTGGCCGGCGGCCGGCCCCTGCATCTGGGGATTTGGACGGCTCGAGACGTGGTTGGCGGCCGTGATCTCGGTGGTGCCGTCGTGGAATCCACTGCGTGCGGAGCGGCCTGATCCCCGGTGTTGGGCAGCACAGCGTGTGGTAGCTGCGGGAGGTGCTGGGTGGTATCGGCGTCGTCGTGAGCAGGAGGCAGCCACGGTACTGCTGCGGGTGGAGCACGGCAGCGGGCTTCGATGTAAGGTACGTTGTGGCGAGGCATCTAGCTCCCAAACTTGCGGACGATGGTATAATGATTTAACTTCTCCTTTTGGAAGCAGGAGATTCAATCCATATTTGACACCTGCTGATCTGGTGGAATTCACGGACCAGCGCACGAGGGTTTCCTCACCTTAGCTCGTGCAACAGCTTCCTTCCCTTGAATCAGGTAAAATTATTGGTGCCCAACAGCAGTACTACTTTGGTTTTATCCGTGTTTATGTTCTGATAAAAGATTATTTTGAGTCATATTCCTGCAATGGATCTACGATCCAATACTGTTGTGTAGAAATTGATTTAAATTAATTTAGGATTTGTGAATATATTTATCTCCAATTCGGATGTAAATGATTAAATTATGGTTTGACAGTTGAATAGTTATTTTATGCAATTAAAAGATAGTGTGTGTAGCGGTGGTCTCGATTCAGTCTCCCATGTTCTTCTACCCGCTGAAAGCATAGTCTTATTTAATTTACATCTTTTCTCATTGTAGTTCATATATTCCGCTAGTTTTGGTGGATCGCTCAGCTGTAATATTTTTTTGAAATAGTTCAACTTTTGTTTCTAACAGACAGAAAGAAATATGGTGTATATACTGACAAGCACCAACGATGCCCCTAATGTAATTTCAGCTGTAGTGGTATATATCCTTCTACTAATTAGTCCATTTTGCAAAAAAAAAAAAGTTTTTTCCTATGCGGTATGTTTCTCAAGCTGAGAAAATAGAGTAGTTATATGACCTTTGTGCCTGTTGTTTGGTAGCTGGCGATAGTTCTAATCATGCGATGCATTAGTTGCTCCCTAAAAAATACACATGCATTGACCATTTATCAGTGAAACGGAATCCTATTTGTCAAGTTTACAATTTCTTCTGGGACTTGCAGATTTAACCTCTATTGTTGCACATGCTTTAAACAAACATATGTTGTCAATTGTTCTCTGATCGTTCAACCATACGGACAGATAACTAGCCTCATGCTTTCTAAATTGTAGGAGTACGTGTCACTGGCATTTCCCTGTGGTTCCATAAATTATTTGCCAGATTATGGACAAGGTTTGTAGTTGCGGAATAGCTAGCTATGGTGTATTTGTAAATATTGGCACCAGTAGTGGATGTTAGCCTTTTTTATGTGATTCTGTTGAAGCTAGATGTGCAATCTTTGCTTCTTATAATCGCAATTATGTATTGTCAATTGTCTTATGTTGACTGTATGAAACTTTACATCGTTTAGCATATTAGTTGAGTCATCTTCATTCTAGAATGCATGATTCTAGATCGACCTAGTCAGAAGCACGCATTTACCACCTGCTTATAAAGAGCTAGTAGCTTCTGTTATGCATTTTATTCATCTGAAATATACATCTTCTGAGTTTAGGCATATGATTCTTTTTTTTCTATGTGCTCCATTTGGTTAAATGTCATTTTTAATATGCTTATCCCTTCATATCCTTTAGTTTTCCAAACTTTTTTGGATTCTTATGTAATATTATCTGTCCTTTCAGGCACAAAAAAAACAAATTACTCACCATTGAGATCAGAATGATGGGCAATTATTTGACAATTGGGAAGAAGGTGGCATGACATCTACACCCTTATCACTCGTAAATTGACAATTATTCTGAATCTTGTTTTGCTGGTCAAACTAATGTTTCTACTTGATTTGAGTTGATATAGTTTTCTGTTGATCCATCTTTTATGGATTATTTTTGCAATTGGTACCTGCGAGTAGCTCATAAATTATGGCCCCTTAATTTACTGATCCTTGTGTTTTCAGTGACAGCTTTACATATTTCTGTGGATATTTAGGTATTATGCGGCATCAGAACTGCGCTGTAATTATGGTTGCTGATTTAAATCATATCAACAGTGGTGAGAGGCTGCTTGGAGATGTAATTTATCTTGGTTTTTTTTATCATGTAGTGTCTTCGGTATGCTTCTTTGCTGATTGCTTCTTTATTTTCCCCCTCTATGGCAGTTCCAGGTGAAATAATTTCCCAGGTGGCTCAGGTATCCTCTTGCAGGGAACGGGCGGGTGGAAACTTCGATGCCATTGCCCCAAATTATTATGTTACCAGACTATTATCAACTGACATATCCTTCGCAGTGTGTTGCCATAAGACTGCTCTTTTTTGTAGGTTACGGTGGTTTCAAAACTCCTATTTCGGAGATCCCATTAGAAGATATGCAAAGCTATCCATGGCATCCGCATTGATGTCTGGTTACAGGGAGCAGGGGATGGGCAAGCTTAAGAGGTTGTCAAGAAATTAACAAACCATGCTTGAGCTATATTGCTTGTTTTGATCATAGTATGATGCTAACCTTTTGCATCTTTGCAGGGCAGCAGCGTCAGTGATTACCTGCAAACAATGTTGCCTGCCCGGTCATAGTTGTCAAGCCAGCAACCGCCCATGAGTGATCATATCATCGAAAATATCCACTTCTGTTTCAGTTTGCTGAGTCCTATATATCTAGTTGGTCCGAACTTATGAAACAAGCAATATTGGTTGTAATAATATCCGATAAGATAAACTTGCTGAAGATATTCTGTTGTATGTTTTGTGCACATGTCATCTACACTTGGGTGTATCTTCACCTTCGGGTTGTCTGTTACAGGAGTGATGTTCGTACAATTTATATTTTCTGGAAACATTGTCTAGGCGAACAATTGCCTGGTCATGTTCAGCAATTCCTATATGCAAAATGTCATGTGAACATGGAAACAAGTTGATGGTTACAAAGTGTTATGTTACAAAGTGCTTTGTTGCCGCTATTTGCAAAAAAAAAAGTTCTTCCCTTTTCGGTGTGCTTCACAACACTAGTTTGTTCTTCAGCTGGCAGGATAATGTTTGAAAACATATTGAAAATTTAAGCCTGGCTAACATAGAATGTGTTATCCTTTGGTTGCTTGCAGATTTAACATCCATTTGGCCTATTTTTGTAACAAACTTGCAACAAGAAAGATCATGACGGTGATGAGGATTCAAGTTCAAGACTGATGAAAAGCAAGTGATAGAAGTGCTTCACAGTTCACACATAGCACGTCAGCCCCAACAAGGTGGTGATGAGCTGGTCTTCAGCACCATGTTGCCTAGTAGGATGGAGATGAACCAACTAAATGTAATTCCTTTTTTTATAAGCTTATTAGGCCTTGTTGTATTTATTCTGTGGGAAAATATGAGGCTATGTGGCAGTCTTACATCGTGTATTCACGCATTGTAATCAGGCAAAGTCCTATGTCGTGTAATAAGGTAATTTAATCAATACTAATAATCAAGAGGTACCATGTCCTCAACAACAGAAGTTAACAACATTTCCATAACACGACACCATCACCTGCCATGAGGGCCATCCTGCTTGGCTACAGTCTACAACACAACTACGAAACAAAGCTTACCCCAACAAACAAAAAAGTTTACAAAGACACAATCCTCAAGTCAGTAAAGAAGATTTTGCTCCAGTGCCACTCTTTCCATTCGACAACCTCATGCAAGCTGAAGGGCTTGGAGCACACAATGCCTTCTACATGAAGAGCATTCGATAAACCTTGCACCTGTTCCATATTTCCGGCATGGATCTTCCCACAATGGTCATGACTGAAAATGCCCCTCCTTCATTCCTACTAGCTTCATGAAAAAACCATTATCTGTCTCTCTTCAAATAATCCAACGGGACAACTTTTGTTCGGAACATACCCCAAGAGAGATTTTCGGTTTTCATATGTGTTCCAAAAGTTAGGAATATCAAATGAAGGACATAATTATCAACTGAAGGCAACAACACAGGAATACCACCGTCGTAATCTGTGAAATAGCTTTGACATGCAACAACATTCATAGAAATTACAAACCTTTTTATGACATGATCACCTCTGCCTGACACTCCAAGACATCATTTTCCTGATTTTGGCCTTCACAACATTCTGCAAGTGTCGTAATCTCCAACAAACCATGATCAGAGCAAGAAATAACTTATTCTCTCCAAATGTCAAACAACCAAAATAAAGTTGCAGCGTAATCAGATGGTACAGGATGCACAATGTGCATAATTAAATACAAGGTGCGTAAATACTACAAGAAAACAGTACAGCATGCAGAAAATCAGAACATACGAGAAGCAAACCCAATGTGCATTGTAGCTCTGTGCAAAATAGAAACTGAGAAGCAATCGACTTGTAAGATCCTGAATGTCCACAACCCACCCATAATCTGTGTTACATCACAAATTGCATGCAAAGTGCTCCAACCGATGTGTAGATAAGACCTATGGGTTGGAGTTTAATGCAGTTGAAAGATGTATCATCAGGAAAATCAATCAGCCTAGCTGTGCATAGCTGAAAGTAGAGATTTTCGCATTGAAGTTGATCTTCCACAAGTGATTGGCAAGGTATCATAAGTACTTATGATTCATGTCAAATCGAGCTAGTACTAGTGATGTCAAATAAGCTAGTCATTCACTGGTTACTAGTGATGACCTGGATTCTTGAAAAATGCAAGAACTGTACAGCAGAAATAAGTTTATATTTATTTAGATGGATTTCCGAAATAAATTCCGGTGAGTCCTTCACAACTGGGCACTGTAATTTTTTTTGATTTTTAACCACTTCTATTCCATTAAACTTGGACGGCAAAATCGCCTTACAGAACCCTGCTTACAATGTCAGGGACATGCTGAACCCACTCCTGGTGGCCATTCTGCACACCACTCAAACCAAGCGCAGCTAAAGTATGTGCTGGCTTATTACAAATTCTGAACCCACAACTGGGCACTGTAATTGGACATATCTAAATGCAGAAACACTTGAAACAGATATTTGTTTCAGAAAGATAATTTATGTATACTGAAACTAATTATTGTTGCAACGATATCCACACCAGCTGGAAATTTGATTGACAGGCAAACCAACCATCGATGGCTACATGGCTGCATCATGCTTCTTCCCTCTCTGAATCTCGATTTTTGGGCCCAATAATGTAGCAGAAAACTGCCAATTCGTTAGTATAATCCCACACAACATTAGGAGATGAGGAATATCATGCGGTCCAAATACGTACCGAGAAAAACGCAATGGAGAGAAGTTCCACCTTTTGTTCCAATCATGCTACAGGGACAAAGGCCAACCCATAAAAATTCAGAAAGATACTCGATGGTAAAAGCCAGTGACAGCAGCTAGCTGATAAGAAGGTGGTAACGATCTCTGCCACAAGGGACACCAACCGACGGCGCCGGCGCCGGCATCGCTTCTCCAGGCAAGTAAGGAGTGGGGTGGGGGCCGCCGGCGCGCGAGATGCGGCAGCAGCGCACGACGACGCCTCCCACAGCGCTCCCCATGCCACCGGCCGCTCCGCCAATATCGCGGCGAGGCCTCCAGCCGAGACCAGCGACAACGCTGCCGGAGGCCATGAAGACCAAGGGCCGCACCGCCGTTCACGACCACAACCCGCCGCGCGGCAGAGATGTCCGACGGTCCGACCACGAGGCTGATTCGGCCCTCTGCCACCACCGGCAACGCTGCCCGACCCCCCCACCCCTCCCCCCGCTCGCCGCCGGCTGCCGGCCGCTAAGTCTCTCGCGGCTGCCGCGTTCAGTTCCAAACCGCTCGCCGCTGTGAGGCCTCGATTGAAGACGAGGAAGAAAAAAATCACGTATGGGGTTAGTGGGCAGCTCCCAAACCCCACGATCTATTAATTGGGGACAGAAAATTTTACTCCGTAATTACGTTGGTGTGGGCTTCTACTTTTCTTACGTCGCATGCATACGGTGGCGTAGTGCGCGGGCGCGGGCGCGGGTGGCCAGGCGCTCCTTCCTCTTACGTCGTATTTGAAAATTTTACGACGCATGCAATGATGCAATCGGTCGGGTGCGCTCTCGCTCCAGGCGCGGGCCGCTCTGCAAGGTCCGGCGGGGTGTAGAATAAGAATAACTATTCTACACCCTGGGTGTCAAATAGCGCGACCATATATATATATATATATATATATATATATATATATATATATATAAGTCTACTGGACTCCTATATATAACTCACAATTGCTGGGCAGGCGATGATGGTGGTGACAGAGATATGGATGACGTGCCGTGGCTGAGTCGTTAAGGAATACATCCCAATAGGTTGTATTTGCATCACAAGAACTAAGAGGATGTAACTGGCTGCATCAAATATATTTTGGATGACAAAATAAGCCCAAAGGAAAATTCAAGCATCTTCTCCAGATCAATACATGTGTTCTGATTTTCCCTACAAATCAACCACAAAGTATTATTTATTCCGTGAAACAACACAAGATATAGAAAAGAAGACATAAAAATTCAAGTATTTAACAAAGGGACATACCAGATCAAGATATATGTGCACCAAAATTGGAAACCCTGTTCTTCCATACACAATTCTGCACAAACAATGATGAGAAGGTCTGAAGATTAAGTTTGTAAAACTATTGCAACCCAAGATATTGTGTTAGTTGCTGAAAAGTTCAAAAGTAAAAGAAAATGAACCCTATCTGGAAGTATATATGAGAATTAAATGTGTAATTTACAAAAAACTATATTATTCCTTGTGATGGCGAGTTAACTCTCACATCAAGATATCTATGATGACAGTGGCCTCAAAAACTAACTATACCTTTCATATAATGCAGGCCCTTGTCCACATGGTTGCTAGGTGAAAATTTGATCTCAATTTTTGCTTGATATCATGCTTCTGGCATCTGCTCACATGTTCAAAAGAGAAAACATTATTCAGTAAACTGATAACATTCTAGGAAGCAAGGGGCTCAGTATCAAGCAATGGTTTAATATGTTCATGAGGCAGAGAGGAGAGTAAGAGTACCCGAGCACCTGAGGGATACATGAAGGGCATGCGCAAAGCAGGCCGCCAGCCGCTCCTCCCTGTGACAGCACGGCGCACAACGACGTTGCAAGCAGTGGGCTGTGCTACTCCCGGTGACCGCCATGGCTCCATCTATTCTCCCCGAATCCGTGTCCTCTGCATCCTCCTCTTCCTCCCGGTTGACACTGGCGGCGCCACGCCACGGTAGGCCTACCGCTGAGCACGACGAAGGGTTTAGAGCCACATGAAAAGACACGAGTGGAGGATTGCAGGGGAGTGGCTCACCTCGGGTCGCTCTGGTTGGGTTTACCGGCGGCTCGTTCTCGCCGAAGGCAACGAAGACGGCGGTGGCGTTGTGAACTGCTCATGCCCCACATCAGCGCCTCCTTCCTGAAGACGCCCGGTAGGCGGAGCGCTGCGGCGCGCACGCTGAAGACGATGACGACGGCTCGAGAAAGGCTCCGCCTCGCCGTTCGTCCCTGTGGGCCAGATGACGACGGTGTACGGGCGGCCGGCGCTGCTCCCTGTGATGGCAGCTCGACCCAAGGAGGGAGTGACGGCGGAGGAGGACTGCACGAGCCGGGCACCGAGGAGAAGCGAATCCCGGAGGAGAGGAGAGCTGAGGGCTCGCGCGCGACGCGCGAGAAAGGGAAGGCGGCGGCTGGACGGGAGACAGCGGGAGCTAGGGTTACCGCGGCGTGCTGCCCTTTTATGTCACACGGTGAAAGAAATGAATGGCTGGGATTCGCTGAGAGGGCGCGATCCGACGGCCACAAATCCAAACGCCTGAGAGAACTCCTTGAGGTCTCCCGGTTTACCTCTTTAGATGCGTCGGGTGTGCCTCCATTCGGCACGCAACCACTCGTGTTGCGTGCCCTCTTATAAAGCGGGTGCCATTCTCTTGGCTCCCCGATGTGGGACTAAAATGAGGTTACTTCCTCTCTGTCTCTGCCCTTCGTTTGGTCCAGGGCGCGGTGCGGTTTGGTCGGGGTTCAGAGCTGGAGTTTGCTCGCGTATGATTGGTGTATCCATCGACAACACGTCGATCGTGTGCTGCTGCGTACATGCATTCCGGCATGTCAGTTCAAGAGCGCCAATAGTGGCCGTACACGCGCAGACTTAAATGTGGATGGATTGGACGTGATTCTGCATCATTTTGGCGAACTGTTTCAGCGTAGCAGGCGCCGACCCAATTAGCAGTGGCCCCTAGCTCGCACCGTGCCAGATCGCCGTACGAGTCGACGATGCACGCAAGAGTAGGTCATATCGATGTATTTTTTGCCAAAACTGGTCCCTCGCCCGAACTAATCCCGTATCTGGCCCTTACGGAAAACTATGTCCGGATCTGGCCCCTGAGGTCGGCGCCAACGCAAATGGCGCCGAACTTGTGCAGTTCGGCGCCAGCCAAAATTTCAGCCGAGCTAGGTCGGCGCCAATGGAAATGGCGCCGAACCCATCAGGCACCAGATTTGAAATTTTGGCTGGCGCCGAAATGCACAAGTTCGGCGCCATTTGCGTTGGCGCCGACCTCAGGGGACAGATCCGGACATAGTTTTCCGGAAGGGCCAGATACGGGATTAGTTCGGGCCAGGGGCCAGTTTTGGCAAAAAATACCATATGGATCAGCTAGCCAGCGGCGCATCACGCTCCGGCGGTCGGCGGGCACGTTCCACGGCCAGGACCACGGCTGGAAAGTGGCGGCGACATTCAACTCGGATCGCAGAAGCAACCAACAGCCGCACACGTCCGTCCCGATCCTGTGACGACATGGGACAGCTCATGAGTCCGCCGGCCACCCGGTTCAGGGCACGGCAGGTCGGCGGCCCTAGGAAGGAGGAGGACGATGGTTTCGCTGGCGCACTGCTTTATCTGGCCCCTCATTCTCCCTGCCCTGCCGCGGCGATGTCTCTACTCCGGCCGGCCGTACGGCTCTACTGTACTGTCTGTACCTCGTCGGCGTCGGGCGATCGAGAGCTCACGGGCCGCCCATGGACCATATGGGTCATGGAACTGTAGCCCGGCATTTGTTTGGCACAAAGATACTGTACCGTGTTCTGTAGCAATGTACTACAGTAGCATACTGTATTACTGAATGAAAATGGCCGTCAGGGAGTTGTAAGCGAGAACGGAGCATAGCTCAGTTGGCAAGGCGCGGGTGTTCGCAGCCAGCCCACCAGTGTTCGAGTCTCGGCTCGAGCACTTGGTGCTCACGCAGTTTTCTTCTTTAAAAAATGCCAACAGGCTAGTCTAGCCCGGGTTGGTCGCGTTTTGGGAGTTGTAAGCAAACCTTGGATCCGGCTGTTTCAGCATTCGTTCATGTGGTGAAGATAACCCTTGTGTTATCTGAAGAAATTGGCATCCATTGTAGAGCCCGATGCAATGCCAGCTACTGTCGCGTCCGGAAGCAGAATACAACCACGCTCCCTCAGAATCTCTAAATTTTTCTTTCACAACTCAATGCCCTGGACATCAGGATTCAGTTTTACAGGCAGAGCACTTGCTACTTGTTAGGGGTGAAAAACAGGAGGCCAAAATAAAAAAAGATGTTCAGAATAAGGTCTGGTTGTACATTACTAAAGATGTATCTGCAAGTTCATGGCTGAAAACGATACATGATCTAATCTCAGATAACTGGAAGCACGTTCTTCCTGCTGATGAACTGCGTTCAGCATAGAAAACATGATGGCTATTGGAGCGCACATGCTCAGTTCTACAAGCAAAAGCTCTTCATGACAACCCGCACTAGATATACTGGCGCTTAACACGCCAACTTCAAAACACATATATTATCTGAACAAATTGCAGAATAATGAGTCGCGATGCAGGTATCTGCGAGCGACTGTCGCATTTGAAAGCAGAATTCTACCACGCTCCATCAGAGTTCTTCTTTCAGACTTGATGCCTACATCGGAGTCAGTACTACATGGCACAGCTCCTGCTACTTGTTAGGAGTGAAAAACAGGCCAGAATGAAAACAAGTTCAGAATTAGTGTCCGGTTGTACATTATTCCGGATGCATCTGCAGGTTCATACAGATTTAGTTATGACTGAAAAATGAAAAATGATCTCATCTCAGATATCATTGAATCACTAAACTCTTGATACTTTGACACCAACAAACACTGCTTATGAGAAACACAAAAGACTAGCAATCACAAATGAATAAATGATCGACATCATAAGAAGGAATCTCAAATTAAATCTTCAAGTGTTTGATACATATCGATTCATGTAGCACAATACAATGGCGTAGAAATGCCAGGATTTTTTACAAAGACAATCCATATCTCCTATCACAAAGATGCCTAATATCCCAAGGCTAGCTGATGCTTCCCGCGGCTGGCGCCGCTCCTCTGGTATGGGTGGTGACGGCGGCACATTGGAGACGCGCGGGACTCTGCGTCAGACATCAGGGGCGACGGAGGTGGCGTAGCAGGTGTGTAGTCCGAAGATGCTGCGTGCCTTGGAGGAGCTGATGACCCGCATGACTCCAGGAGAGACTGCGGTAGCGTACTGGGCGTGTAGTCTGGCGAGGTGGGGCACCTCGGAGGAGTCGACGGAGTGTAGAATGGAGACCCGGCGCCGGGATGAGGCGTAGACGGAGTGTAGTCAGCTGATGCGGCGTGCTCTGACGGCGTCAGGGGCGTGTAATCCGGGGACGCGGCTCGCCGCGGAGGCACCACGAGGAACGCGAGCGGCCGCGAAGACGGGCTCGAGGGCGTGTAGTCCGGCGACGCCGCGCGCGGAGGAGTGCTCCAAGGCGTGTAGTCCGGCGACACCGCGTGCGGCGAAGAAGGGCTCGACGGCGTGTAGTCCGGCAACACCGCGTGCGGCGACGAAGGGCTCGACGGCGTGTAGTCCGGCGATCCGAGGCGCGACGAAGGGCTCGATGGCATGTAGTCCGGCGACTCCGCGCGCGGCGAAGGGCTCGACGGCGTGTAGTCCTGCGACGCGGCGCGCGGAGGAGTGCTCCAAGGCGTGTAGTCCGGCGACCCAGGGCGCGACGAAGGGCTCGACGGCGTGCAGCCCGCCGAGGCGGCGCGGGGAGGAGTGCTCCAAGGCGTGTAGTCCGGCGACTACGAGCGCGGCGAAGGGCTTGCCGGCGTGTAATCCTCGTAGTACACCGACGACGACGTGCTGTAGGAGTACGACTCGCCGCCGACGGCGAAGCCGAAGCCCAAGAACGGGGCGCCGGTCGACGTCATCATCGGAACGTACTGGGGCAGGGAGACGAGGGCGTACCCGGGACGAAAGAAGGCGGCGAGGAGACTGCGCCGGCGCTGGAGCTGGAGCAGAGCACGGACGCGAGCGCGGCTGCCTGGGGATGATATCGATCGGGGCTTCTGGTTCCGTGGCAGTCACGGTCAGCTTCACCGAGCTCGTCCCGGACTCGGATTTGAATTTTAATGGCGGTAAACCTACGCTACCGGGCGGGAAGGGACGCGGGAACGGATCCAGCTGTTTCGTTTCGCCACCCAGCACACAGGCTGTATTACGAGTTTTTATTTTTATTTTTGAGGGGATGGCTGTATTATGATTTTTTTCCTGTCACAATAAATAACGAGACGTTTTATTTTGAGAATTCAAAATTACGAGACTTTTTCTTTTGACATGAGCGAACACATACGAGACATGCATGAATCGTGATGTCATTGTAACCGTGATTGATACTTCTAGTGGAAAAAGGCAGGCCAGGCCTGGTCCAGCAAATTCGTAAGAAGATACAGGCCCAGCCCAGAAACGACGCTTGTTTTTCGGTTGCGTCGCAAATTTTAGTCCCACATCGAGCACACTAATACACGTGCCCCAGCTTAAAATGGTGGCGGGCTGAGTAGGAAGCGTGCTAGAAAGGAGCACATCCAGCGCACGACTTGGTTCTTCCCTTCCCCGTCTACAGTACCGAAGGGCGATTTCTGAGCGACCGAAGGGATCCCACCTCGTCGTCGCGGATCGGGGTTCCGCCGCCGGAGCGGCCGACGGCGTCCGATGTCGTAGGTCCTCTTAATTTTATTTCTTTCCTAATATGGCCTTCTAGTGCATTTTGAGCATTAAAAAAACTCTTTTGCCCCTGATAAATTATGTGACGAAGATGGTGGCGGCGTGAACGAGTCAGCCTGTTGGTTCGTCCCTATGGGCCAAGCGCCGAGGACGACGACCTCCTCCTCGATCTCTCTGCATCCTCGTCGGTCTTTCCAGCCAGCGTGCTCAATGTCGAGGACAACGACGGTGAAGGCGTGAGGAACGACGGCTCAGTCAGCAGCGCGAATGGAGGGAGAAGAAATCGCGGGAAAAGGAAGGACACGAGCGCGGGCGGTGGCTAGGGTTTTACCGCGGGGATGCGATTTTATACCACACGGTGGAAAAAACCAACGGCCGAGATGCGCTGTGAGGAGATGATCGTGCGGTCAGAATGCGCTGAGCTCTGAGGAGCCTCCTTGGGGTTGAAAGGACAATGATGTCGCCTAGAGGGGGGTGAATAGGCGATTAAAATTTTTCCGGTTTAGTCTTGCTAATTTCGGAATAAAACTAGGTGTTTAAATTAACAAGCCGATAACTTAAATAAACTAGGATAACCTATGTGCACTAACAACTTATGCTAAGCAAGACAAGCAACAAGGTGATAGCAATAGAATACTTCAAGCACGAAGGCTATCACAATGTAAAGTGCAAAAGTAAAAAGCTCGGGTATAGAAATAACCGAGGCACGCGGAGACGAAGATGTATTCCTGAGTTCCTCCTTGTTAAGGGAGTACGTCTCGTTGGAGAGGTGTGAACCAACACAATGGTTCAACAACCACAAAGATTCCACCTTCTTCTCCGATGAACCGCATCACAAAGGTTTGGTTCACCTTCCACTATCAGAATCCTTCGAGGCGGAATCCGGAGCCTTTCAACAACAATCTGATGCACAACCCACAACGGGATTGGGGGCTACCGAACGGCTTTACAAGTGACCACAAAGGTCCAACCACCACACGGGCGTCTAGAGTCCAAGGACCCAAGAGAAACAAGCTCACAAACTTTCAACTTCCACGAATCTTCGTGGAGAGCACACCGATGCACCAAATGCAAAAGGCAAGAGCACAAGTGCTCAAATCCTTCACTCTCAAATCCCACCAAAAGCAACTAATGCTTATGGGGGGAGAAGAGAGGAAGAACAAAGAAGAGAACCACACAAGAACTCCAAGATCTAGATCGTTCCCCTCACTTAGAAGAGAGATGGATTGGTGGAATTGTAGATCTAGATCTCCTCTCACTTTTTCCCTCAAAGATATGCAAGAATCATGGGAGGGATTGAGAGGGGGCAAGCTTTCCAAGGTCAACAATGGTGGGGGAGAGAGAGAAAAACATGCTGCTGGAAACTTAGGCTCTCTGGGGAAGAAGGGGCCTTTTATATGCCTCCCAGAAAAAGAGCCGTTGCAGGAAAACTCGCACCGGAGACTCCGGCCTGGACCAGGGGCTGAACCACCTCAGTCACGGAGCAGCTCGGGCAGAGATTCCGGCCACAGAGGCTAGGCTGGAGACTCCGGGCCAGGGGCGGAGACTCCGGCCTAGGCCAGGAGCTGAACAACCAAAATCTTTTTGACAGAGAACCCTAGGTCCGGAGACTCCGGTTGGGACACACCGGAGACTCCGACCTAGAAAACCAGCAAAACTGCTAATCCAACAAATTTTGCGAGAAAACTCCAAATGAGACGAAACCAACTTTGTTGGAAAGATAACGACAAGAGCTTTACTAGAGTTAATTTGACACACATTAGAAGGTGTGTAAGTTTACTCAAGGATAAACCGATAATATTTCCAACACGAAAACGCAACAAGTTTCCAAAGGAAATCTGTTTTCGAAGAACTTGGGCTTGTCATGAAGATCACGACAAACACCAAAACCCAACAAGGAGAAAAGCCACATAAGAATCAGGAAAGATGAAATGCCAAGTATGCAAAGGTTTGAGCTCTCCACAAGGATGTGATCAAGTTACTCACTTGAGAGCCCCTCTTGATAGTACGCCGTCTATCCTAAAACCCGGTCTCCCACTAACAACATGAGACCGGTAAAATAGAAAACCTATCAAGATCATACATTTGCCTTGCGCATTCCACTTGAGCTCGATGATGACGATCTTGACTCTCTCAAGGTTGAACACCTTTCTTGATTGTGCTTGCTAGCACATGCTTGATGAAGACTTCTCCAAATGCTCCCCCATTCTCCATTATGGGAGGGCCTCGCTAAGCTTCGTCTTCATGTCTCCTTTGCAAGATTCAATCAAATGATATCTTCCGAGATGCATCATATTGAAGTTACACTTCATCTTCTTCTCTTGATATGTATGATGGCTTGGGGGTAAACATGATTGTTCACACAATCTTCTTTTCCAAGCCATACTTGCAATGAGCTCAACTCTACACATGATCATTCTTCATATAAACCCTTGAATAGAACATTGGTCATCATGTCATCTTGAAGAGTCCAACACATGAACTCCTATATTTTCTCATGGACAAGATCTATAAGAATATCTCAATGTAAACATTAGTCCATAAGGATTGTCATTGATTACCAAAACCACGCATGGGGCAACCATACACTTTCAGGGGTCTCACGGCTTACCTCTTTACATTCTTTTTATCCTCGGGCTCGCTTTTCCGGCGCATGCATGGGCTAGCTCCTAGCTGCGCTTCAAATGAAGGTACCAGCCTTTTTTATCAGTTTTATTTTTCCAAACAAAACATCAGCGACCTGAGCACAGTGTTATGATGTAACTCATTTTCCTTTTTCCAAACAAAAACTACCGTATTTGAATTGTTTGACTACTATATCCTACGTACTTTCGTAACCTCGGTACATCAATGACTCTGATCCTGTTTTTTTCACATAAGTTTTTTTTGCTTGGTTTGTAACATAAGTTATCAGGGCAAAAGAGTCTTTTTAATGCTCAAAATGCACTAGAGGGCCATGTTAGGAAAGAAATAAAATTAAGATGTCAAATAAGGAAGAATTCGTTTTTAGGGCCGAATAAGGAAGACGATTTTAACAAAGGGTCAGATAAGAAACTCTCTCATAAACCAAAGGAGCGCTAGAACTTGTAAGTTGTAATTGTACTAGTGGTCAACAAAGGAGATCATCTGAGTAGCTTTGAGCAGCTCGAGATGTGTTGTATACCCAGATGAACTTCAGTTCTGGGAAATAGCTTCGAGCTTTCAGTTTTGGCAAACGAGATGTAAGCTTAAAAAAAGGTAGACCCACTGTTATTAAAAAAATGTAAGCACTGCCCAGGTCAAGGGTTTGATTATGTTTGGGCCACGGTTGTAAGTATTCCTTACAAGACCATGATCGTCTAGATAGTTTATGGGCTTTTAGGACGGAGCAAACCAGCAGACAAGGCCGGGCTGGAAACGTGTACCCATGAATCATTACTCGTATGGTGTCGGGCAACTTAGTTTAGTACTCCCACATCGGGGAGCCTAGGAGGTTTATCCCACGTTATATACAACCGGGCTGGATGTGCGGCATGACGATATCATACTAAAAAAACTTGAGCACATCCAATCCTAACATGTGCGGCAAGCACGACGTAGCAACCTAAACTGGAAAATGTTAAATTCCTCCTAGACCCTGCAGCGTATGAAATGTACGCCCGGTGACCAATTTTTTTTTTAATTTTTGGGAGATTTCCGTTCGCATCTGAACATGTCCATCAGGAAGGATCGTTGGGTAAGAAACGACATTTTCTTTCCACTAGTTGCTTTGCACGTGCAAACGCACGTCTCGAAATTATAACACAACATATTTTTTAAATGACACTCTTTTTAATGAGTTATATAAAATGCAATGTATACTAATTTAGTCAAACATATTAGCAACACTGATTTTCAAACCTTTGCATATCAATTAGTCGCATATCTCTTATATGAAGTACCAAAATATACATTATAATAACTAAGTGTATATCCTTAATTATTACCTCCAAATAAAAAATTCAAAATAAATCATACCATAGATAAAAGGTGAAGTATATTCCATCAACTAGTTCATTATATACTCCAAATTTTAGATAAATGGTATGTAGCTTTAAATATGAAACTATGCTGCTTATTGCCCCTCTTAGTTAAGTCAAATATGGTGCATATTCCCAAGTAACTTCCAGTTAAGTACATCTGCACTTATGCAATTCAACTATACAAAATCAAAAGCATTTGCTCGAACTCGAAGATATGAACTCAGTTCACCCCTGAAAAATACAACCCATGCATGCATGAGTTACGGATATAGGCGATAAGTATCTGAATGTCGACAGTGAACCATAGTTGACCTTCTAATGTGAGCAAGAGAGATTGTAGATTGCATCCTTCCTCATGCAGGACTATCCGCAGAATATTTATCCTGTAACAATCAACCAATGCAACTGCCTGTTCTCAGTCTCACAGATCTTGCCCAGTGCCAACCTCATGTCAGATACCTGAATCTTGCTGCCCTATTTGTGCACAAAGTCGATAGTCCGACAGTATATACAAATCGAACTGAATAGTGCACACAGATAAGTTCATGTAACCACACTATAAGAGAATCAGAGTTCACACAAACAGATCTTTGGTATGGGTGCTACAGGAATGTCTAGTATGACCTCATCTCATTCTAAACAAAGGAATGACCTTTAACACCGTCAATGAAAAGAAATATATGCATTATCAGTATGGATCACACTGCCCTATTGAATCACAATAAGGTCTGAAATCAGCAGCACATCAGAAAATCTAACATGAATTCTTGCATGTGTAATTTAAACACGGGCATATCCAACTGCAGGCAATGCCTTGAAATCCATTCTGTCTGCCTTATGAGATTGCATGGTATATCTATTTGCAGTCATTATTCCGGTTGCACAAGGACAAATTTGAGTGCGGTATATGTGTACAGACCAATTCAGGGACGGAACCAGCAGCTAAGTCAGTGTAAGGCGAAATTACCTCTGCGCGGATATCTCTAGTGTGGCATACTGCTTGCCAATGGCGGGGCCGTCCGACTCTATGTTTCCACTATCAGCCATCTTGTCCTTGCCGTTGACCTCATCCACCTTGCATCCGATGAACTGTTTGATGGAGAAACATGTGTTCGCCAGGTTACAATCTTGTTGACGACGACTTCAGCAACGACGGCTACACAAACGATGGTGAGGATTGCTGTGGAAGAGTGGTCGAAGGCAGAACGTGGGCAGTGCTGGGCGCGTGGACGGCGCTGCAGGGAGGATGGAGGCGTTGTGCGAACGCGTCTATGGCATGTTGTTGAGGATGAACTCAAGAGGGCTGGGTAGAGGGCGCCGTCGCGCCTTGTACATCCTCTGCGTCGAGCCGTTCTTGCTGAGACGTCGGGAATCGACAGATTGATCGGAGCCATCTTCCCCAAGCCCGATATCCTAGCTCGCCATCTTCGATTCAGCGTCGTCCGTGTTGGAACCAATCTTGTTAGGTTGAAGTTCATCATATTTATTTCTGGTCCATGCATTTAGTTAGGGTCATGAAACTTGAGGCTGCGTGATAGTTGCAGCATGCATGCGCGTGTGGAGCTGCATGTACCGAGTCAAGTGGTAGACGTAGAGTAAGAAGCAAGCTAGTTGCGGCGCTGTGAGCTTTTAGTGGTCTACATGGAGGACTTGGTAGTGGCTAACGTGTGTAGCTAGCTGTGATAGAAAAGTGGATCAAGCCGTTGTGGCCTTGACCGTGTGCGTGTGTGCATGCTAGGCTTAGTGGGTGTGTGATCAGTTGGGACGTTGGGTTGGCCCGGCTATTTAATCCCTTGTAATCCGTTTGTTTTGGTTAAGTCGAACAAGAGAAAATGGCACAAGTGTGTGCGGTGCCAGAAACCTCTTTGTGTGTTCTTCTTCATCCTCTCTACCTTGTGTATATGTGTGTGTTGATCCTTGGGCAAATCCATCATTTGGTATCAGAGCAAGGTGTGCTGCCAGGTAAGTCGCGGCACCGGCGGCAAGGAGGTGATGGCCATGGCGCGGAGGCCATTGCCGTGAGGAGTTCTTCGTCCATGTCCGAGCCATCGACAAGGTGCGTCATCGACGGCAACATGGAGGCGGGTCACCGGCGAGTTGCGGCACCCGTGATGAACATGTGCGAGTCGTCGACAAGGTACGTCATCGGCGGCAACATGAAGGCGAGTCACCGGCGAGTTGCGGCACCGGTGGTGAACATGCGGCAGCGAGCATGTCATGGCGGCACGCTCGTGGTGAATGCATAGGAGGTGCGCCTCTTGTGGAGGCCGGCGGCGGCGGCGGCAATCGGCGTGACAAGATGGCAATGGCGGCCCTCTGCGTGTTGCACCGACGACATCGACGGCCATGGGCTTCAAGAGGGGAAGGAAATAAGCAATAACAAGATTGGGGAGGTGATTGTTGGAACCAATCTTGTTAGGTTGAAGTTCATCATATTTATTTCTGGTCCATGCATTTAGTTAGGGTCATGAAACTTGAGGCTGCGTGATAGTTGCAGCATGCATGCGCGTGTGGAGCTGCATGTACCGAGTCAAGTGGTAGACGTAGAGTAAGAAGCAAGCTAGTTGCGGCGCTGTGAGCTTTTAGTGGTCTACATAGAGGACTTGGTAGTGGCTAACGTGTGTAGCTAGCTGTGAGAGAAAAGTGGATCAAGCCGTTGTGGCCTTGACCGTGTGCGTGTGTGCATGCTAGGCTTAGTGGGTGCGTGATCAGTTGGGACGTTGGGTTGGCCCGGCTATTTAATCCCTTGTAATCTGTTTGTTTTGGTTAAGTCGAACAAGAGAAAATGGCACAAGTGTGTGCGGTGCCAGAAACCTCTTTGTGTGTTCTTCTTCATCCTCTCTACCTTGTGTATATGTGTGTGTTGATCCTTGGGCAAATCCATCAGTCCGATCTCCCTAGCCTCCCTCCGAATGCGTTTTTTTTCTTTTCTCTTTCGGACAGAGCATCGAGGAAGAGCGCCGCCTGGGTCCCCTCGGCCGCAGCAATGAGCTACAAAAGAACGCCTCGATGGAGCCGATTAGCCTCGAGGGCGACGGCCTTGAGCCCCTCCAAGAACGCCTCCAGGTCGGCCGCGCCGGTGACCTCTAGCCTCCGCGGAATTGAGTGCCTCCTGAGCGTGGCGGAGGCGGACGGAGAGGGTGGGGACGGTGGCCCGAATTCAAATGTCGACGGGGTCAGCAGCGATGAGGAGCGGCAGCGACCGAAGAAGGGAGGTGATGAGGGACGGGTGGAGGTCGTCGAGCCAAAGGAAGGGAGCTTCAGGGGCGACCACATTCTCCGACGCAGATGCCCTGGGCAGGACCCTGGTGGGCGGCTGCGTCGAGGGCGGAACAATGCGCCTGGAAGTGGGCCTCGACGGCAGTAGCGGCCGAGGAGTTCACAGGGGATTTCGTCGACGCCAGATTCCGGGAGGAGCCATAGCTAGCACGTGGTCGCAGACTCGGCAGTTCGCCGCCACAGGGGTAACCAGAGGCGGCGTCAGATGGCGGACGGTTTTATTTTACAACGACACGTGGGGGAGTGTAAGGCGGCATCGCGGCGGGACACGCTGTAGCGGCGAGGCGACACAGGACGCGTTTTCTTTTCTTTTTACCGGTGGCAATCTTTTGTAATTAACGGCAAAACGAAAAGGTGGTGGCAATTTGGTCGTATTATGTGATTTGGTGGGAGGGCAAAGCGGTCCAAAACGGACAATGTTGAGTTGTCAAACATTGGGACGAGCTGAGCCGTTTGATCGGATATTGAAGAGATCAGATTTAAAGTATCCCAACAAGATAAGTTTGCTCTTTTAATAGTAGTATAGAAAAGTATATCTAGGAAATTTTACAAGCCTACCTACCCTGATTTCCCCATTCACTAAATCGCAAGAAGCCTCGGGCACTGAATTTAAACTCAAACGAGCAAGAAAAATACATTAGAAATATATACAATTGATAAAATAAAATGTTTAACACATTGGTTTGATATGCATTACCAGGTGGTATAGATGTATGTTAGAATTAGCTTGTCTGCCTCCTCGGAGGTGAACCTTAGATACGGTTCCGCGTCTATTTTATGGGTGGACAAATGGATGGAGGGAAAATCGATTAAAGATATAGCGCCACATCTTTTCGAGGTGGTCTCCACGAAGCCTAGGCAGAAACGGACCATACGATTGTACGGGAGGCATGGGTAGAGCGCCGGTGGACTACGGACATCTCATGAGTTTTTTGTCATCTCGTTTTTTGACACTATGTTCAAACCTGGATTTGCATGCAAGGGGTGCACTTATCCGAGCAGTGAACAAGCTATTTTTGGCGCTAGACATCGGATGCCCAATACTCTTTCAAATCTTGTTACGACACCTTATTCCATGGGACGGTTAGATCGAGATCCTGAAAGCTGAATTTGAAGACTTGGGCACCGCTGAGGGTGAAGTTCTTTTGGCTGGCTGGAAAGGGGAGAGACTAGCACGTCGAGCCTTGCCACACCAAACGAGTTGTCCGATGTGTAACCAGGCGACAAAGTCAATGCCCCACATACTCACTGGGTGTTCGTTCTCACGGACGATCTGGCATGGGGTGTTATCTTGGATATGATCGACGTCTAGGCCACCATTTGTGGAGGACGATTTCATGGACTGGTGGTCGTTGGTACTAAACTCCACCCCATGCCTATTGCGTAGGGGCACCTCTTCGGTGATCATGCTCACGGCCTGGTGGATTTGGAAGCAATGGAACGTGATCGTCTTCGACAACGCACATCCCCCAATTGTCGCCTTGGTGGAAACCATCAAGACTAAGACTCGTTCGTGGGTGAGGGTGGGGGCCCACGGACTCGCATATATTATGCCCTAGCCTAGGTTGTTGGGTCGAGTTGTATGGTGGGGGTGGCCTCTCTATAGGCTTGTAAATAACTTTTCTATCTATCAATGCATCGAAACGCAATGTTTTTATGTTTTCGCGAAAAATGAGCTTTCTCCATCATTGCCCTTATTTGGTCTACAATGAGCTGTAGTAGGATGATTGTATTTCGAAGATGAAGTTTGTGTTGATTTGGTTCTCTCCCTCTCTAGTCGTATTACCTCAAACGGGGATCCAGTAACTTCACCGTATGAAGTCACGTTGCAACTTTAGGGGTCTAATCTCCGTCCAGTTTTTGTCCAACTGTTCAAATTTAGATCTGAAAATTAAAACTTCTCAGAAAAAATCAAAAACATTAATTCCTGTGATTCTATATGTTCCGTTGTGTGTTCACAATTTTTTAGGGTTTATTGTGATAAACTGTTTACCATTAACAGATTTTTTATGTTTTGAACGTAAAAAGCTATTAAATCATAAACCGGTGATCCAAAAAAATCGACAATTTACCACAATACAAAGCGTGACATATAGAACTCTCGCAGGAATTTGTTTGATTTTTCCTGACAAGTTTTAATTTTGATATCTAAATTTGGACTGTCGGATGATAATTGGACGGAGATTAGACCCCTAAAGTTGTAAAGTGACTTCCCATTTGACCATCAGCCCAACAGAGTTCAAACCACAGGTTTGACATCTGTGTATTGGATTTAGGCGGAATATTCTTTCAGTGGGAGGCGATGTTCTCGTCGACAGCGAGGCGCCCGTGGTGACTTTGTCAATCTCAAGACTCGATCCACCGGCTCAATATTTCGGAGGTGCTCATAGGTGTAGGGTGTGCGTGTGTTCGTTCATAGGGGTGAGTATATGCGTGTGTATGTCAGCGTCTGGGTTTGTACTGTATTTTTCAAAAAAAATCATTTACTATTATCGTAATTTATTTGTAGTTTCGGATTGCAGAAATCGTAAATCATTGAGCTACTTTTGCCAAATATATCCCTCCAATATCTAAGCTCCCTAAGATTAGAGAGCTGTGGTTTCTCCTCACGGTACACCAATAAACTGTTGACACCTGCCTTATATGTGGACCCCACTCATTTTTCTCTCTCGCACACAGCTCATGCTTTTATTCTTGCAGCTTTGAACGCAGATTTTGTGCACTCGAGCAGTGTGCTCTTGTGGATTCTTTTAATCTTTTTGAAGTTGAGTTCAAAAAATAAGTGTTTCCTTGGATGCATGTACTCTATGTATATGCTATTTTTTGGTGTAAAAATACCTGTATTTTGAGCTATATAAAAATAAAACATTATCGACACAAAAAAGGAAAATAGTATGTTATATTTGTTGAAATATCTTATTAAGCCTAAAATATCAGAACTTTTTTTGAAGAAACTTTGTCGTATGTACATAATGTGTATATGTATTTGTGTACTCAGTTTCAATTTTTTTTGGATCTATAAGTAGGGTTCCAAATTTTTCAAAAAACAGTCCGTAGTGCTCTTAGGAACGACAACCAATTTCCAAATTTCTCTATCATTTTTTCCACTTGTCTAGCCGCCCTCTGTACTCCCTCTCCCAGTCCGCCTGGGCCACGGTGAATTTGGATGAGGCCGAGCGAGGAGGAGGATGTGTTTACACAACTTCTCGCCGCCACCTCCTTGTCTTGGAGGATGTCGGCGCCGTAGCGTCACCGTTTATTCTTACCCCGCCACCACCGCGCCTGCAACCCAATGCAACGTCCCTTGCTGCCAACTTGATGTTGCCCTCAACCTCGCCTTGTCCAGCACGTCGAGCGGCACATATTATGTTTGACTTCTCACCTATTGGCTCATCTTATTCTTCCTCTTATGTCTCATTCTTGCACATATTCTCTTATTTTGCTTCCGTACTGGCGTGAGTTCCAAGACATACTCAAGGCCATAGAACCTTGTTATTGGTGTAGACAATTATTTTTGCAGTCTCAAAATTTGCTGCAGCCCCTTTTAAGTGTATTAATTCAAATGATCATAGGTATACATCTATCAGTTAAATTAATCAATTAAATCATTGACATGTGTATTGTGTATTGAGAAGAAAGACCAAGTTATGCGATTTTTTGATTCCATTGAGTTGTCCTGGTGCTATTCCTTAATATCTGATCCATGATTGTGTTTCATTATGATTAATGACATACATTGAGGAACTTTTATTGGGCAACATATGATGCAATGAATTAGCAAGGCCAAGCGAATATATTTTCGTCAACTATTTCAGTGGTCTATATTTGTCATCATTAGGTGCAGATGCTAAATTTAAGGCTTTTTGAGCGGTTAAAGACGTGCGCGCATAATTGCTCATTGCGAATGTCTCTGTCACTTTAAAAGTTGCAGTGGAATTCAGAAGAGCCAAAACTCAGTCCAAAGTGTTAACAAACATGTAATGTCAAATGTTTCAGTGGAGAATACGAGGTTTTAACTTTTTTTCTTAAAATTTTAATTCTGAAACTGAGTTATATTTTGTAAGTAGTTCACACATAACTTTTTGCATAGATCTATGCCCAGTCCAAAGTGTTAGCAAAATGCGCTCCCACTAAAAGCAATATACATGTCCCAAGGAGTTCTTTCATAACATTATAATTTCGTTGGGTTTAAGAAATCTCACAACAGTAAATGCTGCCCACAGTTGTGCTATTTGGGACATATCATGTTGATTTTTTCTAGAACTTTTATGGGGCAAAAGATATATCATGTTGATCACTTACAAATTATATTGATATATACTAAGCTTGCAAGGTGAGCAAATATACCGGTGGTGTGTAATGTATTGCATTACTAAATGAGAATGGCCGTGAGGGAGTTGTAATCAACCTTGGATCCGAATGTTTAAGCATTCATGTTTAGACATAAACTTGATAATTTCACCCGGTGAGCACTTAACTTTGAACAGCACTGCTCAGCTAGCTGGAAGCGGTTTCTTGAGGCTGACGAACTGGATTCAGCACATAGAACATGATAGTCATTGCAGTGTGCAGGTGTTCAGTTCTACAAGCACAGATACAAAATGTAACAGGAAACAACACAAACATCTTCAAGATTTCCTCGTATAAGACATGGAATTTCATCAGACATGTTATCCTTTTTTTGCATCCCCACGCAGAATACTACCACTACGCTCCATCAGAATCTCAATGCCATGGAGTGTATACATCGGGCTTCAGTTATACAGAGCAGAGCTCCTGTTACTTGTTAGGAGTGAACAACATGTCAGGCTAAGAAGATGTTCATAATAAGGTCCGGTTGTACATTATTCGAGATTAATATGCAAATTCATACACTGTTAACTGTGACTGCAAATTTATCCTGTAATGATCGGATCTCAGATATCACTGAAGCACTAAACTCTTGATACTTTAATTGCAACCAGCACTGGTTATGAGAAAACGGAAAACTCGAGCAATCACAAATGAAGAAGTAATCGATATCATAACTCATAAGAAGAATCTCAAAAAAAAAAAAAAAAATTGCGATGATCTTTTTTTTTTTGCGATGATCTCAAATTAAATCTTCACCAAGAGTGATACATATCGATTCATGTAGCATAATACAAGACTTGCCCAGCAGGGATACAAAAATGGGTAGAAATGCCAGGATTTTACATAGACAAATACAGTCCAATAACTCCTATCACAAGATGCCTAACACCACAAGGCTCGTTGATGCTTCGCGCGGCTGATCCGGCTGGCGCCGCTCCTCTGGTACGGATGGTGGCGGCGGCACATTGGAGACGCGCGGGACTCGGCGTCAGACACCAGGGGCGACGGAGGCGGCGTAGCAGGTGTGTAGTCCGGCGACGCTGCGTGCCTTGGAGGAGCTGATGACGCGCATGACTCGGCGTCAGACACCAGACTGCGGTGGCGTACTGAGCGTGTAGTAGAGCGAGGCGGGGCACCTCGGAGGAGTGGACAGGGTGTAGTATGGAGTGGACGGAGTGTAGTCAGCTGATGCGGCGTGCTCTGACGGCGTCAGGGGCGTGTAATCCGGGGACGCAGCTCGCCGCCGAGGCACCACGAGGAATGCCAGCGGCCGCGAAGACGGGATCGAGGGCATGTACACTAGTAGGACCGCTGGCGGGCGTTTTTTCGAGTCCGCCACTAGTTCTGGACGTACCGCTGGCGGACAAGGCGCAGAAATTTGGGACGAGGCGGGACAAACTACCGCTGGCGGGCAGCATATGTGTCCGCCAGAGGTACTAAATAGACCGCTGGCGGACGATAAATAGAGCCCGCCAGCGATAGTTGAATCGGTTGAGCTCAGCGGGAAAAAAGGTGCCAGTACCGCTGGCGGGCGGGCAGCACCGTCCGCCAGCGATCAGTTCAATACCGCTGGCGGGCACGCTGTAACGTCCGCCAGCGGTAACTTGGAAAAGTGACATAAGTGCGTCCGCACCTACCACCTCTTGCTCACTTATTGCACTTCACTCTCTCTTTTAGCTCGAGTTTTCCCCATTTGTGGCTCCTTTCCCCATGAAATTAATCACTGTTAGCCTACAAAAAGTGATTTAGTTGATAGATCCCACTAGATCTCTCTCCCACATCCTACTTTGACCAAAAGAAATCCACTCAAGTCACTCATATCTCACAAGATCTGGATTTCATCTTCGGTCGAGTTCCGCGATTATTTTGACGTGTGTTTTAACTTATTAAGGTGATCTTTTATCGATATAATTAAAAGTAAATTCTTAAAATTAATTTGGTCGAATAAATGCGCTCGCCGTAACCATGCAAAAATGCTGGATGAAAAATGGATTGGAATGTGTGAAATTGAGTTGTGATGAATAAATTTGTGTTGTGATGTGTGAAATTTAATGAGGGTGCCAATACCACGCCGGAATGTTGATTCATTGTCCGTTTCGGCAACTTTTGGCACTCTCCTTATGTCTTATTTGTAGGAAGGTCATGGCGAATTTTTTCGTGAAACCCGATAAAATATTAAATGGTGCTTAATTATTGTCTTGATTATACAACGTGCAGGTGATAATGGTTATTATGTGTGAACGTGTCGTGAATACATACTTGAGACACGCGACGAAAGACATGCTGCAGAATAAACACAAAGATATACAGTGTCCATGTCGCGCATGCAAACTTGAGGTCGGCATCAGTCCATTTACCGGAACTTTGCTGAAACACCTGCTCAGGCGTGGTTTCATGGATGGCCACACTCGTGGTTAACAGATGATGATGAACATGATGGAAATGATGGTGCGCCGGAAGGAAATAATCAGGATCAAGGGTTGCAAGGCAATAACGTCGAGGGGCAAGAAGACGAAGAGCCTGATCCGAATCCCGTGCAACATGATGAAGTAGAAGAAGAGGATGATGATCATGTGGTACCATAAGAGGAGGACACACAGACACCGCTAACTTCAGTCGTGCGGGACCCTCATCAAACATAATTGTTTCTTCAGAAGACGGCTAACAGGGAATCTAAGCTGGCGCAATTGGAGAAAGATTAAAATACTCCGTTGTATCCGGGCTGCGACCCAGAAGATTCCCGCTTGAAAGTATCGCTTGATTTTCTGCAGATGAAAACAAGACACAAATTGAGTGATATAAGCGTCGACGCTAACCTGGAATACTTGCACTGTATCCTTCCGAAGGGTAACACGTGTCCTAAAAGTTGTGACGAAGCCAAGAAAGTCGTGTGCCCCTTTGATTTACCGCACGAGAGGTACCATGTGTGCATCTTCGATTGCTACATATTTCGTAAAGAGGACGAGGGAATGACCAAATGTCTAGTGTGCAATGCCGATCGATACAAGACCGGGAAGAAAACCCCTCGCAAAGTTGTTTGGTACTTTCCTCTCATTCCTCGTCTGCAGCGATATTTCACAAACCGTAAGGAAGCAAAGCTTATGCGTTGGCACGCGGAAAGAAGGGCGGCAGTGGTGAAAGATTCAGAACGGAGTGAAAAGATAATTCTGACACACCCTTCGGATGCAAGCCAGTGGAAAGCATTAGACGCTCACGATGCAGACTTTGTAGACGAGCCAAGGAATATCAGATTGGGCATGAGCATCGACGGTCTCAATCCGTTTGGCAACCAGAGCAGTACACACAGCACGTGGCCCGTGTTTGTATGGATATACAACCTACCTCCCTAGTTGTGTATGAAAAGGAAATACATACACATGAGCATGCTAATTCAAGGGCCGAATCCCACTTGGGACGCCGTCGCAGAAGATTATTTCCCTATGAGAGCTGCCTTGCTGTGTACAGTGCACAATTTGCCCAACTACGCAGACGTTGCCGGCCAGCTGTGCCACAGATTTTTTGGATATGTCAGGTGCATGGATGATCCGACATTCCACCAGCTGAAGAAAGCCTGTTCTTCGAAAACCGTCTACATAGGCCATCGAAGGTGGCTAGACGATGAAGACCCATGGAGATGGCGTGGAGACCTTTTCAACGGTGAAGATGAGCTCCGAGAACCTCCACTTAAGAAGAGCGGCGATGACATTTACGAGTTGTTGAATGAACGGGAAGAGTGTCCTGAGCCGGGAAAGAAGCGAAATGCGCCAAAACCGCTCCATGGTGTTTGGAAGACGAGGTCTGTGTTTTGGGACTTGCCATACTGGCCCATCTACAGTACGCCAAATTGCCTTGATCTAATGCATGTCACGAAGAATGTGTTCGATAGTATGTTTGGCACTGTGCTCCACATGGTGGACAGGACCAAAGATGGGCCAAAAGCAAGATTTGACCTTAAACATATGAAGATTAGGAAAGAGCTTCATGCGGAGCCCAAAAATGTGGTAGCCGACCAGTTGGATGAGGAGACGGACGGTCACAATGCCAAAAGGGTTAAGAAGAATGACTATTACTGTCCCCCCTCTTGGTTCACTCTTAGTCCAAAGGAGGTCGAACAATTGATGAAGTGCCTTCTAGGAGTCAAAGTGCCTTTGGGTTACTCAGGCCTGATAAGCAGACTCTTAGACTGGCAGAAAAAGAATTTCAGCGGTATGAAGTCTCATGAATGTCACGTGATGATGACATAGATATTCCCAGTTGCGATCCGAGGGATAATGGACAAGCACGTCCGTGAGACCCTTTTTGGAATCTGTAACTTCTTTGACGTGATCTCCCAAAAGTCAATCACCGCAAAGAGACTCTCAACGCTGCAGGAAGAGATTGTTGTGATACTATGCGAGCTTGAGATGTACTTCCCGCCCGCATTCTTCGATATTTGCGTGCATCTGTTGGTTCACATAGTGGATGATATCATTCATCTCGGACCGTTGTTTCTCCACAACATGATGGCGTTCGAAAGGATGAATGGGGGATTTGTTCGTAACAGGGCCCGTCCGGATGGAAGCATCGTTCAAGGCTTTCTCACTGAAGAGTGCATCTCTTTCTGCACGAATCATCTGGAGATAATTGATAACCCTATTGGTTTGCCCCCTAACAAGCACTTTGGTAAGTTGGGTGGGTCAGGTCACAGAAATGGCGCGCGGGACTTACATGTGGGCTTCGCTCGTCGAATGGCCGACTTTAACAGGGCAAACTTAGTATCTGTCCAACACCTTCAAATGGTCGATACTTGGGTGGAAAAGCACAAACTGACGATTAAGCAGAAGTACATTGGCCAGGGCAGGCAAAGGACCGAAGGAGAAATAATCAGAGAGCACAACTCCTCTTTCTTGAGTTGGTTCAAAGATGAGCTTGTCGCTCTGCCAACGGATGATGCAGAAGGTAGATTGTTATACGACTTGTCACGTGGCCCCGCCCCCAACCTCGCGACATTTCAAGCATATGATATCAACGGGTTCACTTTCTACACAGAGGCAAAGGACAAAACTTCTGACTATCAAAACTCAGGGGTAACAATGCTATCTTACGTCGGTGACAAAAAGTACAGGTACTACGGAAGGATAGAGGATATCTGGGAGCTTAACTACTCTGGAGAGAAGGTGCCGATGTTCCGTGTCAGATGGGCTAGGTTATCCACCGTGAAAAAGGAAGACCAATACTTCACCACCATGGTTTTACCCGAAGCCGGCACTTCATCAAGCAATACGAACGTCACCGCACAAAATGAGCCATGGGTATTGGCTAAGCACGTGTCTCAATGCTTCTTCATAACTGACCCGTCAAAGCCTAGCCGTGTAGTCCTGAGGAGAGGCAAAAGAAACATCATTGGAATGGATGGAATCACGAACGAGGACGACTTCGACCAGTACGGTGATCCTAATATTGAAGATGGTGATAACACGCCATACACATCAAGAAAAAGCAGAACCACGCTACCCACGAGAGGAGGTCTTCCATTCTTAAGAAGAGGTCATAATGTGGGGCTGAATTATGCAACTAAGACCAAGAAAGGCAAGAAGAAGGCCAAACGCTAAGAGAAAAGCGCGAGATCACACACATGTGTGTTATTGTAAAAAAGTTGTAATTTAATTAAGATGTTTTGAACAATGATGTGTATGAATATTTATTTATATGCACACAACCTCTTTTGCTATGCACAACTGTACTTGAAAATAATAAATAATAACAAAAAATAGAATAAAAAACAAAACATAAAATTTAAAAAAATACCGCTGGTGGACAAAGCTCGCCGTCCGCCAGCGGTAACCATATACCGCTGGCGGACACCCGGACCGTCCGCCAGCGGTAAGTGTGGCCGGTCCACTTATCGGCCGGGCCTCTCTTTCTTTCCCCTTCCGCCACCCGCGCCTCCTCTCTCTCTAACCTTAACCTCCTGCCGCGCCGCCGCCCCGGCATCCGCCCCGCGCCGCCGCCCCCATTCGCCGCCGCCATCGACCGCCACCCCGCCCCGCGCCGCCCCGCCCCATTCGCCCCAACCCGTCGCCTCCCCGCCCGCCACCCCCTGCCGCGCCGCCCCTCTATCCTCCATCGCCCCGTGCCGCCTCCCCGCCCACTGCCCAGCCTCCCCGTCCGCCGCAGCCTCGCACGCCCCTACCCGCCGTCCACCCCGTGCGCCGCCGCCCACTCGCGCGCTGCTCAGCCCCGCCGTGCCCCGACCACCCGACGCCGGCCTTGGCGTCCTCCTCCACGCCGTCGTGCCCCGACCACCCCACGCTGTCCCCGGCCTACTCATCCACGCTGCCGCGCCCCTCTTGGTGAGCTCACCCGCCGCCTTCTCCCTCCCTGAAAGTGCATGGTTGCCCCCATGCGTGGTTTTGGTAATTAATGACAATCCTTATGAACTAATGTTTACATTGAGATATTCTTATAGATCTTGTCCATGGGAAAATATAGGAGTTCATGTGTTGGACTCTTGAAGATGACATGATGACCAATGCTCTATTCAAGGGTTTATATGAAGAATGGTCGTGTGTAGAGTTAAGCTTATTGCAAGTATGGCTTGGAAAATAAGATTGAGTGAACAATAATGTTTATCTCCAAGCCATCATACATATCAAGAGAAGAAAATGAAGTGCAAGCTCAATATGATGTATCTCGGGAGATATCATTTGATGGAAGCTTTCAAAGGAGACATGAATACGGAGCTTAGCGAGGCCCTCTCATAATGGAGTATGGGGGAGAATTTGGAGAAGTCTTCATCAAGCATGTGCTAGCAAGCACAATCAAGAAAGGTGCTTCAACTTGAGAGAGTCAAGATCGTCATCATCGAGCTCAAGTGGAATGCGCAAGGCAAAGGTATGATCTTGATAGGTTTTCTATTTTACCGGTCTCATGTTGTTAGTGGGAGACCGGGTTTTAGGATAGACGGCGTACTATCAAGAGGGGCTCTCAAGTGAGTAACTTGATTGCATCTTTGTAGAGAGCTCAAACCTTTGCATACTTGGCATTTCATCTTTCTTGGTTCTTATGTGGCTTTTCTCCTTGTTGGGTTTTGGTGCTTGTCGTGATCTTCATGACAAGCCCAAGTTCTTCGAAAACGGATTTCTTATGGACAACTTGTTGCATTTTCGTGTTGGAAATATTATCGGTTTATCCTTGAGAAAAGTTCCATACCTTCCAATGTGTGCCAACTTAACTCTATTTTTGTAGCAAATCTCTTGTCGTTATCTTTACAACAAAGTTGGTTTCATCTCATTTGGAGTTTTCTCGCAAAAGTTATTGGGTTTGCAATTTTGCTGGTTTTCCAGGCCGGAGTCTCCGGTGCCCAGGACCGGAGTCTCCGGACTCAGGGCTTTTACTCGGAGAGCAGTTTTGTGGTTCAGCTCCTGGCCTAGGCCGGAGTATCCGGCCTTTGGGCCGGAGTCTCCGGCCCCTGTGGCCGGAATATCTGCCCGAGCTGCTCCGTGGCTGAGGCGGTTCATCCCCTGGTAGGGGTCGGAGTATCCGCCCCAAGCCGGAGTCTCCAGTCACTTGGACCGGATTCTCCGGTGTTAAACTGGCCGCAACGGCTCTTTTTCTGAGAGGGGTATAAATATCCCTCCACCTACCTCCAGCCATCTAGCTATGCCCAGCACGATTTGCTTTCTCTCTCCTTCTTTGTTGCAAGCTCATATCTTCAATATCTCCCAATCGCTCCACCCAAACTCTTTGATCTTTGGAGGATTGAAGGAGAAGACATAGATCTACATTTCCACCAATCAATCTCTCCTCTAAGTGAGGGGAACCTAGTGGATCTAGTTCTTGGAGTTCTTGTGTAGTTCTCCTCTTTGTTCTTCCTCTCTTATTCCCCCATAAGCATTTGTTGCTTTGTTGGAATTTGAGAGTGGAGGATTTGAGCACTTGTGCTCTTGCCTTTTGCATTTGGTGCATCGGTGTGCTCTCCACGAGGATTCGTGGAAGTTGAAATCTTGTGAACTTGTTACTCTTGGGTCTTTGGACCCTAGACGCCCACGTGGTGGTTGAGACCCTTGGTGGTCACTTGTAGCCGTTCGGGAGCCCCCAATCCCATTGTGGGTTGTGCCGCGGATTGTTGTTAAAAGTCGTTCGGGAGCCCCCAATCCCATTGTGGGTTGTGCCCCGGATTGTTGTTGAAAGGCTCCGGATTCTGCCTCGAAGGATTCCGATAGTGGAAGGTGAACCAAGCCTTTGTGGTGCGGTTCATCGGAGAAGAAGGTGAAACCTTTGTGGTTGTTGAACCGTTGTGTCGGTTCACACCTCTCCAACGAGACGTACTCCCTTAACAAGGAGGAACTCGGGAATACATCCTCGTCTCCGCGTGCCTCGGTTATTTCTATACCCGAGCCTTTTACTTATGCAATTTACATTGTGATAGCCTTCGTGCTTAAATTATTCTATATTGCTATCACGTTGTTGCTTGTCTTGCTTAGCATAATTTGTTTGTGCACATAGGTGAGCCTAGTTTATTTAAGTTGTTGGCTTGTTAATTTAAACACCTAGTTTTATTCCGCAATTAGCTAGCCTAAACCGGAAAAGTTTTAATCGCCTATTCACACCCCCTCTAGGCGACATCATTGTCCTTTCACTCCCCTCCCATCCGTTAACCGCCGTGCACGGAAGGTGTTTGGTGAAATGCCACTATTCTTTTTGGTCCCTTATTTGTGAAATGTTCTATAGTTTGGTATTGTTAGTGTTGAATATGAAGTATGCATGTGAATTTGGTTGCGGATGTGATTCAGTGGTGGTTGTGATGTGATTCGGAAATGCCGATTTTGGTGGTTGTGATGAATATAAAATGTTTGTAGGTACCCTTGAGACCCTTGAGATTGCTGGGACGTTGATTAGCTTCCGTTCCAGCAAATTCGGGTAGTCCCTATCTCCTAATTTTAGCAAAGGTCATGCCAAAAACTTTCGTGAATTTTGGCATGACTATTTCTAAAATTAGGACATATTTGAGTGCCCGCATTTGCCGTGACGGACATTCTGGCAAACTTAGCCTCATGTGTATCTTAGTATTTAGTTAACTGAATTTTCTTGTTATACTAAGTTCGACTTTTCTCGTTAGTGTGAACATGGCCGACAACGACTAGGCCGGGGGTTCTCATACACAAGGCGAGGATCCGATGCAGGCGTTCATCGAGAACGAACTCACAAATACCTTCAAATCCATGTTTCCTACCGTCTATGAGTTTGTTGGGACTTGGATGAAGGGGGCCAAGTAGGGCCTCCCCCCATGATCAGCTATGGGTGCGGCGACTCTATCACCAATTTGGTGCCTATCTTGCCAAATCAAGAGACGCCAGAAGATGCGTCGGTGAACAAGCCTAAGAAGGCACGAAAAAGATACAAGAAACAAAAATTGGAGGAATTCGCCAACCGACCGGAGAAGTGGACCGATTCCCGGTTTGTGGACAGGATACCCATCAAGAACTGGCATAAGATGCATCACTTGGGCAAATCGATCCTGCCGGCGGATTGTGTCGAAAAGTTGAGAGGACATTTGTTCGACCTACATGAGGTTGTTCTTGTTGTGGAGACGAAACTTCTCGAACAAGAACATCCAACATATCCGCTTTTCATTGCAAAGGTACCAGACGGGTTGGGCTTTGTCAGGGAAGATGGCGCAAACCTGCTCTTTGTGAGATTTGATGATATCTTCTCAATGTTCCATATGCTTCTGCTCCACCCATCTATAGTCTGTCTTGTTGCGCTCGAAATGGCGCACCAAATCAAAATGGAGGATACCCCCGGCATCTTGATGGTTGACCCCTACTACATGCAAGAAATGTTCGTGGACAACCTTGAGGGTAGGAAATCCGCGACGCGTTATCTCCAAAAGCTCTTCCTCGACAATGCTTCGAGGAAGTGCTCATTTCTCTTGCCTTATTTTCCCGAGTAAGTCGTGCCTACCTGTCATAACATGCTTCCATAGATTTCCATCGTTGAATTTGCGTCTACAATGGTGATTTTTTGCGCAGAAACAAACACGGCACCCTAATCCACTTGGACATGGAACGCTTGGCTGCCTTGTATCTCGATAGCGGGGATCGCCATGAAGATAGGGCGGAGTCTAAGCGGGACTACACCAACATCAAGATTGTTCTGAATAATGCTCTCAACGGCTACGCCATGAAGAGTGGCCCCATTTTACTAACAAGAAAGACAGAGGATGGAAGGTTTAGATTCGCGCATAGAACGTATTTCCCCTGCATCAAGCAGGATTCAAGTAGTTGCATGGAGTTATGGTACCTCCTCTATCAAATGAGGTGGTTTTTAAAGTATCAACGACGAGGCCAATTTGTTTGTCGTGATTTCAACGCATGGGTCGATAGACTAAGGGACAACGCTGATTATGTTATCAGAGCTTAGTTCCGATACATTCAGAACATGATCGCGCGAATCATCATGTGTGACGTCCTAGATGAAGATGGGCAATTCTACTACGGCTTTCAATCACCATCTAATGCCGATATAGAAAGGCGCTTAAGCTGTGCGGAATCGTTTCTGTAGAAAAGGTGATCGAGGAACAAATCTTTATTCTGTCCTATGTACACAACTCGTTAGATGCATGCATACTTAGTTAATTTTTTGTTTGCTTTAATCTTTCTTCTCTCTTATGTACACAAATCTTTTTTCTTACAACTCTTATTTGACTTATACTTTTATATGCGTCTTGTGTACAGAGAAATGGGGAAGTGGTATGTGGTGTACAAAGGTCATGTTCCTAGAGTCTATGAAGAGTGGGAAGACTGTAAAAAGCAAGTGAACGAGTTCAAAGGCAAAAGCCACAAAAGCTACAAGACTAAAGCCAAGGCGGAAGCTAGGTATTCTAACCATCTACTTGAGGAAGAAAAGAAGAACCAGATGAAGTCCAACATCATCGTGAACAACCACAACATTTACGACAGTAAAGCGGAGACAGAAGCTAGATACTTGCATCACCTGCTTGCGGAAGAGAGGAAGAACCGCATGAAGTCCAACTTCATCGTCATCCCCTTCTTACTCATCATTATTGTCATTCTCTTGTATAAGATTGTGGTTTGGATGACACTAGTTCATTTGGAAAACTTCCGTGTGTATGAATTTATCGACATGTATTCGTATATCACAACTTTTAACGCTTTTGCATGTGGAATATTCTATGTTATTGTCATTTTGGTATGTTGTACCTGAATATACTATATTTATATTTGATATACTGCTAGGATACGTTATTATAGAAAAAACAAAAAATACCACGAAAATATACCGCTGGCGGACACAGAGGCATACCGCTGGCGGACAGCGCTCCCAGAACTCCAACCAGCCAGACGTACCGCTGGCGGCCGATGTAGCTTAGCGCTGGCGGCCGCAACTGCACGCCAGCGCTGTCCAATCTAACGCTGGCGGGCAGCAGTTGTGCCCGCCAGCGGCAACGAGCCTTACCGTTGGCGGACGGCCGCCCGCCAGCGGTATAAATTTACCACTGGCGTAATGATCGCTGGTGTGCGCCCGCCCGCCAGCGGTAGGCCAATTCCGTCCGCCAGCGGTAGGCTTTTCCCTACTAGTGGTAGTCTGGTGACGACACACGCGAAGGAGGGCTTGAGGGTGTGTAGTCCGGCGACGCCGCACACAGAGGTGTGCTCCAAGGCATGTAGTCTGGCGATCCGGGGCGCGACGAAGGGCTTGACGGCGTGTAGTCTGGCGATCCGGGGCGCGACGAAGGGCTTGACGGCGTGTAGTCCGGCGAGGCCACGCGCGGAGGAGTGCTCTAGGGCGTGTAGTCAGGCGACTCCGCGCCCGACGAAGAAGGCCTCGACGGTTTGTACTCCAGCAATCCGAGGCGCGGCGAAGGGCTGGCCGGCGTGTAATCCTCGTAGTACACCGACGACGACGTGATGTAGGAGTACGACTCGCCGCCAACGGCGAAGCCTAAGCGCAAGAAGATCGGTGCGCCCGTCGAGGTCATCATTGGACCGTACTGGGGCAGGGAGACGAGGGCATACTAATGCATGTAAAATGCATACATGAACTTTGCACTATATTATTTATATTCCAATCATATTTGCATCATATAAGTGTTATACCACTGTTATTTAATGATTTTAGAAAATAAAATAATTGTTTCCTATTTTTATGGAATTAACCCTGCACAAGCAGAAAACCCTATTAACACTGTACCTGGCCGCGTGGGGCCCACCAACTTGGCCCTCGAGGCTCCGCAGCTGTCGATCTTTTTTCCACTGCCTTCGTCTTGACCTAAAAACGTCTATAAAAGAAGTCTCACAGCGTTCTCGAAAAGAAGCGCCGCCGAAACACAGAAACACCGAAAGAGAGATATGGAGCTGCAGATCGGAGGGGGAAAACTCCGGCGGGGCGTTGCCGGGGTGGTCTCCACCTTCTCCAATGACTTCTCCACCATCTCCATGATGAAGGGGGAGTAGTCCACCCTCTGGACTATGGGTTTGTGGTGGTAACTTATGTATCTCTCCTCTCTTTGAGCTTCACTAATTAGTACCGTATGAGCTGCTGAACATGATTACGGTCATCTATGTAATTCTTATGGTGGATATTGTGGTATGAGATGATTTGTTATGCATTTACTGTTGTGTTGGAACTTTTATGACTTGTCATACTTTGATAGAATATTGTTCTTTAAGAAGTATGATGTATGTGGGTACGGGATGGCCGATGTGACACGGCATAGGTATTGAGTGACATAGTACCCCCAACATCCTTTATCTGGGGGTAAAAAGGAAGAGTATGATGTGGGAGTGACAGCAACCACGCTAGCCTTACGAGGGTGACCTAGCAACACAAATGAGTACTTCTTTCAACTATGTGTTTTAGGACATATAGCCGTCATAAAAAGCTACCATTAAAACATGACAATTGTGTGTACTTTATCTATAACATGATAATCACCGTAGATGAGAGAGAGAGAGGATTAAGTGAACCCATGAACCCATGTCCATTGTTCCTATAAGAGAAAACCTTTGTCTTGTCCTCTTGCATTGAAGAGGATTGGGACACTTTTACATTCTTGTTTTGTTACATTAAACTTCCATCCATCAAATCAACCACCTTGTTCTTTAAACTTGTTTAGTGCATAATCAACTAAAACTTGTGACACTTTAGTTGTAGGAATAGATAACTTTTCCTTCTTGCTCCTGCGGATCGATACCTTACTTCCACATTGAGAGGTGCTATAGTGATCCCCTGCTCTTGGGTAATCAAGTACTTTTCTGGCGCCGTTGCCGGGAGCGTAGCGCTTAAGTTTCTATTCTTGTGTGCACTAGACTAAGCTTGGGGAGGTTTCTTTAAACTTGTTTTATATCTTGCAATCATCTAAGCTTGGGGAGGTTTATGGCTTTTATGAATCGTGCATCGCTGCATCTTGCTTTATATGAAAGTGCTTATGCCACTACTGCTAAAGTGGTTGAAACTACTGTGTCTGAGGTACCTAAAGTGGGATTTAAAGTTCCCATTAGTCATGTTAAAAGAGTTATGAACAAACCATTTACAGGGGATGGAACTAAGTCTGCATGTGAACACATAGAAACAATTGATGAAATATGTGGTTTATTTAGGCTTCCTGGTATTTCTGATGATCAAATAAAAAGGAAGCTATTATATTTGTCTTTATCTGGTAATGCTCGTGATTGGTACATGTCTTTGGATGAAGAAGTGAAAACTGATTGGAGTATTTTGAGGGAGGTTTTTCTTAAATATTTTACTCCCCAAGAAAGTACTAATATTTTGCAGGAAGAAGATGATGAACACATAAGCTTGGAAGAGGAAGAATGTGAAGAAGAGGATAAAAACCTAAGCTTGGGGATGCCCATGCAATCTCAAGAAGATGCTGAAAAAGATGAACAACTGGAGAATGAAGAGTTGGATCCCCCAACTTCACCATCAACATATGATAGTAACACTCAAACTCAAAAACCTTTTGTTAGTAAACTTATTGATAATAATGAGGAGTGTTGCTTAAATATGTTATATGATAATGCTTTAGATGATGGTCCTATGCTTATTGATAATCCTCCATGTTTAGAACTTGTTACTACTTTATGTGAGGATAAAAATGATATACTTGCTGTTTGTGAAAATACTCTTACTAATAAGAGTCCTACTTTGTTCCTGAATTCTCCTAATAACACCATAGAGGAGAAATTTGCTTATGTTGAGAAATACTTATGTGGTTTGCAATTATCTTTAGTTCCAAATCTTTGTTGCAAACATGATATTAAACTTGATATTGATCTTATAACTATTTTGAAAGAGGGAAGCATGCTAATGAATTCCAAAATAAATTTAATGATCCTCTTTATTTGCCTAAATTATCTAAGTGAATGATTCATGTGGTTATATGGTTGAATTTGCTTCTACTACTTGCAACTATTATGAAAAGGAGGTGATAAGAACCCTCTATGCTAGTAATAATTATGGGCTGCAAGTAACTACTGTTAATATGCATTGGAAAACTTCTATTTATTATGATTCATTCATATACATAATGCCAATGCATAGAAAGAAAGTTAGGCTTCGCTGTTATTACTTTTGTGTTTTGTCTTTCTCTCTACTAGGTTTCAACTTGATTATTATTTTCATTGGCTTGAGAGCACAATGGGATCCTGGTATTATGCATGAAACACTTCTCAAAGATCAAGAAGGACAACCACTCAAGCTTGGGGATGCCAAGCCACCTCACTCCAACCTTCTTGATAACAAGTAAGCCTAGCTATATGGCTATAAAGAAAGCGCTTTGCGGGAGGCAACCCGGTTATTTTTATGTGATTTTCTTTGTGTCCTCTTGCTGTAACAAGAGAGTTTGTTTTTAGTTTAGTTTCTGGAATTTTGAATAAAGTGCCAAGTTTTACCCTTTTTGGTTTGAAAAGTTGCTTATAGCGTTCGGAGATTTTATTCCTGCACGAATCTGTGCACGGTATGATTTTTAATTCTTATTCTGTAACTCCGAATGAGCTCATATTTGAACTGTAGTTGCAACTTTTCATCCTCTGTATGCATGAATTTTTGCAGAATTTTTCGGCAAAGTTTGGTAGGGTAGAAAAATACGTTTTGCTGCTGCTGTTTTTCTGGACAGATTCTGTCCCATTTTGTTTTATGCATGTTTTGAACTTTTATCTTGAATCTTTTTGATTCAAATGAGTTTATGAGTAGGCATACAACATAATATACTTTCTGGACATTCATATGATGTTTTGTTTAAGGATTATATGCAGCAAGAAACCTATTTGTTTATCACTACTAATGCACCCCACAGAAAAGAAAATGGGAGAAACGGTGTTTTGAAGTTTTTTCACAGGGATTGGAGGAGATGCACCAAGAGTTATCCAAGGATGGTGAAGACCATAAGCTTGGGGATGTGAAGACAACCCCACTGGACCTACACACTCTCGGTTTGCACACGTCTAACTTCTGTTTTTCGATCGAAACACTTTATCGCATAAACTTGGAGCGTCTTTTTGTTTGTTTGTTATTTTGTGAGACCACCACATTATCATTTATATGAGAAAGAGCTACTGGAAATATGGGTTGAAATATGTTGGATGCTTTTATCATATTGGGAAAAGGGATGTTTGAGTTGATTTTTAATGATACATATAGTTGCATGATTCATGAGCTTGTTTATGAGTAATAATTTGCAAATGCTTTATCAAGAGCTATCACTTATTCATGTTTTGATGCTGAATGTTATTTTACTTAGTTTAACATGGATTAGTTAGTTCTATGGACACTCATGCATGCATCTAGATGGTCAACTTTCTCCCTCTTGCTAGCCCAAACATTCCAACAAGCAAAAACTTGTTTCCAACACCTTCAACCAAAGTTATTCCAGTGAGTCCACCATATCTACCTAATGGCTTTATGCTATTCCGAGTATGTTATCATGATATTTGTGTTATCTATACCTCTGAATGAAAATGTTTATGTTATTGATTGTTATGGGAAAAGTTGGTTATATAGCTCTCACGAACTTGATGCACAACTTTATTTTTATTGCATAAATAAAACATGACCCATTGTGATTAATAATATGATGCTAGTGGCTTGATAAATGTCCGAGGTTGGGAGTTAGCCCATATGTGCTGTCACATGCAAAGCTTTCAACATGCTCCTTCATCTCATTTAGTTGATATCATGTACTTTTGTTTATGGATGCCTATCATGGTGAAATAAGGTGGAAATGAAGTAGTTTAAATGAGTTTGTATAAATGGTTAGAGAGACGCCTGGGCCGCTAATCTAAGCCATGCATCATTCATGGTGGAAATTTACTTACATGCTATGGTGAACCGTCTGTGATGCACCTTATAATAAAAAGCTATTCCAATGGTAAATAAAAAGGGTGTTGAGGTTGTTCATCTTGTTTGTTTGTCTTGTCATTTTGATATGGGCTTGTTCCATATCCTGGGACAAGAGGTACCCCAGTTGACGCTCTTGATGATACTATTATTACTTACAATGATATATAACTTGAACTTGCTTTGTTTCCTAAGTTGAGTAATCATGGTGTAGGTACTTGTATTCAAGGGGCATGAGACACCTAACCTTTACTTTATCAAGCACACTACTCATATTTGCTTTCACATTAAACTTTAATCATTCAAGATGCTATGATAGGGGTAATGAGAGCTTGACACCAAGAATTCCACATTGCAATCATTAACTTAAGTAGAAGAGTTTGGAAGTTAGATGAAACTTATGCATGCTTTACCTCTACTCACATATACATCTTTCCAAAGTGTCCACCTTTTATATTCAGATTTTCATCTACACTCTATGACCAATGTAGGATGTTCTTACTTATCATTATGCATACATGTGGTCCATATTACTATCTTCTATGTTACACTTTGTGAACTATCATTGAACATCCTTGCTTGAATACTTGATATCACTTCATAAACTATTTGCATATTGCTACTCCTTTGAAGAATGAATCATTTGACTCTATGTAGCAGTAGCAATCATCTTTGATATTCATTGTTAGTGCTATATTGCAAAGCCCATGTTAGTTTTATCACCTTCATACTCGAGGACGAGTATTGGTTAAGCTTGGGGATGTTGATGCATGTAAAATGCATACATGAACTTTGCACTATATCACTCATATTCCAATCATATTTGCATCATATAAGGGTTATACCACTGTTATTTAATGATTTTAGGAAATAAAATAATTGTTTCCTATTTTTATGGAATTAACCCTGCGCAGGCAGAAAACCCTATTTCTTTCCTTTTATGTTTCAGGGACCTAAACGACGTCATAAAAATCTGGAAAAATACAGGCGTCATTATTTTGGAAGGAGGAAGACGTAGGAGCGAAGGAATCAAGCAAACGGAGGCCGGAGGGCCAAAAGGGGTGGCCCACGCGGCCACTGTACCTGGCCGCGTGGGGCCCACCAACTTGGCCCTCGAGGCTCCGCAGCCGTCGATCTTTTCTCCACCGCCTTCGTCTTGACCTAAAAACGCCTATAAAAGAAGTCCCACGGCGTTCTAAAAAAAGCGCCGCCGAAACACAGAAACACCGAAAGAGAGATCTGGAGCTGCAGATTGGAGGGGGAAAACTCCGGCGGGCGCTGCCGGGGTGGTCTCCACCTTCTCCAACGACTTCTCCACCGTCTCCATGATGAAGGGGGAGTAGTCCACTCTGGACTATGGGTTTGTGGTGGTAACTTATGTATCTCTCCTCTCTTTGAGCTTCACTAATTAGTACCGTATGAGCTGCTGAACATGATTACGGTCATCTATGTAATTCTTATGGTGGATATTGTGGTATGAGATGATTTGTTATGCATTTACTGTTGTGTTGGAACTTTTATGACTTGTCATACTTTGATAGAATATTGTTCTTTAAGAAGTATGATGTATGTGGGTACGGGATGGCCGATGTGACACGGCATAGGTATTGAGTGACAGTACCCCCAACATCCTTTATCTGGGGGTAAAAAGGAAGAGTATGATGTGGGAGTGACAGCAACCACGCTAGCCTTACGAGGGTGACCTAGCAACACAAATGAGTACTTCTTTCAACTATGTGTTTTAGGACATATAGCCGTCATAAAAAGCTACCATTAAAACATGACAATTGTGTGTACTTTATCTATAACATGATAATCACCGTAGATGAGAGAGAGAGGATTAAGTGAACCCATGAACCCATGTCCATTGTTCCTATAAGAGAAAACCTTTGTCTTGTCCTCTTGCATTGAAGAGGATTGGACACTTTTACATTCTTGTTTTGTTACATTAAACTTCCATCCATCAAATCAACCACCTTGTTCATTAAACTTGTTTAGTGCATAATCAACTAAAACTTGTGACACTTTAGTTGTAGAGAATCGATAACTTTTCCTTCTTGCTCCTGCGGATCGATACCTTACTTCCACATTGAGAGGTGCTATAGTGATCCCCTGCTCTTGGGGGTAATCATATGCCGATAAATCGGCCGATTTGCCTGTTATCTTTGGTAGGCCGATAAGTTAGCGATAAGCGATATCCCCAACATTGCTTTTAAGAGAGGACGGGCCAGGCCTTGTTGGACGAATTCGTAAGAAGATGGCAAAGCCAACAAACACAGCAATCGACCGGAAACGAAGTTTATTTTACCGAAGGGTATTGAATTTCAGTCCCACCGCCAAATACCCCAGCTTAGAATTGAACCGGGTCGAGTAAGAGGTGTGCTAAAAAGATAGCACACTCATCGCACGACCTAGCTTGTGCATGCATGTGCGGACTGCACAAAATAGCAACACCAAATGTTTAAACCGAATCCCCGCTCTCATCGTTGCACGGTCTCGGGCGGCAATGAGATGTGATCCGGGTGAAAGCTTGTCTCCTTGTCAGAGCCGATGATGGCGATTCCTTGCGCTTCGCCCCCTTCCTGAAGGCATCATCGAGGTGAAGCAGCCACGTCCCTGCGCTAACTCCGGGGGAAAGCCTAGATCCAAAGATTGGATGATGTCAGCGTTCCTACGCCGTCTCCCCCTTGGGGACATCATCTTGGGAGGTATGCACCAGTCGATGGGACCAGTGGAGGGTTATGGTGGTGGATGCTGTGTTTCGCGTGGTGACTTGCGCGGCAACGATGACGTCGACGAGTGATGGTTGGTTGGGGCAAGATCTTGGTATTCGGCTTTATGTCTGGCGTGTTCGACTCGTCTCCTTGCTAGATTTCAAAAACTTATGTGCTCGATAACAAGATCTTGGTAGTCGGCTTTATGTGCTCGATATATCGAGCGCACTAGCGTCTCAGAAACATGTTTTCTTTATCAAACACAAAGATGTATCAGGGAGCGCCTTTATGTCGCCCGTTAGCGGCAGTTTAGCACAACGCCGCTTACTAGATTCCTTACGTGGGCTGCAACCCCACATTTTATGCTAGTATGGAAAATTGGAACCATTTTTTAAAGTTGGAACTATTTTTACGAATTATGTTGAATTGAAAGCTTTCTAGGTTCAAATAGTCGACGTCCTAATTTGAAAATGGTTTTTAAAAATGCTTCCAAATTTTAAAATGGGGTTCCAATTTTAAAAATGGTTTCAAATTTTTGAATATGTTCCAAATTTTAAAATAGTTTCGAATTCGAAAATGGTTCTAATTTAAAAAAATCAAATTTTAAAAATGGTTCCAAATTCGAAAATGATTCTAATTTTAAAAATGGTTTCAAATTAAAAAATGGTTCCAATCTGACAATGGTTCTAAATTTTAGAATGTTCCAATATTAAAAATGTTTCAGATTCTAAATTTAGAACCTTTTTAAAATTTACAAATGGTTCGAAATTTGAAAACGGTTCTATATTTAAAGTGGTCCTAAATTTAAAAATTGATAAGTAAAATAGAAAACACGAAATCAAAACAGAAAATAAAAGAAAGCAAAAAAGAAAACAAAAAAACAGAAATATAAAAAAGAAAACGAAAACTAAAAAGGAAAATAGAAAAGTAAATGCCGCTGGCTGGGCCGGCCCGGCATATAGGATTTGCCGATGTATGCACTGCCCAGGAATAAGGTTTGATTGTAGTTGGGCTGAGGTTTCGGTATTCCTAGTAAGCCCGTGATCGTCTAGTAGACTTGCGGCCTTTTAAGACGGAGTGAGGCAAATATCGGTTCAACCAAACAGACGACGGGGAAGCAACTTAGTTTAGTCCCACATCGGGGAGCCAAGGACGTTCATCCCACCTTATATACAGCCGGGCTGAACGTGTTGCATGACGATATCATATTAAATGCAGAGCACATCCAACGTTTGCGGCCAGCACAACGTAGCCAACCCAAACTGGAAAATGTTACTAGCGTATGAAATGTACGCCTGGCAACCACAATTTTTTTATTTTTGGAGATCTCCGTTTCAATCTGAACATGTCCGTCACAAAGGAACACCAAGATTATACTGACACAATGGGGACACCAATCAAATCTGTTGCAGCTTCTGCATACAGGTAGCTGCATACATGCATGTTACAGGTAGCTACAGGATTATGTCATCCATCTGTCATGATCTTGTAAGGCGTTATTACTTTTCCTTCCCACCAATGCCAACACCATATATATGACTAGCTAAATGCCCGTGCGATGCTACGGGATATCAAGAAAATTATATGTATACACCCGATAAAACAATTATACAAAGCGTAAAAATAATATTACCTTCAGAAGTGAAAATAATGCATCAAGAATATGCTCTCATGGTTACTATACCTTGAAGAAAACATTACGTTTTGTTTAAATTGGAGACGTTGATGGCACGAATTTTGCTAATATTCCCCTTCCAAATTGGTGAGGATGACAACATGGAACCCTAAATAGGTCGATGACTCATTTAGGTCTAACGAAGAACCTTAAAAATATCTATTATCTGCCGGTATTTGCAACTATCAAACACGCAGCAGCGCAGCAGGGTCTTCACTGCTCTCTCATGTATCAGACACAACCAAGCAAAATAAATATCTCGACCAAGTGTGCTCTCATGCAGGTGCATCAAGCACAAAAAAATTACCCAGACCTTCGCTCAATCTGTTTTCCCTCAAGCTGCAGCAGAATGCAAGCAGCGCTTTGTAATCAGTCAGGTGTCTGCTCTCCAACTAAGCAGCAGCACACATGCAAAGTAGCCTCATCTCTGTCGGAGCTCTCTCCCTCTAAAACAAACATTAGTAAAGAACCAACTTCTCTTAATCGTTTCACACATTCTCTCTCATATCTCAGCATGCAAATCTCTAAACTTGCTGCTCTCTCAAGATCCGAGCACATCAGCACGTCTCCATGGCTGCTGGAAGGTGGAGCGAGCAGGTTAAATCGCAGCGGACTAAACTAATACATCGGGTTACCTTTGATATTTCATCTCCTGAAAAAGGCACACAGCTTGACTTCTGCATCCACATGTCTGAAACTCTGAAGCAACTTCACAAGGATGAGTAGTCAAAAAAAACTCATATTAAGCCCACGCCAACGAGGGCGCCCCCACGCGCTGGCGCTGGCCGGCCTTGGCGCCGGAGCTGCTTGTGGCCATCATTGCTGGGCACGAGTCTGGCGCCGGGACGACATTCGACATGGCCACGCCGCCGTGTTCCTCGGGAGGCTCCCGCCAACATTGCTCGATCCCCTTTACTCTGCCTCCCTGCAACGGCGCCGCGAAGCCAGTTCCGGCGACAACACGCCTGCTCCCCGCCGCTATGGATCCCGGCCGAGCTCCCCGCCACCATAGATCCCAGCTCTCCGCTGCAATGGAACCTGTCCTTGGGCCCCACCACCGAGACACCGACCTGGATCAGCCCATGGAGCTCCACGAGCAGCACCTTCATGCACACCGGCGCAATCCCACTCCGAAATCCAACGACACTGTCTTCAGAAGATGAAGATGAAGCCGAAAAGAGGGGAGAGAAAATTACGCCGTTGAGGATTTATCAGGCGAATACACTACATGGTCAGGATGTAGCCCAGTAGCATGGATCATGGAACTTAAAAGCTGAACGGATGTATTTCCTGCAAATTTTCTCCCAGTACTATTTCTCGGTCTCTTTATCTAAAAACTATTTCTCGGTCTGGAATTGAATCAATCGATCCGTGACGCTAGCTTGGGATCTCCTGCACAAGAAGAACAGAGGAAAAGCAGGGCCACACTCGTCCTGGCCACCAGTAGCGCCCGATAAGGAAGGAACGGGGAGGGCAGGGTGCCGACGATTTCGAGGGCGGCGCTGAGCTGGTCTCGTGGGGGACTTGTGTGCAAGGGCATCCTCGGGGAGGGTGGTCTGCCGAGGATTCCGGGTGCAGCGCTCGGGGCAATCCCCCCACAGTGGGCGGCCACGCGCCCAGCCTTCCAGGCGTGATCTTCTTCAAGCTGTCCGCAGGATGTGTGCAACTTCCACGGACCTGAAGTTGGCCAGATCGAGGCGGCGACAGGGAGGTGATGCGGAGGGAACAGAGATACAGGTTGCTTGCACGGGGGAGTGCGGCGGCGGCGCATCGCTAGTCGCTTTCGACGGGAAGGTTTGCATCGAGGGTGAGGGTCAGGTCAGTGGAGAGCGTCCGAATTTTCTTTTCTTTTTCATGGGAATAACGAACCGGTACTTCTCCTTTAGCGATGGCAAAGAAGGTAATATTTTCTAAATTCATAGGGGTAGAATTGGAAAGAGAAAAACGCACCATCACCTCAAGACATATTATATAGTAGAGAAAAACTATTTGAACAGAAACCAAGAGATCAAAGAAGAAGCTCTCCTTCTTTTCCTACCTAATAGAGTCAGGTTCTTCCTGAGAAAAGGCATGCACTGTTTCCATCTACAGCCTAGGAACGAGGAAAACGAAACAGGTCATAAGGGCTTCGTGTTTGCTCTTGTCAGGCCATGGCTTCTGTGTAATCCTACCCCGTCAGGAGAGTGAGCTGATGCCGGTTACATGGATTGCTCTTTAACATTCGCTGGCCTGTTGCTCTGGCTGACAAGGTGGTGAAGCCAGATGACCAACTCCAGTATGTAAGCCTCAGTCCTTGCCTTGTCAGCGTGGTAGAGTGTCTCGATCATGTCCGGCCGACCTGGTCCTCTGCCAACCCGCTTGGTCCTGAATGAACAGTACACAAACCGCCATGGGGTGTGATGAGTAAGAAACATTTTTCCTTTACAAAACGTCTTTTATCTAGGAAAATTGAAAAATTTCCCTGCTTACCCTGATTTGGCCCATTCACTAAACCGCATGAATCCTCGGGCACTGAGGTTCCACTCAAACGAGCAAGAAAACAGACATCAGAAATAATCATAATTAGTGAAAATAAAACGTTCAACGCATTGGTTTGATGTGCGGTACCAGGTGGTATTGATGGCCATAGGAACAAGCCATTTCAGAGTTTTCTCCATCATTGCCCTTATTTGGTCTATAGTGAGCTGCAGTAGGAATGTAAGATTCAGAATATGGAATTTGTGTTGATTTGGTTCTCTCCCTCTCTGGTCGTATTACCTCCTGAGGTATCGAAGAAGTTCTTAATTTATTTGGTAGAGCCAACCTGACCCTTGGTGGCAACCCTTGGTAAAGGACATCTCTTGAATTTGCAGGTACATACCCAGATCGAGAAACCTTAAACAAACAAATAAAATCTTTAAATTTGCTGCGGTGCTATACTCACATACTAGCTAGTGAATATTGGTCTATGGAAACTGGAAGTGTCAGTTACACTGTTGCGCCCAGCCACTTAAGTTTGCCATATTCTCTTTTTTTCTGTAAAACATCCACAATTTTTGTACTAAAAGATAGACGGTCAACGAACTATGAGATGTGTTCAGTCAAGTACTGATACCTTTCTGAATATTTAAACTAGACACACAAAATGATGTGTGTATACATGTCCCAGAGAGTGCTTTCACAATATTGTAATTCCATGGGGTTAAAAAAAATCTCACAATAGAAACTACTGCCGAAAGTTGTTCTATTTCAGACAGGCCATGTAAAATACTTACAGTTGAAATTGATATACTAAGACTGCAAAAGTGAGAAAATATCGCCAGGATCTTGAGATAATTTCCCAAAAAGAACCGAAGGAACTTACAATGCTATAAATCTGTATGATAGTGTTGGCATAATGCAATGCAAGGCCAGCAGGTCCTAGTCTCGGAGAGTTCACTGTTGATTCAGAACTCAATTCACCTACATCTACAGAGATAATACAAAGATCATCAGTTGGAAATAAGTGTGGCTGATTCTAATACGAAAGAACAATGGAAGTACCAGAAGTTCCAAATGAGATATTTATCTCAGCATGTAAGTACTGCACAATGTCAACAAGCTTCTCAACAACCTACAACAAGAAATGTGTGTTATAAGTAAATACAGGAGAGACCAACAGATCACATGAAGTAAATTCTATAGCAGTTGCTCACATCTTCCAATGTTTTTGACCACAATGATCTCTTCTTCAAGCTCTTCACGTAACCTCTTTGGGACTTCATCTCCAGTCTCAGAACTTGAACTGCAAAGTTATCTGACCACTGTAAAAATTACAGACAATAAAGCTACATTGCCATGAAAACTACTCAAATGGATTTGACTTCAGAAAAATGTAATGATAAGATTTAATAAAATGCCCAAGTAGAGAATCCGCGTATGTCATCTTTTAGGCATTAGAAGAGAAAACGTGACAAAAATGTATTGCCATCTTTTCAAAAGAAAATTGTTGGTATACAACAAATACAATACCTTTTTCAACCTTATTTGAATTTTCATTTCCCTTTTGTTGACAGCGGTAATCTTGCTCAAATCTATCTAACGCATGTAGCTCGTGATACAAATCCTGGAATGGTACAAATCCTGGAATGGTTTAAAACTATCGAAATCAGATGACATGAATCTATTGCTCAAATGATATCGTTAGCGTAGAGTACAATACTTACAGTTGTACGCTGAACAAGAGTCATCAACTTTTGCATCTCTACTGCGGCTGTTTCTTTCAGCTGCTTCTGTGGTACATATTCAGATTCTAGTCTGGACACCAAGGGGACAAATATCATTCAAGTATAACCCGTAAAATTCAATGCTGCATGTCAAAGCAGAAAGTTTCTTACTTGGCAAAATAGCGGTCCAGATTATGCCATTGGGCATTTTTGCAACGGTTGCCAAACCTGACAATCTCTTGTGAAAATATTTTCAGCTCTTCCCTGAAAATATTAGCCAGCGTTCACAAAAACTCATCAGTCCGAGTAACCAGAAAATCACAGTGGCCACTAAGGACAAACCTCACGCTCACCTTTTGTCATTAGCTACAACCCGCATCAACTCGCCCATGTCACTGGAAATCAAATTCTGCACGCCTTCAGAAGGAAGCACCACTTGTTTGAAGTATGTAACAGAGTCTTCGGAGAGAGATTGCATAACGCTAGCACCTTTCAGTATTGTGTTAGCTACCTCAAAAGCTAGAATTGATATCTGGGTCCCTTTGGTCGCTCTAGAAATAAAGCCACCATCTGGAGTCAAGGTCGTCATCAGGCAGCCTAGTGTGTCTAGAATCTCTACTGCTCTCCCATACCCGGCTGCACCAAGCCCTGAACCTGTTCTAGACACCTGGTACGGAAGATGAAGGATTTCATGAGATATTACATTTGAACAATATGGTTAATACAATAAGTATAGAAGATAGGTCCAAAAGTTGTTCTCGTTCATTCGGACAGTAAGTTGCACAGTTCAATCATTGTTTTTGAAGATTTAGCTCTAATCAGTTATGAACATAGCAAAAGTAATAAAACTAATGTTTGATGTCTCTAAATCAGCTAAAAACAACTGTGCGAAAGGAAAATGTATTCCCTTGTTATCTACCACTTGCCTTGCTTGTTCCATTGTTTCCAAATCTGTCTTTCCTCGACTCAGATGTCGCCATTTTGCCAGACACAGTTGTCTCTTCTGATGTCGATTCATACGGCTTACTGCTTCCGGGGAAAAAGAAACTATCATCCTTGGAAGACAACATAAAGGTTTGGCTCCCAAACTCCAACTCATCCATCGTGGTTTCCCCAACACCGCTGACCTTATTCGTGTGTGCAAGGTTTATCATGCCAGGTAATTCGCTGGTGCTGACTTCTGAACCATCATCGGCAACACCAACAAACCTTCTTGATTTCAACACTGCAAACAACAGACGATAACCATGAGCAAATTACTTTCGCTACTAGCAATCCTACTCTTTTACCTCAGACACTGCAACAACACAGGAGGGGTGGTAGACGTACTGTAGCAACCGTTGAAGTCCATCCACGAGAAGCCCGCGCTGGCAACCGCAAGAACGGCATGGAGAAATCTCCAGATTCTCGCTGCGCGCGGAAGGTGCTCGACGGAATGCGCGAGTCAACGAGGCCCGGAGAGGAATCCCCGCAAGAAAACCAACCAAGGAGAGCTCGCAGCCTGTAATAGGACGACAAGACCACCCTACCAAGAAATCACACCAGCAGCAAAACGTCGGGCAGGGAACTCGCCAGGGGCGAACAGTGAGTGCCAGATTTTGGCGAGCTTTTGGGAAGTGGGGGAAATGGAAATGGAAGAGCTTGGGTCGGGGTCAGAGATCGAGGGACAGCTCGGTGGCAGCTCGCGGGTGGGGAACTGGAGACGGGAGGCGACTCGATCAGGCGATTGGGACGGGAGGAAGGCGCGGCCTTTTCAGGCCGGATTTGTTTTTTGCTCGACAGGGAAGACGCGGACAGGCCACCGTTCCGCCCAGAAAAATTGAAAAAGAAATGCCCGGCCGGGGACGAAGGCGACCGTCTCTCGCTCGTGCGCGCCTCGGGATCTCCGTATCGTCGCCGGACACGGCCGGCGTCAGGATACGATCCTGCTCTGCTTGCGGGATGTGGATCGATTCCCGGGTCACCGCCGGCTGATGATTTCGATTCGAAGTGGGGAGCACGTTCGTGCGCAGTTGTAGTGTTGTTTTTGTGTTGAGAATGAGAATGTGTGTGATCATATCATATGCTATGTTTTATTCAGTTTATTACTTTGTCAAGGTCCACGAGTTGGCGTGTCGTTGTCATATATCTTTTTTCTTCTTTTTTTCTGGAGTTTTGGATGTTCCCAGAAGAGTTGCTAGATTCATCGATACGAAGAAAAAAAAGATTTGTTCTACTTCTTCCGGAAAAAATATTTGCTCTATTAATTTCTCATCATAGGAAAAGATAAGGATACTGCAAAATGTTCTGTATTACCCTCAACTACTAGAGGGAATGTTTTGTCACAGTTTTCTCCTAATTTTGTTGTGACTACTGTTTCTAAAAATTATAGGTGTTGTTTTATCTAATGATTTGGAGCCGCGGTTTCTTTTCGTTTACTTTTCTCTAAAATTGACAGCGCATCAGACCCTTCATCGTAAGCGACACAGTTACACAACCCTCCAAGCAATCCTTGTCAACTCATTAGTCAGCACTCATATAAAAAACACTAATTAATCAGCTGTAGTTACCCTGACCGAAACATCCCAACAGTAAAAGTTTCAGAAGCTCCAAGAGGCAAACGCCACTCCCAGGATCAAAAGAAAAATGTCTGTAGGTGAAGATTGGGATGCGGAGAAGGAAGGTTACCGGGAGTGGAGCTTCTGGATGGATGTTCATGTGCCCGGCGGCCACACACGCATTACTTACTGCGGGAACAAATCAACGAAAGGTGTTTGACATGTGAAACGGAAGGAGTCTCTGAACATTGCGCATCAGTTGACTTTGGCAATTTTTAAGGGATGGCAGTAATGTCTCCGGCCGGGGCCTGGCGCCCGAATAACTCAAGAAAATAATGCACAGAGCTCCTGCCACCAGTTTTAACAAAAGAGACCATTTCGTTCTCTCTTTAATGAGAAAATGGGAGCATCTTAAACGATCTTTTGTTTGAGAAGATAAACATCGCAGATAAGAATATCCGGAGATCGCTGTCATATTAAATAGCACATGTTGGTCAAATGGAAGATGCCACTTGCATAATGGCAAATAGAAAAGTTGTATTGGTTGTCCAAGGTAGGAGAAGGTAAGCGCATCCCAGTTGTGGCAAGCTGCAGGCCGTTGCAGCCACGCAGCAGAACATACCGCATGGGCACATACAAATGGGGGCAGCTTCAGGATTCAGCAGGCAAATACCCAACAGGACACCATGCACGAACAAACGAACCGCTATCTCCGCAGACTTCAAACAGAAGCCACATCTTCTAAATTCTACACCAAGTTTGCAGCAGAATCAAGCGACTTTCTCTGTTTCATGGAAGACATGTTCTTCTTCACAGGTATAGTTGTCATCAGGCAATGTAACATAAATTAAACCAGGAGCAGACAACGGGCAGTTCCAATAAAATCACTAGCCACTAGTTTCTTCAGAGACCTCTACACTAAGGATACCACGGTTATCCCTGATGACCTGCTCGATCTCATTGACCACAAAATTCCAGCTGAAACAAATGAAGAACTTTGCAGGGAGCTCACAGATGAAGAGATAGGGGACACCCTTTTTCAGATTGGGCCTCTTAAGGCACCTGGGCCAGATGGTATGCCTGGCCGTTTCTTTCAGAGAAACTGGGCAGTCATGAAACATGAGGTGACCCAGGTTGTTCGTGGCTTCTTCAACAATGGTCAAATTCCTGAGGGTTTAAACGATATTGTCCTTGTCCTAATCCCAAAAGGAAATAACACAGAAACCCTCTCTGATTACAGACCTATCAGCCTGTGCAATGTAATATACAAGATCATCTCCAAGTGCCTGGCCAACAGACTTCGTCCGCTTCTGGATAGTCCGATTTCCGAAACACAGAGTGCTTTTGTCCCTGGTAGATTGATTACTGATAACGCAGTCATCGCCTTCGAATGCTTCCATAAAATCCAAAGAAGCAAAAACCCCAGAGACAACCATTGTGCCTATAAGTTGGACCTGTCTAAGGCCTATGACCGTGTAGACTGGGACTTCCTGGAGAAAACTCTGCTAAAATTGGGTTTCTGCTCTAAGTGGACTGAGTGGGTTATGATGTGTGTCCGGTCGGTCAGATTCTCGGTCAGAATCAATGGACATACATCGGATCCCTTCACGCCCTCGCGTGGAATCAGACAGGGAGACCCCCTCAGCCCCTACCTTTTTTTGTTCGTGGGAGAAGCCCTATCCTGCGCCATCAGAAATGAAATACACAAGAGAAAGATCACTCCTCTCAAGGCTGCTCGTGGAGCTCCGGGTATATCCAATCTGCTGTTTGCCGATGACAGCCTCCTCTTCTTTAAAGCCAACAAGGAGGAGGCCAGGGCAACTGACAGCGCTTTGAAGCTTTTTCAGAGATGCACGGGTCAGCTTCTTAGCCCTAGCAAGTGCTCTATCCTTTTTAGCACTGCTTGTCCTTCGACAACTCAGGTTGAGATTAAAACTATCCTTGGCGTTTCCGCCAGCACCTTTGAGGAGAAATACCTAGGACTTCCAACTCCTGAAGGAAGAATGAAAAGTGGATGCTTCCAGCCAATTATGAAGAGATTTTCAAAGAGGCTGACCAACTGGAACGAGAGATTCATGTCCTACGCTGCCAAAGACACCCTAATTAAATCAGTTGCTCAATCTCTCCCGGGATATGTTATGGGTGTCTTCAAGCTCTCACATGGTTTCTGTGAGCAGTATGAAAAGCTCATTCGAAACTTCTGGTGGGGCGATGAAGAAAACAAGAGGAAAGTACACTGGCTGGCCTGGGACAACCTCACAAAACCAAAAGGGAAGGGAGGTTTGGGATTTAGGGACATGCACCTTTTTAACCAAAGCCTCCTGGCTAGACAGGCTTGGCGCCTGTTACAGAAACCCAACAGCCTCTGTGCCAGAGTCCTCAAAGCTCGTTACTACCCCAATGGAAACCTGCTGGACACGGTTTTCACTTCTGACCCATCCCCGGTGTGGAGAGGGGTGGAGTTTGGCCTCGAATTGTTGAAGAAAGGTATTATAAACCGAATTGGCAATGGTAGATACACACAAATTACCAGAGACCAATGGCTTCCAAGGGGTAGTGGGATGAAGATCACAGCCCTCAAAAAGAACTCTCGAAAGAGATGGGTAAACCAACTGATCGACCATGATTCTCACAGCTGGAACACCAATGCCCTTCAAGAGCTCTTCTATGACCATGATATCGAAACTATCCTCCAAATCAAACTCCCACAGCAAGATCTCCCGGACCGCGTGGCCTGGCACTTTGAAAACAATGGGATTTTCACAGTCAAAAGTGCTTACCGTCTTGCCCTCTCGGAGAAGCATCGCAACCGTGACAATGCCAACAGTAGCCTTGCACCCAATGGGGAGAGATCTCTGTGGAACAACATCTGGAAGTCCAATATCCAACCGAAAATCAGAGTTTTTGGTTGGAGAGTAGCAACTGATTCGCTGGCGACCAAAAACAACAAGTGCAGAAGAACCCTTGAACATGACTCACGCTGCTCCATCTGCGGCATGGGCATGGAGGATGCCCATCACGCCACGGTGGCCTGTACCAAGGCGACGGCGCTGAGACATGCTATGCGAGTACGCTGGAGTTTGCCGCATGAAGAACTCTTTAGATACACAGGCAGGGACTGGCTACATATCCTGCTATCTCGGCTGGATGAGCTTACCAAAGCAAGAGTGCTGCTGATCCTTTGGAGGTCCTGGTTCCTGAGGAATGACATTATCCATCATCAAGGAAAGGAGTCGATCGACCGGTCGGTCGCCTTCCTGGAAGCTTATACTGACACGAATCCGAACCTGCAGTCCTGCGGTGAGAATCTCAAGGGAAAGGAACCCATGTTTGACAGCAACGTGAACACCAAACCAACCTCTCCGACTACCCCAATTTCCAGCTGGAGGCGGCCACCTCCGGGTTGGATCAAGCTCAACACAGACGCATCCTTTGTTGACTGCCTTAGGTCTGGAGGTACTGGAGCTATTATCAGGAACGATCAAGGTGAGGTGCTGCTCTCAGCCTGCTCGCCCATTCCCCAGTGTGATGACGTTGAGGAGGCGGAAGCCATTGCTGCTCTCCGTGGCGTAAGCCTCCTCGATGAACTTGGTCCCTCCAAGGTTATTGTCGAATTGGATTGTTCTGTTGTTGTCGCCGCACTGAAGTCTGAAGAGACTGACAGATCCAAACATTGGGCCATCTATGATGAAACGAAGAGAAGACTGAAGGACAGACTGGATATCTGCATCCAGCATACAGAAGAGAGGGCAACAGGGCGGCGGATACCCTTGCAAAAGCTGCAGTCAGGAGCGGCAGCTGCACCTGGACATCCACGTCCCCGGACTTCCTGAAGGACATTGTAACACTGGATAGGATTTCTAGTGTTACCGTGCCTACCTAGGGCTCTCTTTTCTCTCTCAAAAAAAAAACACACTAGTCTATTACTGCATTGTTGTACATACATTTCCAGGTCCACCGAATTCAGATTTCCTCACAAAAGCAGCTTACACTGATATCATGACCCTACAAGACCTACCCTGGAAATCTCCAGCAACCTAACACGATACTAGACATATAAAATACAGTATATGCCTACAAGCCTACTTGGTGTATCTATATTCATTAAATAAATTAGGTGCAGGGGCGTTGCCGGCTGCTGCCCACTTGGGCAAAACCCTACCAGAAGACACAGGCTGTTGAACGCTGCTGCAGAGCTCCTCCTCCACTCCGTCCAAGTCGAGGTCTATAATGCGGCAATCTTGGACCATGCTTGCGGCGTCAGATATTCCCTGCTTGGTGCCCCGTGTCTTTGCCGCACGTTTCTTGGACTGAACCGAGCGCTCTTCGAAGTCATCACCATCACCAGACGTATTGTTGGCGGGGAGGCCCCTTCGCTTCTTTGCGGCCTCATTGTGCTCGTTACAGCCTCCGCTGCTGCTGTTTCTCTTGCCCCCGTTTGGAGATTGGTTGAGAAAATGCTCTATGGTTGCAAGTACACGATCCCCATACTTGTTGAGCTTCACCCTGAAAAAATAAACACGTAAAACAGAATGTAATTCTTGCTCTAAATCTCACCGCTGCGTTGTCAATGGGTTACAATGTCTACTGGATATAATACGTGTAGAGTCATTACTTGCCAATGCCGTTTATTTCCAAAAGTTCTTCTTTTGTCCTTGGTATCCGAGTGCTAATTTCCTTCAACGTTTCATTTCTAAAGATGAACAATTGACCATGTCAGTATTGAGTCAGTGCTTACACAGCTGAAGGTATACCATGGAACTTACTTAAATATGTGGTGTACACCACATCCTGCAGACTCCTCCGCTATCTCCGTCCTAAGGAGTTTTAAAGTTTCATAGAGCAAAGATGACTTACTCTGCAATTGAGAATATCCTTTAGAATGGACCCAAATGAATATAAACAAAAGGATTTTATTAGAAAGACCGACTACCTCATCAACTTCACTCTGACGGTGAACAGTCTTATTGGTTTGTGAAATTGATGGTTCATCAAGTTTCCCCATCTTAGGGGCCTGCTCAGGAGTGGGAAACCTGTAAATTAACATAATAAAGCATTAGAAGCAGTTCGATATCAAAGAGGATTAAGACTTAAAGGAAGCACTCTAGTATGTGATATCCCAATTTAGCTTTTATATCTCAACTTTCCAACTTCGAATTAAAATTAACTAAGTTGGAATCATGACAAGATTTGGCATACTCCCTCCGTCCTGGTTTATAGGTATCCCTAGGTCGTGAATTTGACTAGTATAATACTCCCTCCGTCCTAAAATAAGTGTCTCAACTTTGTACAAAAGTGGATGTATCTATATATGTTTCATGTCTAGATACATTCATTTTTTGACAAATCTAGGACAGTTATTTTTGGACGGAGGGAGTACTATAAATTTTATAATACAAAATTATAGCATTAGAAAATATAGTCTGAATTTTCTAATAATAGATTTTTTACAATATACATATCATATTATGTTGGTTTTATGACCTAGGGATACGTAGAGGACCTATAAACCGGGACGGAGGGAGAAATATATTTAGTCTTAGAAATCAGATCAGATTGTCGGTAACATTATATTGTGCAAACCAAATTTAGGTAACACCCAGAGTGCAAACTCATACTGCCATTACATCATCACACTGACAAGACATCCTTAATTAATGATGGACCCTAAGAAGATTTAGGTGCTAACTCGTGAAAAATATTCCTATGTTCAAACAAAATCAGAAAAAGGGAATATTCTCAACAAAGCACATGTGTCAATATAACTTGAAGAGAAGTGGAAAATCCAGAACATCTGATAAATTCAACATGTACAAGGCAGAAAACATACTTAAGGACAATGGTGTGATTGCCCGAGCGAAGACCACCAGCTTCCGTATAATTCACCTGCTCCAATAAAAAAAGTAAGGAAAGCATATGTATAAGACCAAGCCAGCTACTAGGAAATAGCAATATTCGTCTAAAAAGGTAAAAAAAAAACCAGGATCAAGTATTCTCACAGCTACCTTTAAGACAGATGATACTGATCCATAATCACTCTTTTTGACATCTCGGCAAGTATTCCCTCAGTTACTAGATGTCGTAGTACTCTTGCTGCCTCACCTTTAGCTAGATTCTTCCCAGCTCCATGAAGAGGCAAAATATCATGACAGCTCTTCTTGACCTAAATGCAATAGTAGATAAGCTTTACAATCTAGGCGCACGTATGTAGTTTGACCATGATTTCTCCAACAGTAAGGCAAGATGCACAATGTTCAGATAGCAATAACAGAATTAATGAACTTCAGAAATAATAATCCCGAGTGCTTAGCAGAGTGCATACATTTTGGTTCACGGAACCCCTGTAAACTTCAAGAATATGAGAACTTGAACATGTCTGCTTTGACGTCACGACCAGCTCGACCTAAAAAGCAACAGCATGATGATGTAGGTTCACAGCGAGGTGTGCATGTGTTTGGGAGGAAGGGCACAGCTGTCTACTGAGGAACTTACCAACTGCCTAGCAATATTGGTCACGTCTTTCTCAATCCATCTCAATCCTTTCAGGCAATTATCACATGTTTTTGCACAATGTGATGCATCAAACGTCTCTCCAAAGTGGATCAGCTGGAGTAAACGTCTGCAATCCACATCATTTTCGCAGTAACTAACCTACAGAAGAGAAAAAAAATGGCATGGCTATGATGGCTTCCAAAATACAACTCGACAAGCAGAATGCATACAGAATTATACTGTATATACCATGCACAAGAGATTCTCCTTGTGAGTTTGAAGTGCTTGCAAATGTGAAGCGAAGGGCCTCTGCGTGGTGTTGATGCTACTTGCTCTGCAGATCCTTGTGTAATCATGCTTTTGACACGAATCTAGATAGTTTTACAAGAAAATTATTTATTTCTGATGGCTGATGATGTGAAGATGGTGAGCAGCAGGAAAATATAAGGCACCACTAGACTTACATAGTCAGAATAATTATAGTACAGCACACAAGATGACCGCTGTCCATCTCTACCAGCACGTCCACATTCCTAGAAAAAAAAATCGATCACGAAACAGCTTTAACCATGCAGTTTCCTGTGCACACATTCCTTACCTGATGATATCCTTCAATTGATTTGGGAAGGGAATGATGAATAACAAAACGAACATCAGGTTTATTGATACCTGCAAATTGGAATGTTAGCATGGGACACATAAATAATGAATTTAAAGATCTTTGAATCACATTACCCATCCCAAATGCAACTGTAGCACATATTATGTTTATCTTATCCCTACTCCATCGCCTCTGGACTTCTGCTCTATCAAAAGGCTCCATGCTACCATGATAGTGTGATGCTTGATGCCCATATTCCTGTGTAGAGAAAAAGGAAACAGAGAAAATTTCTAGTCAGACAGGTTAGTAGTTAAAATGCTAGGCACTTCAAATTTGGACAGCCCATCAAATTACTAATGGTTAATCCAAGTACAGTCCTTGGGATTTATCACATCATCCGACTAGAACAGATAAGAAGTTAGACATCATTATACATTCTAAAGACATCAGGTAATACTAGTGACATGGCTGTCACTTAGGCAAGTAATGAGACTGTGACATGTAAATCTAGGACAAAATATCATTAACTGTGCACTACCAAACCCTCTATCCAACATATTGGAGTCAATAGACCAGCTATATTCAACATGGTTGTGTAATAACTATCACACGTCTAATCAAAATTGCTAAGGTTTTGTGCACCGATATTAGTTTAGGCATCAAACCTGTCAGCTACAATTTTTTTAGGAAATATGGTAGGGGAGGGCCGTACAGCAATTGTCTTGAAACAATAACCCAAATTTGTTTCCTTGAGGACCTGAACTTGGGTTCCTGGGTCATACAACCACTGCCCTAACCAAGTGAGCTAGGCTCACTTCTCAGCTAGCAATTGTTGATGTCGCAAACCAACATGTGTAACTAATTTTACCAAACAGAAACTAAAACCAAAGTGTGACTCCTTTTACAAAGTGAAATTTCAGAACTATATCCAACTAAAGGTGGAACACACATGTGAATACTGAAAAAGATTGTTAAGCAAGAATTTGCTCAAGCAACAAAGATTAATTATCTAAAGAGAACAGAGCATGCTTGAACAGCGAACAGTTTAAAGTCTGAAGAAGTAACCCTCAGTTGTTCAGCCACTTTTTCACAGTCCATTCTTGAAAGGCAATATATGATGCCACATTCTTTATAATGATTTTTGCGAATAAAGCAATCTATATCCTCGAGACATTTCTTTGTCTTGGGCATCACCATATACCTGCAAACTTGAACTGAGATGGTTTGATACAATAGAAGTTGTATGCCAATATATTCTGACAGACTTACCTCAGATTTGGACGATTAAAACTTTGTCTGAAAACAACACAGTTTGTGAGACCTAAAGCTTGCACAACATCTTCCTTGACACTAGCAGTTGCTGTTGCGGTCAAGGCCAGGACTGGCGTCTGTGGGAACTTTTGTTTTAAGAGACCTAGATGCTGAGAGATCATATATAAAAGCTATCTCAGACATTTTTTTTCTTTTATTTCACGTGAACATATGTCTTCCTGATAGAAAGTACCTGGTAATCAGGTCGGAAATCATGTCCCCACTGGCTTACACAATGAGCTTCATCGATAACAATTCTAGAAAGATGACCTCGTGAATATAAAATTTCCAATTGTCTCAATAGAGCATCACTCCTGTACCCAGGAAATTGCTACGAGTTACTACAGAATACATTGATAGTAGAACAGACCTAAATGATATACTGACAGAGAAGGGTATAACAGTACAGATAAGGGATTAACAGAGAGCTTAAGCCTTAAGTGCATTCAGAAAACGTGAACTACTGAACAATGCCACCAGGTCATAGAGCTCTTCTTACCTAAATGCAATAGTAGATAAGCTTTACACTATATTGCAAAAATATATTTTTCACACCGCAGTCAAGAGATGATGCAGCCGATTTCAAATATAACTACTTCGGACTTGTGATGCGTGATTTGCAACATTCCACTTACTTAGCTATTTTTTCTGGAGTGACATACAATAACTTGTAGTCGCATGTAGATGTAGGATACAATAGATCTCTTAATATTTTCTGCTGTTCCGTCCACTCTAAGTTGGCACTGAGATAAGTTGCAGGAATATTTGCCTGCTCCAGACATGAGGTGAGTGGTCAAAAAACATCAAGAATATGTGCTAGGAAGTGAAATAATGCATTACCTGTAGTAAATGCATGATCTGGTCTTGGATGAGTGAAACAAGAGGACAAATTACTAGTGTTAGCCCTCTCAATGAGAGCTGGGAGCTGCAAATAAACAGGTGAGCGTTTAGTGCTCATTTGGGGGGGGGGGGGGGGGGGGGGGGGGGGGGGGGGGGGGGGGGGGGGGATCTTGTAGATTGAGTTAGCAGTCAATGCTGAATAAAGTGATCTGTTTTATTTTCCTGCAAGACCATTGATTAATTCATAACTCGCATCTGATCTCAAGACTAACTCCTCTTCAATGTTCAATGTTGATAAATAAAGCTTAAAAGGAATGCTTGACCAGTAGAATCATATATATGTGAGCACTAGAAACGACAAAAGGCAAAGGAGTAACGACTTCATAAAATCGCAACTGAAGAGTCAAAAGGTACGTACACAGTAAAAAAATCAAAGATGCATATCATATCAAACAAAACAGAAAGTCGTAGAAGCATGGTTTATTACCTGGTAGGTTAAACTTTTTCCACCACCAGTTGGCATCAAAACAAAAACATCACTCCCATTCATTGTGGCATTAATTATTTCTCGCTGATTTGGGCGGAAAGAATGATTTCCAAAAACTCTCTTGTTGTGGACCTGAAGATGCAGCCAAAATTAGTTATTGCCATAAACCAATGTTGATGAAGTAATCAACTGTAGATTTTGAAGAGAATAACCTCAAGTTCCTTAGTCCAGGGAAAATCTCTGCTGCTCCACTTCTTATCACCAGAACCGTCAGTGTAGCTAATATCTATATTTTTACGGGTGTAATCTCTCTGCACCGACTGTGTGTCATAACTATCCATGGAAGGATATGGAGCAGGAGTATAGCATGAACCACCGTTCCCAGGTACATTGCCGACATAAAGTTGAGACTGGAATCTATCATTGTCCATTACAAAAGTGCTTCTTGGGGTCATAGGGGGGTGATGCCCCTCTACACCTGTTGTGGAGGCCATCGAGTGTGATCTCTGCCTCTCATCATCTTGGGTTGGCCTCGCCATATGGTCCTCAAGTAACTGCCTCTGTTTCTTTAGATGTGCTCTGCAGAGAATATAACCATGGGAAACATCAGCATTAATGCTGGTAAAAACCGAGCTACATAATATACACAGAAACAATCAGTAGCAACAAGAATCAAACCTCTGTTGACGAAGCTCTTCAGAATGTTGAGGAGTGAGTTCTCCAGAACCATCAATAAGTTCACTGGATACTGCAAGCTCCTGATCCTTCCACTCCTGCAAATGATAATTCGGCTCTGGGCAAAAAGCTAGCTGCACAAGTTGAACATTAACTTGTGAGCTAACATGCTGAAATAGCTACTACCTAAACAGCATTTCGGATGATTCATTTAGTATGTTGCTTACCTTGCAACCATGGATACAAATTTTAGAGAGTTCTTGTGGTAAACTATTCTCATCTGAACCTGTGGAGTTACACTTGTTTCCTGATGGAGTTGACATTTGCCGGGATGCTAACCCTCTGGGTGTATTTGTTGCTTCATAATGCTCCATAACGATGCGGTCCACGTCAATACTCTGGAACATAACTAGATTTGTCACCCAATAATGACATGATAAGATGGTATGTTCAGCTAATTCTGGGAAGATAATTCAGTAAATAAAATATCAAAGTTATTGGATGAAAACAAAGAACCTACCGCAGAATCTCATCATCATCCATGGCATCTAACTTATCGTGAGCAAATATGTTATCTGCAGCAGGGAGAGTCTGGCATGAATTGGCATCAGTTCTGGCAAAACTGCACTGATATGTTGTTCCAACCACATGATTGCTCTGGTAAGTCGTTGTACAGGAGTTGATGTCTGCCAACCGATGACTGGTATTTTGCTCCAGAATACCACTTTCAGTGCGCTGAAGCATACTTTCCTGAGAGGGAACTGTACTCCTGGGCATATTGTCCAATCTGTTGGCATTATATGAAGAATCTGTTTTGTAAGTTTGAGCATAATCCCTGTCACAATCTTTCACTTTTGCAGATACACCAGGTCTTAAATAACTCTTACAGGCCACCTGGGTGTTGCACACAGAACGCCAGGCCTGTCATAGTAGTGTCCTTAGAAGTTAGAAGACCAACAACCACACATAAGTGAACAGAACACGTTGAAGTTTGGAGATAGTGGTAATTAGGTTTATGCTTTTATCAGCAAAGTGGTGACTGACAGTAAAAGACAAGCCAGGGCTGAATTACAGGTATGGGGCAAGTGGGAGCGATGTTCTCACCACCAGCTGGCATAAAAATCTGATAGGTCAAACTATTTTCACCACCAGTTGGTATAAAAAATCTTAACTTTGCACTTAGTCAAGACAAACAAAGTTCCAATAGCTTTAAATATGGTTTTGAAAGAAAAAAACGCCTCTTACAGTAACGCTAGCTTAATCTACAGATTGCAGTGCTAAATTGCTAAGTGACTCTGCAACAATAGCAGTTTTTAGCACCGAGTGGCTTGATTTTTGAGTCGCCGAGTCGAGTCGAGTCGCCGAGGCTGAGACTCATGACTTGCTGACTTGACTCAGCGACTAGGCTTGATTAGTCGCCCCAAGTCGCCAGCACAGGAGCACAAGCAATAAGCAGAGCCACAAGCACAGGGAGCAGAGCAGCACAAGCAGCAAGGGGAGCAGAGCAGAGCAGCACAAGCACAGGGAGCAGAGCAGCACAAGCAGCGCAAGCAGCAAACGGAGCAGACCATAGGGAGGGAGCCGTACCTGCCCAGCAAAGGGTTTCCTGGGTGGGGATGATGGAGACGGAAGTGGAGACGCGTGGGGATGATGGAGAGCAAGCGGAGCCGGAATCAGCTGCTACGGGAGGGGACCCCGTCGTGGGAGCTTGGAGGCGGCGGAATCCAGTCCATGACGCGAGCAGAGGAGGGGCCCCGTCGCCGCGGATGCCAAATCGCAACCGAATTGAGGGTCGCGCGTCGCGGGCGAGGTGCGGCGTCGACTCCGGCGAGGTGCACCATGCTTCCGCCTTCCGCTCCCGCTCCCGCTCCCGCTCCCGCCCTTTCCCTCTCTTTCTCCCGCGCCTGTCTGAGCTCAATTCGCGCCTCTGCGCCCTTTCCCTCCCTTTCTATGCGCTCAATCCCACGCCTCTGCGCTCAAAATTGGCCTCTGCGCCCAAAAATTTCTGGCAGCGCGGGCCATAGCTGCCCAAGTCGAGCGACTCGTGATGATTTCTGGCGACTAATCCGTCAGAGTCGCCGGCGAGCCGCCGAGGCGCGCGACTCGCTCCGTGAGTCAAGTCGCCTGCGCGAGTTGGCGACGCCGGGACGACTCGGCGACTATACAGCGACTAATCAGCGACTATACCGCGACTCAAAAATCATGCCGAGTGGTGATTCATAGAATGTTAGAACATCATTGACATACCTTCTCGAGCCATGGAACTTGAAGACGTTCTGGGCCTTGAATTTTAAAAGCAGCAGACCTGAGAATTTTATTTTTGTTACTGATGTGGTGAACAATTAACTCTAGGATAAGACCAATCTAATACTCCCTCCATATCAAAATATAAGGCACGCTATTTTTATGTTGGTCTTCGGTGATCAACTTTGACCATTAATAAATAATAAACTATGTGGATCTAGAATATATAAATGGTATCATTGGGTTCATCTTGCAAACTTCTTTCATTTCATATGTTTTTATAATAATTTTATGGTCATTTTATAAGTACAAACTATGGTCAAAGTTGGACGTCGTTGACCAGCAAAATTAAAGGGCGCCTTGTATTTTGGAATGGAGGGAGTACATAACATTGCATAAATACAAGTAGGCATACCTTAAAGAAAGCATTATGTTGCCGTTCGCTTCTGGATTTACCCTTTGTGTCGGTAAAGAGAACATGAAGCTTGAACTCAGAAAGTCATCTTTGCTACGGGAGCTTTGCATAGCATTTGCGTGATGTGGCCAGTTGACTCTTGGCAGCTTATCATTGCAGCTGGATCCAGCGTTAGGCTTGTTGCTGCCTTGCATCCGCCACTATTGATAATTAGGGCATGAAGTAGTATTGGATGTTGAGTGATGAAGATCTCACAAAGTCACAAGGGAAAACCAAACTGGGGTGTGTAAATAGCACTTGTAAGGTTGTGCCAACATGTGTGAGGCTCAGATGATGTGATAGATATAAGTTAGCTGCCAGCCTGCAACAATATGATGTTGAACTTTGAGTAAGAAAGAGAACATGTAGTCTTCAGCTTGCAAATAACACTGAGTCATGTATGTATCACTAAAGATGCGTACGTTAGCAACTGCAACGCTGAGGTCATATCAGAAGCTCAAATTTTCACTGTACATAAGCTACAAATAACTGGGAGTCTGTAACTCTGTATATAATAGTAGACCCAATTGAGTATGTGCGTACACCCCAAGTAGAAGACGCCATCTTTTATTAGGGTGTTGGCCATCAGTTGAGCTCACAAAAAGCAAGCAGATAATGCGATACTAAGTTCAGTTATCCAGCTGATACTAGAGGTTGCATTTACTCAGCACCGAAATTAACTCAGAGATAAGCAATATTTCATCAGCTGCAGACATATTCCTGTTGAGGATACTTCAGAGAACTGAAACATCAATGATTTCAATTGAGACGCTAATCAAAATGAACCCCAATGGAACCCACGTAGTGTCCGACAGAGCATACAGACACAGGATTATGTTTTAGGCCCTGAAGAAATCGAACGACATTACCCTATCATAAACTCTGCTTCCGAGAGGCGGTCATTCAGTCGAACACCCTATCTTCTAACCCACCCGACTAGCCAACACAGCCCCTCCTCGCCACTCCCGGCCACACCACAAGGACGACGAGGAGGGATCCCGCCGCGGAGTGCCGCAATACTCCCACCAAAAAACCTCCCCCAAAAAAATCACGAAATAATTCACGGAAACGGAGGCGACCGGAATCGGGGACCGCGGGGATCACCTGGCACCGGCGAGGCCGCGGAGGCGAAGGCGGCCGTGCGCGCGCCGGCGAGAGAGAGGGAGGCCGATCCCTAGCAAGCAGGAAGGAACGGGCGATTGTTTGGGGGGGAACGAAATCTGTGGTATTTTCCTTTTTGCTCGCGTGCGGGGGAGGGAGGAAATGGAAATGGCCGCGGTGTTTTGTTTTGGGGAGAGGGCGCGGCGCGGGATACAAGACACGGGATTAAAATTGAAAACCTCCGCGTGGAGGGAAACGGATCGGCAAAACCCAAAACGGCCTCCAAATCCCTGGTTAGCGCGAGGGCCGTCAGATTAGTTTCTATGATTCGTGCGGGATGTTCCGCAACGGTTCAGTGCCTCTTTGAGAATTGCAAAGTATATATTCGTGGAGGAATAAATCCTCTAAACAAAAATTCTATCTTGGTCATTTGATTTGTAAAATTGGATCCTGAAGAAAAAATTCATATATGAATCATTTTACTATTTCTCATAGGAGTGAATGCAAAATCCTATAGTCATTTGATTTTCCTATCCTCCGAATAAGCTTATCTACGTGTGTGAAGCGTCACATGACACGCGTGTCTCCATCGCGTTGACTTCTTCCCAAACTGAGATCTTCTCCTTCCTTGCGCACGGTCGAGTCGGAGTCGCCGCCTCCGCTGTGCGAGGAGGAATTTATCACGGGGGTGCGGGGTGGGGCCGGAGAAATCTAATGAGTGTCGCCGCCTCCTTCCTTGCGCATGACCGAGCTGGAGCCACGGCTGGCCTCGACGGAGGTGGCGACGACGAGGGTGAACTTTTCGCGGGGGTGCGGGGTGTGGAGAAATCGAAAGAGCATTGCCACCTTCTTCCTCTCCGACCGAGCCCCCCTCCCCCCCCGGTCTTCTTCCTCTCCGACCGAGCCCCCCCCTCCCCCCAGTATTCTTCCTCTCCGGTGACACACGGTTGTCTTCCTCCTCCCGCTGATTTTGTCGTTTTGTGGGGGAATCCTGCGAGCCTTCTCACGTGCGAAGATAGCATCCTCACAAGCACGTACATGGCCTTGCATGCTTCATTGTCGGAAACTTCTCGTGCGAGCAGATTCGTACGTATGGTCTGCAATCCCGCATCATGAGGGTGTTATCTTTAAACTTTCGCTTCAAGAAAACACCTTAAGCAAAGTGCGGCAAAAGTTCAGGTCGGATCCCTGGCTAGAGGGTTCAAAGCTCAGTCGTCGGATGCAAGAACAACAAGCAAAAAAAACTTCCTTAGAACAAATCATCATGTTTATCATCCCACCCAATTCCCAAATTGTTTCTAATGATTGAAACGACCATCAACAACACATATGAATGAATAAGATAGTTTTGAAAGAAACGAGAAAATAAACAAATTGGGTTGTATAATTTCATGAGTGGCCTTGTTTGAAAAATATATACAAGCCAAAAGAAAGAACATATTTTCATTAGGCAGGATCAATATGAAAACAAAAATCTACGAATACAGTAAGAGAAAATACCTCCACAAAATGATTAAGGTGTTAAAATATTCAATCAAAATGACATACTTTTCCTAATTGTTTGTACTCAGTCAAGTATATGGTGGAGCTATTGAGAAGGAGATATAACAAGGAGGAGTAAATAAGATTTTCAGGACGTTTATGTAAACACACAGGGACGTGAATGCAGACAAAACTGTCAAATCTGCCAGCCAAACGGGGCTGGTCGTAAGGAAAACATAAGGGCAAAGGGTGAGACTGAGAACTGCAGGGGCCTATCCGCAAAAAGGGCAGGGACCAGCACGCATAATCTCGAAAAATTTGGACCATTTCTCGATTTGTGCGTGTCATCCTTGCGCAGGGGCCATGCTAATCTTCTCTGTATCGTTCCAATTTTATCGGATGTCCCCGAAGGGACAATCTAACCTGCAGCGAGCGAGCTTATAAACCGGTGCCGGAGTTCCTCAGCAGGCGAGGTGGGACTAAACGTTTGCTGCCTTGCCGGGGCGCTGCACGCTCCCAGAGCTGTCGCGTTAGACTGCTCTGCTCTGGACCAATGAAGCGGCCCATTAAGCGAAGCGTTGTGGGCCTGTTTACCAGAGTGGCGTTCTCCTGTCTCCAAGGGAAACCTGACGCAGCCGTCTGATGGTTCGCCCTCTCCCCGGCGATGGCGAGAGCAGGCGTTCCAGATCTCATCGCCGTTGATCAACAACCCCCGCCGTGGCCATGTCCACCGTCTCTTGTTGCCAGCTACGGTACTCTCCAGGAGCCTCCCCTCTTTCTCTCAGATCCCGCATTTTCCTTTTCCAACGTGCGCATCCCGCACAAAAACTTCACATGATTTTTGTGTCCATCACTCGAGTTGAAGTGGGAGGATTAGTGTAGCACAGTTCATATACAGAGGTATGAGTATAAGCTGCAATGACTAAATACAAGATTCGAGTACAGAAGACAAGTGCAGGACGAAAAATACAACTACATTCAGAGAGCATCTCAAGTGAGGAACAAGAACAAGTAGTGTGGCTCAACCAACAACCTGGACTCTTTAACCCGACTGGACATGGCGACAAACAGCAGGGTGCGTATCTTGTACATCATACAGAAACATTTCTCTAGGGCCGGCTTTAACATGCACGGCGGTGGTCGTCTCAACAACGTCGACGTAACAGAGTTTACACAATGCAGGTCAGCACCGTGCACGCACTACAGCCTAATCTACATGACATTTACCAAGATCGACAGCTGATGGAGGATTGACACAGGGCGGATTGATCTCCAAGCCTGCTAGCTCCTCCACGAGGTTGTTCTCCGTTGCGCAAACTGGACCAGCGCCCTCAACCCTGCTGCTGTTTGGACTCGACGCCGATGGAGTCCCTACGTGGCGATCTGCTTCTGCTGCTGTCGCCGACGGCTGACGGATCCTGTGTAGGACATTCAGGCTGGCGTGAATATCTGACAGACGTGAGTAAACATTGAATGGTTTTGTAGTACGGCAGCTCACCTGTTTCGGTTTCTGAACGTTCATACAGACCCTTCTTCAGTAGAACAGTTCCAGGGACTGAGGCAAGCCTGACCCTGCTCAGTTTCTTCTTGTCACAGTCATCTATCGGCCTGAACCCGAAAGCCGATGTCCAGGTGTCAACTAGGCTTGGTATTGCGGATAGAAGCAGCATTTCCACCTTCAGCGATTTCAGCATCTGTCAAAATGTCGGGTACGCATAAGTTTGACAGTAGCAACTTTACCTCAACTATTAAATAGCACACATGGAAAAGTAAAAATATTTACGTTGTACAAATCATGAAAAACAGTCAATTTCTGTTCAATAAATAAAAGGTTCTGAATCTTTAGGTACGTTGCAAAGTTTCATAGCTAGCCAAGCAAATATTGAAATACAGGCAGACATTCATGTCCTTAAGATGGACATACACTCGGATTATACCTCTAACATGATGCTTTGGCAATACAACTCTAAAAAACAGTCCGAGCAGAAAACAAAAGCACCAGTGTCTAGTTATCTTCATACCTCCTCAATGTAATCCACCAGTTGCCTGCACATCCCCTGTTGCCGATTCTCAGAACAAGTGGCTATCAGAGGCATCTCTGCTACAGTTGCGCCATGTAACCTGCAGAGACAGCAATATGTTAAACTCCAGATCTCTATCACTAATGATATCTGTTCTCACAATACCTGATGGATGCCACAGAATGAATTTTGTCATCCTTTTCCAGGACTACAGTATAGAACCCCTTGTAGTCCAAATGTACAAAGTTAGACCTGGCAAAGAAATACCAAAGTGTAAATAAAGTTGTAAAGTAAGTTTTTACAAAAAGATGTTAAGTAATTACATGATATTACAGGGTACTAAAATAAGAAAAATAAACTGAACATGCAGTAATTTGTTAAGGAGTTAACAAATTGATTCAGCTCACCTCCAGTTATACACCATAGGGGGCATCATGTCTATCCCCGTTCTTGGATCGAAAATAGGCAAGAAGCATTCTTCCAAAATACTCAAGGCAATAACTAATTTCATGCTGCACTCAGCCAGGAGAGCAATATCTGCACCTAAGCAAACCTTTTGATCACCATTGTTACGAAGTATGGTGCAAGAAAAGCCGTCATCGGTGTGGTCAGGTATTCCAACAAGAGAACGCATAGTCGTGTAAATCTGAAAGTACCAGAACAAGATCAGACTCCTTAAGTAAACGTTTCTGCCATTTTCAGCAAATATACAGCTAGCTTAAGTTATAGAACAAGTATAATCTTTCAGAATACCTGCTGACATCTTCTTCCACAAAACCAGGTACCAGTTCCGCCTTCCTTATCGCAACAAACTTTACCCAGTATGCATTTTATGTGGTCTGGAGGAAATTAATTGATAAGCAATACGAACATGTACCCATTAAAATCGAATAAGCAATGGAATGAGTGAGCATTTAACAGAGATTTTTTAACCAGTGTTATTTTTTCCTCCAATCCTTAGTAATATTGAAATCCAGAGCCATGGAAAGAGGTTCAGTTCAATCCAGGTGGAAATTGACTTCAAACACATGAAACTCTTACTGCTTATAACGGGTAAACATTACATGCAATTGTATTATCGTAAGAATTAATGATTACTCACATAAATTAACTGTTGCCACAAAATGAAGGTTTACATAAATAGATATTCGTAAGCTGTGCTTGTGTCTGTGTTAGATCAGTTCTGATCATGAAAATTAAGCTTTTACAAAATGAAGTACTCGACCAACCAGGCACTAACATCGGGTGTTTTTTTAAGAAGAACGACCAAGACACCAGTCACTCTGCAAAATATTTTTCGTCTTATTGGACAGAGCGCCGCTCGATTCTCCGGCACCCACTAAGCTTTTAGAAGAGTGTATGGATAATAAAAACTTATATTGCCATAAAAATATAATAATTATGGGGCCCAAACGATATTTTGTCAAATAACATGAATATGATAAGATACTAATTAAGATGCAAAGTGAGACATTACATCGATATTCGCACTGTGAGCATTCTAAAGCATTTAGAAGACTTTTGGGCTCCTTTGAATTTACCACTTCCCCGCAAACATTGCACAGGCAGCTAGAGCAATACCAGCTGCCATCTGGAATCTCCTGAAAAGATTACAATGCAATAGGAAAGGATCAGTCTTAATGAAAATATTTTGTCTTACTGTGTTCGAGATGAAAAATCGATAATAAGAGGTTCTTATGGTTACAGAAAATACAATCGATAGTCATATCGCAATGTGTGTTGAAGCCTGGTATATAAATTTCTCAAACAAACAAAACCAGCTATATAAGTGACCCAAATGTTGTCATGTCATCATCATGGCGATGATTATTACCAAAACAGGTAGCATTAAGGATGGTAAGGCATTAAGTATGTGTTTGAACTAATCAGTGCAGTACAGACAGGGCCATGATAAAGCAGAGATGTGGTGTAGCACGGCAGTAAAAACAATCATGGGGACAAGAATAGCAGTGATAAAACATTTTTTTCTTTTTTTATAACGATGACACAACACTTTCTGGAAACGTGTCTCAGTTGCATCCAAGGATCAAAAGTAGACAAATTTTCCTTCAGACTCATCATGAAACGATTTGGTTAGTTTCCCAGAAAGTACATATAGGTAACTCCATATTTTGGATAGTGAAGAAAAAGGGAACATTAGGAAAACAAACCTGACAAGGCAAGCAGGACTGATGGTAACTAGCAGGACAGTTGTCACAGCATATTAGTTCACCAACATCACCGCATAATGCACAAGTGTCATCATTTTCATCTGCTTGTACTGACATAGTATCTTTTGCACGTTCTTTCCTCGCCTTATGCTCAATAAACCATGCTTGAAGCTGACATAGGCTGTAAGATTTACCATTACTTAAGAAAAGATTCAGAGAGGGGATTTTTTGTCTGAGACCTGCGTGGCTCCTAAAGTTGGACAATGTAAATATGGTGTCACAACACCGGCACCGAATGCCATGCTTGGTTATGTTCCCAGCTTTCAACACACAATTTGCTCCTGGCCTTCTATATTGAAGAATATTCTCTGTACCAACAATTCCCATCTCAAGTAACTTGCTCAACACCGTTCTTGCTCCTTCAGGAAACCTTTCTTCATTCTCCCAGCGAGATCTCGGAAGATTTTTTAAGCTACCTCTACTTATGAGCATTCGATTAAAAGAGTGCCTGTAACGGGCAGTCAGCCTGTATATTACAGCTGTCATCAAAGATCATCCTCACCAAACCTGCTTTTACGTGTCCATGGTTTCTTTCCAATTCTGACATTCTTTTGGGGCGGTTGTTCTGACACTAGCTGTTTTGGGGGTTCACTCTTATCTTCAGCTTGTTCCTTGTGGCCTTTAATTTTGGTCACTAAATTCAAAGAGATTTGCTCACTGCTTGATGCACTTATCTGTACTTCCTTACTATGAGCTACACAGACAGTAGGATTCTGAGCTGTACTGTCCATGTATCGACCAATTATGCAGTCACTTATAGGACCATCATTTAGTTTATGTTTCTTTGTACTAACTTCGTCTTGGATATCCTTATGGGATCTTTTATTCGAAAAAGCATGCTTACTGCTTGTTGCACCTGTCTGTACTCCCACATTGTGAGCTATAAAACAAGTCAGATCCTCAGTTCTAATGTCCATATTTTGCCCAATTGCACAATGACTTGCATGAACGCCATTTACTTTCTGTATCTTTCTATTAGCGTCACCTTTGATATCTGCAACCTTCTCAGACCTTTTTTGCCCCTTTTTACTTGGATCGGACTCTGATATGTGCCCTTTTTCAGATCTCTGTGCCTCATTATCTATATTCAGTTCACCACAATGTCCACACACCATTGAGTTTGGTTCCAAAGAAGGGCCACAGGTCAACTGCCTAGGAGGTTCTGTGTTTATTACTTCCCAACCAATCGGAGAACCCTCACTATCAAGATATAAGAACCCCTGAATCAAGCTCGCTTCGTACACAGATGACTGGATATCCAGCTGTGTGTTAGCCACCATGCTGTCAGGGAAAAAATTAAGGGAACTCCACATCTCCTGGTTGTATGTACTGCTGTTCATGAAAGAGAGTCTCCCGTCTTGCGGGGACACGAACAGTACTTGTGGTTCGGCGATCGTCAAGGGCTACCAGTGGCTTCAGATGATAACCATCCTGTCTTTGACATCTCTTCCAGGCTCGTCTCTTTTGCTTTCAAGTTTGTATCCTTTTCTGCCAGTAGCGACAATGCACCAGCTGAAGGTTCAGCCCCCACACGTTCATTTTCCGCTTGGAGTTCAGAGACAACACCGACATCATGTTCATTGTTGATATCATGTCTGAGAGCTTTGAAGCATGTACCATTTTCTTCTGGTAAGGATGATGTACCAGACAAAGGTCCATTCCTTACGTACTCATTTCCCGCTTGGTACTCAGAAACAAGTGTAGCACCACAATTTTCATTGTTGACATCATCTGTCGTTCCAAGGATCATCTCGTCAAGCTCATGAGAAAACAGTAAGTCTGGCCTTATGAGCAACTCGTCAGAAGGATCATCTGCAGAATTACCAGCATTCGCAGTTTCCGTCACTTCATAGACATGAGAACTTGAACCACCAACTTGCACATTTTCAACCAGGTGAGCTGAAGAATAATTAGGCGGAAAATATAGCGGGTCGGACTCATCTTTAACACCCCGAGCCTTTTTTGAGTATGAATCGTTTTCTGTACTAAAATAAGTAGGCGTTGTACTGACATGATCTGCTGCATCTTGGAGACCTTTAACTATACGATGAGCAGTATTTCTGATGCTTCTTTCATTTATTTCTTCCATGGTCAGTGAAATTTTACCCATTTCATATTGGCTATGCTTACTTGATCCAAGTATAGCAGGGTGTCCACTTCGCAGAGAATTTCCCTCTTTGTCAGGCTGGCAATCAGATAGGAGAAGCGGCAGAAGATTTTTCCGTGGCGTGGGATGTGTGTTGTTATAGCTGCTTGGATAGCTGAGCCCAAATGGTTTGTTAGCATTCCTATGACTCAGCCGCTTACTCTCACTGCCACTGAGGAATGTAACTGTGCTGTTCACAGCTTTCAGTGCCACTCCATTCCGCAGAGCTGCAACCTTCTTATCGATGCAAACTACTGCCATGAAAGGATCGAGTAGCAGCCACTGGTGATGGAAGGATAGAGATTGCTTCGGAAGCCGGACCTCATGTTCTAAGCATAACAGTGCGTTCTTCAAATCATATACAAAGTCACACAGGTTGAGCCATTCCTTCCATAGTCATTTCCATCAAATCTGGACGAATTGATAAGCAACCACTGACCAAAGCCTTTCCAAGCCTTAGGAAGAGAATCTTGACGCATTATTTTTTCGGGCGACTGGTACACGAGGTCTACCTTACTCTTGTCCCCCCTTTCCCTGCCCTCGATCTTCCACCCGACATCCATCATCAAAAGATGTGCGTGCAGCCGGAGATGAGTCCAGAGCATTCCAAGGCCACTGCCGCCACCGACACTCCGTCGCCCTTTGACTATACTGGCAAGGTCAAGGCTTTCCAAATCCAGAACACCGCAAAGTTTTGCTCTCTGGTTCCTTCGAAGCACCGCCCTTCGAGTGTACACCTGATCAGCAGAAGGTGGCGTCTGCTGTACCACGAGTTCAGAAGGCCTGGCGTGATCTGTGCAAGGCATTTTGTTCTGCATCTGTTGAATGACACTATGAGAGTAGACATGATAGCTTGATAGGTTGCCGTGAGCAAATGACTCGACTATACGGCAGCGGGGTATCTTGCGGTTGGAGGCAGAGCCGGATGCCGTGCTAGCTGGTACCAATGCTTTGCTTGCGCCTGGCAGTAAAGTGGTCTGCCCGCCGCCGCCATCTGGTTGATGGCCACTCTGGGTGCCTGTTTGGCTGAAAATTTCCTCAAAGATTTGCCTTTCCTCCTCAGAACCATCAAATGTGTCTCCTTTCAGCTCAGCAACTTCCTTTCCAAACATCATCGTCGTGATATCCTCCTCATTCATGCCCATTCCAAACAGGAAGTCCATCCCTTCCATCCTGATCAGTGAGCGGTGCAAACTGAAGCAATCACACTGCAATGAAAGCATAAACCAAATTAGAGCACACATATTTGCACACAAATCACAACAATGAGATGTGAGCATGGAGCTGCTAATGGAGAAAAAACCTTGGTATTTCAAAAAGAAAATCCCCAAGTTTCTAGTCAGTGCAGAAAAGAAATCACCTGAAGCACCAAAAGAGCAAAGCTACGACTTCCAAAAATAGAAACATTGAACACATGAAGCAGTCAATGGAGGCATGGACAGTTTAACAGAAAAGGGGCAGGAATAACTGAAGTGAAATCTAGGACAGGGCAGTGACAGCAGATGCATTCGTGCCCTCTCAAGGATTCAGAGAAGATTGTGCTAAAATGTTTTTGCCGCTGAAAAATAACTGTGCTGAACCGAGACCACGCCTCGGAGTCGCAGACCCTAAAACGGTCCTACCGAGCCTGAAATGCGTCAAGCCAACCTCGGTGCTTCACTGGAGCGGCAATGGAAAGGGAAGCCGTGACCTATGACCTGCTCCGCCGCCGCCTTGACAATGGGGTGGCGTCGCCGCCGCTGGGTTGGGGTCGGCGTCGGTGTAGGGTACTAGGGTAGTGACACCAAGAACACCAGAGATTTCCCAATCGGAGAACCAAATGCAAAAGGAAGAAAAATGCGCTGGCACATACCAAGAAGGGAGCAACGAGCGCGTCAATGGCGACGCCCGGAACCGCCGAGAGCCAGACAGATCGCGCCGGTGTCTCCGGGACGGGGCAAGAAACGGCGCCGCTTTATCCTCTCCCCCACCCACTATCCCCTCACCATTGGAGACGTCGCCTCCTTTCCTCTCTCTTCTCGGTCCAGCACCAAGCTCTGTCTGTCTGACCCTCGCTGAACGCACCGCACAGAACAGTGATGGCATTAAGCTTTGCCCCGGGGCGCGCGCACAAAACCTCTCTCTACCTCGCAGGAAGCGGCAGGCAGGACCGGGGCGGGGCGGGGCAGCGCGCAGACGTGATGCTCTCCGTGTTTTTTCCCGTTGCGAGAGGTGTACGTGTACCCTACTCTCGCTCTCTCTCTGGGTGGCTGGGTCCAGGCCTCTGACATGCAGCAGTCACGACACACTGACCATGGGGGCCAATGCACCGGTGCGTCCACGACAAATTTAACGAATTTGACCTTTTTAAAATCATTTTACAAAATGGACTCAAATTCAATTTATTTCACGATCTAACCCTTTCTCACGGCGCCCATATCCGGCGCGCCGTGCTCATATGTATAACGTCTTGGACGGTCCAAGACGCCGTCTACCGTGCCACGTCAGAGGAGGCGGGACCCAACTTAATAGTATGGTGCCCAGCGAACGAAGAGGTTTAGGAAGCACCACACGATTGGGTGTTCTCGTATTAGCAATATATAGGGTACATGCCTTGGCCACCAAGGGAGATCACAACAAGATCAACAACCGAATCAGCTATACAAGATTCGGTTGGTAGCCTAACAATACAAGATACGTACGTATACAAGCTGTACTTTAACATCCCCCTCAGTTTGTGCGTCTGATGGAAGAACGCATAAACTGGACCGAAATTCGGAGAACAGCTGCGAAGACAAGTCTTTTGTCATGATGTCAGCATACTGATGGCGGGATGGCACATGGAGGACCCGAACCTGCCCAAGGGACACCTTTTTCCGAACAAAATGAATGTCAATCTCGATGTGCTTGGTGCGGCGGTGTTGAACCGGGTTAGAGGCCATATAGACAGAGCTGACATTGTCGCAGAAGACCACCGTGGCAGCAGCAAGGGGTTGATGAAGTTCGCCAAGTAGTTGACGTATCCAGCAGCACTCGGCGACGGCATGGGCAACAGCTCTGTATTCTGCCTCGGCGCTGGAGCGAGACACCGTATGCTGCCTCTTAGACGACCAAGAGACCAAAGTATCGGCGAGATATATGCAGTACCCGGACGTGGAACGCCGTGTGTCCGGGCAGCCGGCCCAATCAGCATCGGAGTAGGCGGTGAGCGACGCTGTCGGAGAGCGGTAGAGATGCATGTTGAGGTCAAGGGTGCCCTTGATGTAGCATAGAATCCGCTTCACCAAAGCGAGATGTGGCTCGCGAGGAGCATGCATGTAGAGGCACGCCTGCTGCACGGCGTGGGAAATGTCAGGACGCGTGAGCGTCAGGTACTGCAGTGCACCCGCGAAGCTGCGGTACTCCGTGGGATCAGCAAGAAGGGGGCCGTCGGTGGGGTAGCGCATGGGTTGCACTCCACCATACCCGCACGCTGGAGAAGCTCGACGGCGTACTGTCGCTGGGAGAGCACCATCCCGGCGTCCGTCCGGGTCACCGCGATGCCGAGGAAAAACGACAGAGTGCCCAAGTCCGTCATCGCGAACTCGGAGTGGAGCAGCTGCGTGAAATGTCGAAGGAGCCGGTTCGTGGAGGCGGTGATGATAATGTCATCCACGTAGAGGAGGATGTAGGCGAGCTCGGTGCCGCGCTTGTAGATGAAGAGCGAGATGTCCGACTTCGACGCAACGAAGCCGAGGCGGTGAGCATAGAGAGCAAACCGCTGGTACCATCCACACGGGGCCTGCTTCAGGCCGTAGAGCGATTTGTGCAGACGGCACACATAGTCGGGGCAGCGAGCGTCGACGAATCCGGGAGGCTCCTGGCAGTAGACCTCCTCGTCAAGGTTGTCGTTGAGGAAGGCGTTCTTGACGTCGAGTTGATGAACCGGCCACGACCGCGAGACGGCGATGCTGAGGACGACGCGGATCATAGCCGGCTTGACGACCGGACTGAAAGTCTCGTCGAAGTCGACTCCCGGCTGTTGAGAGAAGCCGCGAACCACCCATCTAGCCTTGTATCGAGCAAGGCGGCCATCTGAATGGAACTTGTGTTTGTAAATCCACTTCCCTGAAACAATGTTAGCACGAGCTGGGCGAGGAACAAGTGACCAAGTGCCATTTTTAATGAGAGCCTCGAATTCGTCGTGCATAGCCTGGCGCCAGTGCGGGTCGGCGAGGGCGCCCCGGTATGTTTTGGGAATGGGAGAGGGAATGGAGTGGGAGGCCGATAGGTTGAGACGATCGACAGGCTGAAAGAGGCCGCATTTTGCGCGGGTGGTCATGCGGTGGATGTTTGATGGGGATGGAGGACGGTGAACGACGACCGGAGGTGAGAGATCACTCTCGTCAGAGGTGCTGGACACAGGAGACGCGGTGGCAGACGAGGCTGGCGTGAGGACGAGCGGACCAGGCGATGGCGGTCCATGTAGAGGCCCAGCGGACGGCCCAGCTGAGGGAGGAGGTAACGCGGGCTGTGGTGAGGCCGGCGTCGCGGGCCCAGCAGGAGTTGGCGATGCGGGAGGTTGTGAGGCATGCACAGCGGGCTCGCGGGTGCCATGCATAGCGGGTGGCAGGTGGGTGCTGGGAGCTGGGTGTGTGGCTGAGAAGTCCAGGAGGAAATCGAGAGCACTAGAGGCAGTTGGGTTTGGCTCGGAGAGACGTGCGAAGGGGAAGACAGATTCGTCGAACACTACGTGACGGGAGAGAATCACACGTCGGGAGTTGAGGTCAAGGCAGCGATAGCCTTTGTGGTTTGTGGGGTAGCCGAGAAACACGCAGGCGACGGAGCGAGCTGCGAGCTTGTGTTGGGCGGTGGCGGACTGGTTAGGATAGCATAAGCAGCCAAATACACGGAGTGTGGAGTAATTCGGCGCGGTGTTGTATAGGCGTTGGTAGGGTATGGCAAAGTTGATGGGCTGAGACGGTCGTAGGTTAACTAGGTGCGTCGCGGCGGCCACGGCTTCGGCCCAGTAGGACGGAGGCATGTTTTCTTGGAAAAGGAGTGTGCGGGTTACGTCATTGACGGTGCGGATGGCACGCTCAGCCTTGCCGTTTTGGGCAGAGGTGTAAGGGCAATAAAGACGGAGGCGAATGCCGTGGGTGGTGAAGAAGGACGTGACCGTAGAGTTGATGAACTCGGTCCCGTTGTCGGCTTGCATGGCAACAATGGGTTTAGAAAATTGTGTGCGGTCATAGGCGACGAAAGCAATAAGGTGGGAGGCTGTGTCGGATTTTTGACGCAAGGGAAAGGTCCACATAAAATGTGAAAAATCATCAACAATAATAAGATAATATTTAAAACCAGAGTTGCTAAGCACCGGAGATGTCCAAAGATCACAATGTATTAACTGAAAAGGTACGACACACGTAGAGGTAGACCTAGCGAATGGCAGCCGCACATGTTTGCCAAGTTGACAAGCATGGCACACATGTGCGGGTGCTTTATTACATGGGATAAAAGACTCTTTGTGAAGGTGTGACATGGCGTCACGTCCTGGATGACCTAATCGACGATGCCAAAGCTCGGTGGAGTTGGTGGCTGCGAGGAGTCCGTAGGCGGGTGTGGTGATGGCGACTGGTGAAAACGTGTAGAGGTCGCCATGGCTATTGCACCTAGTGATCACGGCCTTGGTGCGAAGATCCTTGATAGAAAAACCAAGAGGGTCAAATTCGATAGAACAATTATTATCAATGGTAAAGCGACGAGTAGAAATAAGATTCTTAATGAGATTAGGAACTATCAAGACATTGTTGAGATGAAAATTATGAGCGGAAGCGTTGAAAGAAGTATGGCCGGTGTGGGAGATGGGCAAGGTGGAACCATTGCCGACAGTGACTAGAGAGGAAGGAGTAGAGGGTTGAATGGTGTGAAGCATACCGGGGTCCGAGGCCATGTGTGCGGTGGCACCGGAGTCCATTGTCCACTCACCGACAGTGGATGCAGAGGCAGCGTTGTTCAGTGCTGCCATGAGGCCGGAGCAGTCCCAAGCCGGAGTGTTGTTGTAGCCGGAGTTGGGATGCGCGGTGACGTAGCCGGGGATCGGCGGCAGGTTGGTGCCGAAAGCCTGACCGTGGAGGGGCGCCAAGGAGGTGAACGCCTGAGCCGGGGCAGCGAGGCAGGCGGTGGGCCAAGGAGACCGGTGTAGGGCCGCGCAACAGGAGGCGCGGAGAGCTGCTGGCCCGTATGCGGTTGAAGGAGACCCATGGTCCGACGGCGGAGGAGCCAGCGCGGGAGGCCGCGCCGTCGCCGCCATTACCGCCATTGCGGTTGCCGCCGTTGCGGTTCTTCTTCTTGTAGTAGCCGCCACCGTTGCCGTTGCGGTTCCCGTTCCAGGGGCCGCCGCTGCCGTTGCAGTTCCCGTTCCAGGGACCGCCGTTGCCGCTGTTCCCGTTCCAGGGGCCGCCGTTGCCGCTGCCGTTGCGGTTCCCGTTCCAGGGACCGCCGTTGCCGCTGCCGTGTCCATCGTTGGGGCCGCGGTTGTCGCCCAGGTGGGAGCCCGAGCTGTTGGAGGAGGAGCCGGCGCCGTACAGCGCGGTCTGGGCGCCCGTCTGGATGGTGTGGGCGAGCTGCGTCTCGCGTAGGGTGAGCAACGAGCGCGTCTGGGCGAAGGTGGGCAGCGGGTTCTGCATGGTGACGATGGTGGTGATGTCGGCGTAGCGCGGATTGAGGCCGCGGAGGCAGTTGAGGACGAGAGCCTGGTCGGACCGGGGTGCCGATGTCGCGCAGCGCGTCGGAGAGGGATTTGAGGCGGTGGCAGTAGGCGGTGATGGAGAGGTCCCCTTGCACGAGCCCGCGGAACTCGGCTTCGAGGTACACTGCGCGAGTCATCTGGTTGTCGAGGAAGAGATTGGTGATGAGAGCCCACACCTCCTGCGCGGTTTGCTCTTCCGCCATGATGATGTCGAGAATCTCGTCGGAGATGGAGCCGTAGAGTCACGAGCGAACGACGTAGTCCTCGCGGATCCACTCGGGAGTCCGAGCGGCGACGGCGGTAACGGAGTGGACGTGCCCGAGCAGATCGTACTTGCCGAGCAAGACACGGATCAGCATGCGCCACTTTGTGAAGTTGAAGGTCTTCAGGTCGAGCGTCACGGGGACATGGGTGCGGACGCTGGCGACGTTCACCGCCGGCGAGGCGGCGGCGGGCAGGGCGGGCATGGCAGCAGCAGGAGCGAGGGCCGCTGAGGTGTTGAAAGCAGGAGAGGAGGCGGAGGAGAGCCCCGCTGCGGTGTTGGAGGTGAGCGCGGCGGTGTCAGACATGGTGGAGGCTGGGGTTTAGAGATTGGATCGGCTAGGGTTTGGAGATTGGATTGGTTCTGGAAAACGAGAAACTAGCTCTGATACCAAGCGAACGAAGAGGTTTAGGAAGCACCACACGATTGGGTGTTCTCGTATTAGCAATATATAGGGTACATGCCTTGGCCACCAAGGGAGATCACAACAAGATCAACAACCGAATCAGCTATACAAGATTCGGTTGGTAGCCTAACAATACAAGATACGTACGTATACAAGCTGTACTTTAACATGCCCTAGGCCAGGACGTCATGCCTTCAACCACGACGCCTTTAGCCTCGTATCGGTTCGGCCATTGGTTTATTTTTAAAGCGGGTAGAAAGCCTATTTCGACAAAAGTTTTTTTCACATTGGAGATTGTTAATGTTGAACTTCTCATCTATTCTTGTTGAGATTGTTGGTATTTTTTTTACTAAATTATGTTTGTAATTCTTTGCAAAGTGATTTCTCTCGGAACAAATCAAATGTATTATTTGTTAATAAAAAAATGTGGGAAATATTGAAGACTTTTTGTTCAAAACATTGATGATTGTTGTTGAAAGTATTCTTTTTAATTTATTGCGGAGGGATTTCATCAGAAATCAACAGTTTGGTGTTACCATTTTTTTGCTGGAGTTAGTGGTAATTATTGTTGAAAATGTGAGTTTTTGTTGTTCATTTTGTTGGTAATAGTTGTTGAAAGTATCTTCTTGGTTTTCACGGGAATTTTTAATGCTAAACTAATACTTTTTTTGCTAGAATTAGCGGTAATTTTTTTGAGTGAATTATTGTTGAAAACATTTTATGAATTTGTTGCACGGGATCTTTTCGATGCTCGTGTGTTTGTGAGAGGAAAAGACCGAGAGAGAAGGGACACTTGACTGGATCCACTCATGTGGGAAGGAAAGCGACGTTTTCCCTCGCAGAGCGCTCATGAGATCAGAAAGACATCTGATGCACAGTGCGGAGAATCAAATGGCTTGGAAAAGGGGACCTAGCGGGGGATTTGTTTAGGGCGACCTGTGCTTAGAGTTAATAAAACTGTTGGAAATATTAATGATTTTTTGTTGAAAAATGATCATTAGTGTTGAAAATATATATTTAATTTATTGCGAAGGGATTTCACCAGAAATTCAAATTTTTGCTATAACTAGTGGTAATTATTGTTGAAATTGTGGGTTTTTGTTGGTAATAATTGTTGAAAGTGTCTTCTTAATTTGTCGCGTAGGGTTTTCACGGGAAAATATAAATGTTGAACTCTTACTTTTTTGTTAAAATTAGTGTTAATTGTTTTTGAGTGATTTATTGTTGAAAACATTTTTTGAATTTTGTTGCAAAGGATGTTGTCAACACTCGTATGTTTGTGAGAGGACAAGACCGAGCGAGAAGAGACGCTCCACTGGACCCACGCATGCGGGAATGAAAGCGACCTCATGAGATAAAAAAAACATCTGCGCAGTGCGGAGAATCAAACAGTTTGGAAAGGGACCTCGTGAGGGATTTTTAGGGCGCTTGCACTTAGAGTGCACCTTATAACAAAGCTGGGACAATCTAGTGCACATACATTCAACGCGGAATTAAACATGAGTATCATAAACTTGCACCACAGAGAAATTAATACCCAATGAAACAATTAACATCTGCCACATAACATAATAGGGAGAACAAATATATGGGGTTGTTCTGGCAGTCAGACAGAGTACTGGCCGACCGAGAAAAGATGGATTTGTCCCTTTATTCAAACAGACGTCGCCTTCTAGCGGCTACGACGGTGTGCAACCGCCTAGCGAATAGTTGTCAAGTGGACCTCAAAAAGGAGGGAGGTGCGGGACCGGTGGGATAGGAGGAATAGTTGGGACTTGTGGGAGCGGTGGAATTGGTGGGAGTTGTATGAGCCCTCTCTGTGGCAACGCTCTCGCGGCCACCGCGGGGGAGCTGAGCTGCACGATTCCCCCCACCATAACGAGGATGAAAATGAGGAGGATGGTACTCTGAGCCATGATATCGGTGCTAGCTACAAGTACCAGTAGCACGATTGGTTCGATTCTATGGAGACTCGAAGCTTCTTGCAATGACATCTCTTGGGTTTGGCTCCTTTATCTCTACATATATCAATCCCGCTGGGATCTTTAGCTTGTGGTGCATCCATGACATGGGCCCGCATTTTAGTGACACATGTATGTGGGTGGCCCCACCTGTTAGCGTCTGATCAGTTTCCTCGTCTATGGAGCCCGCATGTCATCCAATGAAACTTGCGAACCGACTATCAGATCTGATAGACGCGTGAGGGACAGACCGACAGATTGGATGCACACGATAGCTCCCAAATATCCGCCGCCGCCTGCGATTCCGGCCGCCTCCACTGCTATTCCAGCCACCTCCACCGCTATTCGTCGCCGTCTATCACCGGACCTGCTCCGCCTCGCTCTCCTCCTTTGATTCGCGGGCGCCTCACGTTCCACCCCTTCATATAATCCCTCTCTCCAGCTTGTGACGGCAAGGATGGAGATCCATGGGTTTGCAGATTGTGGAGATGGAAGAGGAAGCCCTGGCGAGGATGGACGAGGGACCGATCTGCTGCTACATGGGTTTGCAGCGGAGGATCCCCTGTCGGCGGCGGAACTTTTTGTCCGTCGGCGAGGAGGACGCTGACCTTGACTCCGGCGACCACATATCTTTCGTTGTGGTATTATCTCCTCTCCAATCGTAAGTCTTATTTTGAATTTTCTGTTTTTGGTGGTGTTATCACGGGAGAGGAAGAACCCTGGATTTTTTAGAATTTGTCCGACGCTGCAGGTGCCGCCTCTGTCGCCACCAAGGCTGCGGACCTCGCCGGGGCAGCCGGCGTAACCCACAATCATTCTCCCAACTCCCGAATACTCCTCTAGGAGCCCCACGGCGTCGACCGTGTACAGGCGGATAGCAACTGCAGCGGAGCACAAACCGTCCAAGAGCTACTATAAGCATGTTTCGGCCATCCTTCTGCGGTTCTGCCACTGCTCACGACCGAACTTCTCTTTTCCTTACATCCAGTTCAACAGGAATAGCTTCATTGGGAGAAATCTTCCCTCCACTGTATGCTAGCATGTAGGACTGCTTACAAGCAGATTAGCTACTACAGGCTCTGATAATCCTTTTCGTATTATGTTATTCCACATGGACGTATATGCATAGAGATAGGGAAAGAGTGTGCAAAATACTGTAGCTTAATCTTCAGAGTAAGGATACTATTTATCACATTTCTCTGTTCCTAAACAGCTATCATCTCCCCTTCAGGACATGAGTGAATGAAAGGACCAGCCGTGTGAAATTGATTAGGCGTTGAAATGGTTGATGTGCGACTTAAAGCATCATCCTCAAGACCGTGGAACTGCTGAGTACCTAAATGTAGATTGAAGGGAGGTTGAAAGTCGGTAAGCTACAAGGATGCATTACTATTGCGTACCAAGTTGTTTATTCTTGCTGACAATCAATATTTTGTCTATTCTTTTTTTTTGAAAGGGAGCCGTGTACATGATCAAGCAAAGGAAGAACACACACGCACGAACTCAAGAACAGAGCACTCCACACACGGCGAACCTGGCACCACCACGCACACCACGCACCCGAGGAACAAGCTCAGCCAACCATGTTGATAAGCCGCATAATCCATCTGACGCAGGCGCCGGAATCTTGCCGCTGAACGAGTATCGGCGCTGAGCCGCCGCCAGGCCACCATCATCGCCTCACGCCGGAGACGAAGATGACGGCACCGTCCATCTTCCGCAAGCCCACCAAGGTCGTCGACGAAGGAGAGCACCGTCCCTGCACACTCCCAAGCTTCAAGCTCCTTCACACCGCCACCGGGCTCTGCACCACCGCCGGAGGGAGCGGCGACGCAGCGGCGAAAAAGCCCAGGGACCAAAATCCCCGCACACCAGATCCGCGGCGCCGACCCGCCATCCGGACGCAGGGGCCTGGAACCTCGAGAAATCCGAAGATCCGCGAGCTCCAGCAAGACGAGCGCGCCGTCACGGGCCTCCGAAGAACACCTGCAACAGAGAGGAAGCACGCCGCCGCCAAAACCACCACCGACCGCACCCCCACCTCCAGGGCGCCGCCGGCTAGGCCTCCTACCAAACCTACACTATATACAAGACGGGATCCGGGGATTCCCCCGCCTCCCGCTGCCGGAGCAGCCGCCGGAGACGGAGAAATCCCGCGGATCGCCGCCGCACACAGTGGTTTCGCGGGAGAGGTCCAAGAAATCGCCTCTTCGCTACTGTAGCGAGAGGATAAGGGTCGGAGGGGTGTCTATTCTTGCTTACAAATCAGTGTGTTGCAGCGTAGGTGATGATACTGTTTTTATATGCTATGGCTATGTGATTTGGTCTCACAGGTTTACATAATAGAGTGTATGTAGAGAAAGAGAATATATGTAACTTGATTTGATTTTGTCGTTCAGACAATAAGAGAGATGGAGAGTGGCAATTTCTTAGAGTTCAAACTTGAAAGAATATATGTAGCCACCTTTGTTAACTTAGAAATTAGCAAGAATCATTAGGATAACACTCAAACATGGAAAATTGAATCAACTGCCTACAGGTTCAAATAAATAAAGCAGATTGTTGGGCTTTAACTAGGCTCAACTTGTGTGGATGGATAAATTTAGGCTACTCTAAAATGTTCGTGTGAATATGCAAAAGAAAATCTACAGGCCAGTTTGTAGTTCATCCTTCGGAGATATATCTTTCTTCATATGAAGTGTCTATCTATATGTTGCCTAATAGGTTTAATCTAAACAAGATCTTATACCCGATAGTTGGCACTTTTACCTTGATAAAATATCTTGCATTAGGTCACAGTTCTTCCTCTTGCAAATTATGTATTCCTACTATTTTTATATTTGTTGGTTGCATATTCGTTTCTCTATATTGTATGATACAAACTTGCTTTAGCTAAGTCGACATAGCACATGGTAGATCAATGCCTTCCAGCCCTCAGAGAATATCCCCTTTCTATTCCCCTTTGTCAGTTTTAAGGATGGCAATTTTATCCATGGAGCCGGGTATCCATGGATATCCGACCCGATGGATAAGGGTTTGGAGGGCAGTTTTTGTCCATGGATTTCATGGGGCGGATATCCGCTAACTCATGGGGTGGGCACGGGCAAAGATTTTCCTCCACGGATATCCAATGGATACCCACATGTCAGCAAGACATGATGTTTTCCTAGACCCATCTCTTAATATTCTTGAGGCCCAACTCAGCCAATGACCCAAATACACGTAATTACTAATTATTGCTAAAGACACACATATATATATATATATATATATATATATATATATATATGCATGAATTGTTGTGTGGGAAACTTGTAATAAGAAGTACTGGCTATGTTCCATGAGATTGAGATCAGATTATGTATTTTGTGGTGTGATTGTTTGAGATTATACATATTTTTTATGTACTTTGTGGTTGAAATATTGTTGATTTAATACTCTGATGCATTACTCGTGGATATCCATGGATATCCGGATATCCGGCGGGTTTGGATATGGGGCGACATCCATGCCCATGGATACTTTCGTGGGCAGGCCATAGTGACGTTGATGGATTTGGATTTGGATCTGGTTTTGGTATATCCGCCCGAACCCGCCCCATTGCCATCCTTAGTCAGTTTTAATTTAGCATTCATCATATGTGAGGTTTGGGCTTTGTACTGATGTTCAGTTGCCATTCTGTCGTGCTCTCTGCCCACTAGATGATTTATTATGTTTCTTGCATGTTATATCGTGGCTCTACCAGCTCATACATAGGTACACTTCTCGGTTTCTATAAGTGTTGGGTTTATACTGAAGGAGGGTGTGATAACCTGGATTTTTGGTAGCTTAATTAATTTGATTAAAATGTAATTAGATTTTGATTGTTCTATATTCTGCTGATCTTGTGTTTAACTTAGATGTTAATTGATGCATGCAATAGAAAATTAGAAGAATTGTGTTGGCTTGACTTGCTTGTGCAAGCATCGATGCATTCAGCCATGCATGCATACCAGAGGAGTACGTTCCTAGTACTAGTGTAAGAGTAGTACAAGCTTAATCCTGAAGGAACTAGTTCGTGGCTTGGATTTGGAGTTGTGCTGGACAAGGTATAGTCGAAGTCGGCAGATGTTTTCCCCAAGTGGGCCCTATGTGGGCCATGCCACATGCTTTGCTGGCAGCAGATTAGTGGCTGAGTCATAGCCTTGGTTCAGCGTGGACTCTGTTCCGCTCGAAGAGTCAAGCGGCAAAGCGGCACCGGTCAGCTTAGATATTTAGTGTTTAGACGGTCCCCAGGCCTACAATAGATAGAGCGCTGCGTTTTTGCCTCACTGCACACCATGGATCATTTAGACTGAGAGAAAGGTGCAGTGAGAGCTAGCGCCGAGGAGCGAAGGGCCATCTCTGCTGATGGTATTCCTCCGGCTACGGTGCTGCTTCGGCTACGGTGCTGGCGATTGAGCACGTATGCCGATACTAGTTTCTGGAGCAGTCAATGATATCAGAGGAGACGATCTGTTGGCGTTTTAATCAGCGGCGAGAGAGCGGCAGAGCTCGCTGGTATTAAGTTGGAGCCGGCGATTGGGGGACTTGGCGTCGCACGTTGGTGGTGTTATTTTGGCGTTCTGGTGTTTGAGCTCGTATCTGGTCAACGTTGATATTGTTTGATGGCTACGGCATAGTTTCTTGAGGCAAGCGAATCCTATCTCTCTCTCATATATTTAGTAAAGTATGCTTTGATTGAATGTGTGATACCCTGAGTGGTACGAGCTTTGTGTTGATATACGGGGCTAATGCGCGGGTGTCGTTACGGTGATGGATCCCTAGGAACCACCGGTACGAGCCGGGCTTAGCACGTATTTTTGACATGGAAATCAACTGAATGTTTTTATAAAGAAAACTTGGTGTGACGAAGATGATCGTATTGTACCGGTCACAGTACAGGTATGGGACTGTCTGAGTTCTCTGTGAGGGGCGGCCCTTGAATGGAAAGTGTCGGTGATGGATCCGTAGGAGCGATCGACACGAGTAGGTCAGGGTGTCCGGTGTCTGAGCGGGTAAAAGGGCTCTGCTCGTTCTGGAATCCTGTGTGGTTCTGAGCGAGGCTGTCGACGTCGGAGTACCCCTCTTAAGAGTGTATAAGTGTGAATATTCACCCCTGTGATTCCCGGATAGGGAAACTCACTTTCATGTGTGGCACCATGTGCTTTTTAAATTGACTAATAACCTAACCACACAATGGATTTACTGATATTTCAGAAAAAACTAGTGTATTTTACAAAGTATATGAAAGTGTTGAATTGTTTGCTGAGTACGATTTATCGTACTCACCCTTGCTTCCCCTGTTTTTCTTTTGTATCAGAGTCCGCAGCGGAAGACGTTGTTATCCGAGGAGTAGGCTGGACCAGTGGGTGGGATGCGAATAGAGAATCTTTTTTCCTGTTTATGTAATAATCTTGTAAAAATGATTAGAAGAGCTTCTTGAGATCCACTGTGCAGGTTTATCCTGCTTCTCTAGCCTTGCACGTGTATAGATTTTCGGGTCTATAGGCGCGCGGCGGCTGTCATTCTACCGGGTCGGGTCTCGGGGCGTGACAGAGGGTGAATGCATGCTTAGTCATTGTTGTGACCTGTGACCACCCATTAACTTTACCTTTTCTGATGTGACCTATTGTGACCTCTTCGTATCAAGTTTTTAAAACTTGATAGTTTATCTTTACAAAGATTTATTTTGGCAGCTATATCCTCCCATGTTTCATTGTGTTTATGCAATAAGATATCAATAAATCCCTTGCTAATTGTTATTCTAATGCATAACATGATGTAGCTACCTTCTGTGTGTCGCTTATGTGTTCATGTCTAATAAAGGAAATGCTTTTGCTGCGATGTTTTGAGGAGTCAAACGCTATCTTATGTTAATTAATGAATGCGAGCCACAAAGAAATACTCGGACCGTGGGGCTCCCAGATACCATATTGAATGCGAGCAGCTACTGAAATGTTAACTGAATTGTGCCCTGGAGAAGTTTACATGATTCTTTGCAAGGAAGAGTAACATGATTAGTGCTTAGGGTGTGTGCTTTTAGAGTCTAATAGATACCGTGTTGGCACTTGGCAGATGGTGAACGCGACACAGTGGAGAAGCCCGGGGACCAGATGTCCTTTTACCTTGCCAAGGTGCACATACTGCATTCATGTTTTAGTATCACTTGCTCTATTCATCTGAGGAGTTAAATTGATAAAAAGATTGACAGGCCCGGGGATTGGAGCCTTAACTGTCTGATCAAGTTCATGGAAGAGTGTCAATAAAAATAGATGTTCGATTGGCTTACGATACCCAAGTAATCTTCTAGAGGGTATGAACTTATTAACTCTTTTGTTGATTGTGTTGCTTAACTGAGATGCGTAGCTATTCTAAAGATGCACATATATATATATATATATATATATATATATATATATATATATATATAGGTAAATTAACAGATGCTCCCTGGTGCCCGGGCACCTGGATAGAATACAGTACATTTTGGGTATGTAGATGACACTTATAACTCGGGTATGCACATGTTGGGTATATAGGAGGTACACATACCCTTGGGTATGTGCATTCGAGGTATCTACATGTTATATATACCTTGGGTATGTGTGTACATATTCCATCCTGGTGCCCATGCTCCTAGGTGCCCCATCTGAGCTTCCTATATATATATATATATATATATATATATATATATATATATATATATATATATATATATATATATATATGCCACTTCCTGTACCATGGACTGTTAAGGCTAAATGTACCATTTTGTGATCATCACGTAAACTTAAACCAAGCAGAATTGATTACTGCTTGTGGGCAGCCTTTGTCTTGGGCGACATGAGCTGTCAGTTTTCATTTTTAGGGCATTGCTTTTCATCTTTTTTGTATGGTAAAACATGTTTTACCAATGCCGGTCTACATAACGCTTCACTCAACGATTAACAATGCAAAGGACAGGGGGGTGCGACAAGCTGTTGTGGGTTGCTTTGGCTTATTACACACACAAACTGTTCAACCAAATGGTCTGAAGAAAGTATATTGCCCGTCAGTACCACAGGTGGTGGAAATGGTGTCATACATGGTAAAAACATGATCAGTTATCTCCTATTTAACTTATCGTGTTGTTTTTAGGATGTAACAAGTTCCCCAAGTAGCGGTTGTTACTTACCATAGAATCTTTCACTCATCAACTTATATATCTTGACACTGCGTGGGCTGTTCAACAACATTTAAAAGATAATCATTGCCAAGGTTATCTTACCAGTTTGGGTTTCTGAATAGGTTGTACATCTGCTTTGCTTACGCTCCTAGCAGTTAAATGAATTAGTAATATTTGTTTGCTGATAACATGAATACTTTGTCAGTATATTGAATTGTATAAGGAATTAAGGATATGACTTGACCATGAAACCTATAAAAATCGTTATTGCTGAATTCCTTCTATTCATAGAGTGAAGAATTGTGAATTTTAATAGAATATATAGGATACAAATGAGCTAGGTCCATCCCTGTATATTTTAGCATAAGAATTTGTTGTACAATAAAGTTTTGTACAGATTGAGCAGAGAATTAATATGTAACATTATAGTACCTGCACATAATTCCATGATTCTCCTTGTGAGATGTTAAATTTGTTGATAATGCTTTACTTCAGAATCTGTACAGACTGGAGAAGCTTGTGTTGCAGTTCAGTTTTGTCAGATAATGGATTACATGTGTAATTGGGCATTTATATGTTGGATAAATGATGTTGAATTTGATTGATAAATATGGAATGTGTTTTTTAATAAATTGCGGTATCATGAATTATGTTTGCTTTGTTTTCTCAGCTGGCAAGATGGTATGTACATTGTTTGTAATCATTGTAGCCACGAGCCATGCAGTACAGTGTGCAAAGACTATCAAAATCGATGTCACAACAGTGAACTTAGCAATCGTGTCACTGGGCCACCCTCCAGAAAAGCAGATAGCCCATTGCAAGCCTCGCCTGCTTTGCTTTAGAATCAAGCTACCGCTGTCTGTGTGTAAATATATTTCCCATATCTTCCATGTTTGTTTAACACTTTTACTGCTGAATTTTCTATGGCTTTTGTCTAAGGCTTATATGCCTATTTGTATAAATGTATCTCATAACCACCAATCTACAGAATGGTTTACCCAACGGCTCATTCATGTGTTGTACCATGGTATTCCTTTATAACTTCTTATGAATATCGATGCTTTACACCAAGAGTTGCATGAGGTCCTGACTTCTCTCAGGACAGAAGGTGCAATCAATAGCTAAGACGATGGATGTCAGCGCGCGTCATGGTTTTTCCGGTGTTGCAGGATGCATGAGAGGACTTTCACCTTGAAACGACACCATTCACCTCGAGGTACAGAGAGCATGGTAGACATCATCCTTATGATAAGGATGATGGCCGACACCCGAGAGCGAGACGAAGTGTTGGTCTGCTTCAGCCTTCAGGGGTAGCCCACCTGTGGTGGAGTGATGTTGGTCTGCTTCAGGGTAAACGAAAAGCCTACCCGTGGTGGACTGAACAAAACTGAGCTCAGCCAAGGCGTAAATAGAGATGCAAGGAACCAACAAAACCATGAAAACATCTTTCACCATGGAAAAAGAAAATGGGTGCAGCAACGCGCGCCTTTTCCTTCTAGTATACTAAAACTACATGGGAAAGCATGGCCATAACGTGCAGTGCATTCATTATTTATTCGGTATATCTTCATACTTATGATTCTATTCTCTAAAATAATGAATAAAGATCACGTGCTACCCGAAAAAAATCCTATACGACCCATGGTCGTGCTGACCTAGTCGATGGACCACAACATACACGTGGCTAAATAGATGTAAACTGTTAATCAGATCCCGACGTCGAACCTTTTTGCATGGTAATACGTGTTTCATTTACAAATAAATATTAAGTTACTATTATTCTTGCTCTTAATATTATTAAGTGAGAGCACACAATATATGCTAGCACGTCATAATATTCTAAATATTATCCCTTGGGCCGACAAAAATGATCTCCGATTTTGTCACCGATGTCCAATGCCATATATCTCTCTCTAGTACTCCAACATATATAGAAGATCATACATATGCTAATAATCCTTGACGCTTCCACAATTGCGACTTAAAACGTAGGGACCAATATATTTATCTCGATGATCTTCACTAATTTCTCGTGTGTTCTTCTGCCTTGCAGCATCTCATCAGTCCATCGGTAGTGTCTCGGGGTCCCCCTCTCACCCAATTAGAAAATTTCTTGTTTTTCTTTTTGACATCATTGTGACATCATGCACCCTATCATTATATATTTTGGGCCACTAAAATTTATTTTTCTACACCCTATTTTGTTTTTATAGAACTTATGTTAAATGTTTTTGTCAAACCTTCGTCTCCGTTTTCCAAAATTGTTCCGTCAAATGGTTTTACCAAATAAAATTTATTTGACTAAGAGAGGAACCTAGCCATGTCATTATCTGGCCAAGTCCCGTCCCATTCTTGCTACATCGTTTTTCGTTTCTATTATCTCCCTGCACGAACCTTGGTCCAGTCAATTTGTTTAGAATCGGGGTTAGGACTGATTAGATCTCCTATTTCCTGATCGGATGTTTGAGCTTTTATGGAAAACTTGTTTTGAACACTGGGTATGGGGAAACAACGGTACCAACATGATTGGCTGGTGTTGCTGATATCGAACCAGTTATAACCTCGATTGGAAGGGCATACCAATTTGAGGCTTTAGGGATGCGAGGCCATTGAAAGTTAGTATCCCATAATCAATGATGGAGATATAGCATTGATAAAAAGGATCTAATAATTATGGGTTTAATAAATATACCCCTTTAGCTGTACCCCCCCCCCCCCCACCCAAGTGGCGTATGCAGTAAAGAGTCACGTGCTTCTTCTATTATTTTTCCTATCGCAGCTGGGCCATCCTGGACTTGACTTGAAACAGAGACCTCGCCTGTGAGGTAAATCATTGCCCCTATGATCCAACCAATTGAAAGAGAATCAATAGACTCATTTTCAGGAGTGATTCAACCAGGTGTTTACCGACTCGCCGGTTCCGCAGAAGGGGAGGCCACGCCTGAGCGTCGATGCGAGAGCAGCCACGACGGTTCCAGCAACATCGATGGGAATGGTGCCCACATGTTTGACGGAATGCCGACCGGCGCGGACGATGACATGGTATGACATCGGCGCCCTTTGCATAATTCTTCTTTTGTTCGTGACATATTTGCAACATATCGATGTTTCAAAAGTGCTGTGTGGCATGAATACATGATCCGTGATGGCACGACTAGGACCGACGCTCCGCAAGAGGAAGAACAAGAAGTGTAATAGGAAGGGGACAAAGAGGAAGAGGAGGGCGATGGTGAGGAAGAGGATGGCGAGGCCGACACGAAAGCCAACGTGCACGACGTCAAGACCGGGATGGTCTGCAAGACGAGTAAGAAAGCCACTAATGGGAAGAGGTGGAAGACCAAGGAGGATGAGTGCCTATGCGACGAATGGAAGGTTGTGTCCCACGACTCTATCATCGGTTCCAACCAAACCTACGGTCGGTATTGGATGAGGGTTGGAGAATAATTCCATGAGACGATGATATATGGTGTCTATGCCAAGGTGCAAATAGATCGCAATTAGAATGCCATGTCGCATAGGTGGAGGACCATCCAAGCAGATTGCAACAAGTTCCATGATGCCCTTGAGAAGATCCAGAAAGTAAAGCGAGCAACACGACATTGAAGTACGAGTTACAAGACGCAACGTTCTTTCAAGAGAACAACAAACACACATAATTCATGTTCATGCCTTGCTTTGTGAAGCTTGATAACAACAAGAAGTGGGAGAAAATCTAGAGGAGCCGGCGGCCAACGCCGATGGCCACGACTGGGATCCAACAACGAGCACGACGCCCTCCGAGTTGGAGCCAACACCGCACCCGGGTTGGGAAGATACCGATACATAGGAGGAGATGGCGGAGGTGATGACGATCGATTGATTCACATGCATTCGATGTTTTGTAATATGATCTCTGGACGTGGTGATGCTTTTGGGTGTTTGACCTTGACCGACGCTATTCGAACTTGACCTCGCGTTGTTTCTATTTGAATTTGATCAAAATTCTATTAGGAGCCATCTATTGGGAGCGGCCGATGGGGCGAGGCGCTCCCAATAGGGAGGCAACGTGTGTCGGCGCCCCCAATAGCCCTTGTCTGGTACCATTGACAGACACTATATTGGGCACGACGAGGGAGGATCTCTTGGGGGGCGGGGTTGATTCCCGGGACAAAATTGACACATTTAACCATATTCTATTTTTCGGCACAATTTTGAACTAGATCTCAAAGAACAAATCATAGTTTGTCCCTTCTTTACATGGCTCTTAGGGTAGGGGTACATGCTAAATTGCACGAGCCCCGGGCTAGGGCGGGCGCCATGCTCCTATTAAAACAAATGACAATTTGTCGCAACACTCATACATACTAAAACAATATCACTTTGTCATTTGGTCCTACCTACTATTTAACAAACAAAGATTATAACAGGCATATAGTTCAATGTAGAAAAGTACTCGATAGGAGGGATTATCATCTTTTTGTTAATATCTGACGTTGCCTATGTCCGCACATATCGCATCAGCCCAGTCCATCCTTTTGAACTTTCGAGTTTTCTTATTTGAGAAACCTCTAGAAGAGGGGAAACTCAAATTTGCAACTAGTTGCACCCGCAACTAGTTTTCAAAAATCATACTTCCGAGTTTTCAAAAATCGTGAAAAAAATCATGGACATGCACCATGTTGAATCTTCGACACCCATAACTACACTATTCAAACTTTCATTTCTCTTTTTTGCACAGGCCACATATGAGCATATTTTTGGATGAAATTTTATGGGTGTCGAAGATTCAACATGGTGCATGTCCATGATTTTTTTCGTGATTTTTGGAAACTCGGAAGTACGATTTTTGAAAACTAGTTGCGGGTGCAACTAGTTGCAAATAATTCGCTTTCAAGCTAGAGACATGGACTCATGCAATCCATCATCATCATCATCATCATCTATTATATAAAAGCTGGCTGGAAATGAACAGTGTTGAACAGTGCGTGGTGGCCCCACCTGTCGGCCTCACGCTGCGCGGTAATTTTGCAAAAAGCGACAGGCGGGCCACGAAATCGCAGCGCAAACATCCCATTTTATGAAGCGAGGGACCTGGTTGCAAAACTCAGAAACCTAAAGGACCTCCTTGCAAAATCGCCAGCAATCTCCCCTTTCCCCTCTCCCCGCGCGCCGCCGAGCTCGCCGCCGGCCGCCGCGCCCGATGCCCGCACGAATCCGACCGGACGGCGAGCTCCGCCGTCGTCTCTTATTCTTCCTCGCCAACAGGTGCGTGTTGGGACGCCGTGCTCGCGACGGAATCGCCGCCGCCGTCTGGCTGTCCCGCCGCCGCGTCTGAACTCCGTCGCGGCCGTTCCGGCGACGCAAAAGAGGCGGCGCCGTCAGTCCGCTGGCAGCACGGCTCCGCGCGCGTACGCGGCGCCCACGCGCGAGCTCCGGAACGCGGTTGCGCGGCCTCGCTGTCTTCGTCGCCGCCGCGGCGATGCAAACCTTGGCCATTGCTGGCGTCATCTCGACGTCAGCGTGGGTCCCACATGTCTTTTTTTTTGCCCTAGAAAAAATTCAGAAAATGGGAAAACTGCTTGCACGTGGGCCCTACACCTTAATACAAAAATCAGAAAATAAAAAATGTCACAAACACAAAAAATTTGAATCTATACACCGGGGAAAAAAGGAAAAAAAATCTCACTGCTTATGACATACGACTGAATTTCAAAATTAAATATTTCGAAATTCCGAACGACTTTGAAATCTCACCGTTTTATTACATAAAACAATCCAAGACTAAATAACTTCCCAAACTGAACTATTCCAAAAAACTGAACAATTTTAAATCATAACCTTTTTTGCATTTCAATAAATTTCAACCCTAAATGATTTTTTAATGTCTAAATTCTAAAATTTTGATTTTACCGCACACCCGCACCGTATAAATTTGAATATTTTAATAATTACATTACCAACGGTAATACATGGACAAACAAAATATGACACATTTACTGATACGAATTACTTGTGATTTGATTTAAACTGGTACTTCGTTTCCTAATTAAAGCCAGAATGCAATTAAATATTCTTTGTGCCAATTAATATTAATCGGCTAAAGCTAAACCTTTCCGATTTCAACTTCTCTAAAACTAGCTTATCCTTTTCTACCCATAAAAACAACGGTGAAAAAAGGCTTCCGAAAACTACGATGCAACTACTATTACAATCTTAATAACTTCGAAATATGAGCAATTTTAAAACGTAACCTTTCTTGCCATTTCACTAATTTTGAAACCTAAATGATTTTTCAATGTGCACATTCACAAAAAATGAATTTCACCACACATCCGCGACGTACAAATTTAAATATTCCATAAATTTAAATGCATTCTGAACCTTGCCATTTTGTAAATCATATTTAATACAACTACCCATTTATATCATGAGCTTTAAAAAATCAAAATAGTCATACTACAAATGAAAATATTGACACATAGATGTTTCAAACTAATTTTTGAACCAAATATAGTTGAATCAATAAAAAATAGCATGCCTTCATAAATTTAAGACACTTTATACATATTGTTTTACAATATTTAAACAACTTCCAAGAACTACTAAATGTTGCAAAATCAGACCATCAAAATATGAAAAATATATCAACCATGACCACAGAAAAATAAATGCTGACTACTTATCGCATAGGATCTTTGCATTTCAACAGTTTCCAATCTACGTACTTCTAAAACATTGCTATTTTTCAAATTTCAATTTTACACCTGCAACACGGCAACCAAATTTGAATATTTTAAAACTTCAACTTCCTTCGAAATCTAACCTTTTTACTAACTGTGAAAAGAATTCAATTCTAAATAACTTTCCAACTGGACTAATTTCCGAAATCTAAACAACTTCCAAACATAAGCTCTATTTGCATTCCAGTAATTCTCAAATCTACAAATTTTTAAATGTAGACATTTCCAAATTTAAATTTTACCACACGGATGAGTCAATATACGCAAATATTCAGATAATTACATATAAAATACTTATGCTAAAGAAGAAGAAAATGGAATACTCAAATTTCTCACTATTTAGAGACACTTCAAATGCATTTTTCCTATTATCAATTAATTATTGACGCCGAAATACAACCATGCTCAAACATTTCAAACTACCAGATATTTGAATATTGCAAAACATATAAAAAATGCTCAGAATAAATGGTACTTACTCATAACAAAATAAAAAAACATGTTTCCAAATCCCAAATTGATCAACATTTGGACAAATATTCCGATATTCAACAGGATATACCGAAAATGCTAAAAAAAACTATACACTTACGGCAAAATACAAATATTTTTGGACATTACAATGTGTGTCACCTCGGGGCAATCAGCTAGCTACCACAGGAATAAGGTATTCTCTACCGAGGTATAGGATCAGGAGTGTTATCCGAGGTTGGCAGCAAGGATCGAGGCATGTCAGAGAGGTCACGGGCGCCGCAGAGCTCGTAGCCCGAGGCTTCAGAGGACGGCGAGGTCCGTCCACGGGTTTCCCGGAAGCTCGGGGGCCTAGGAGCTGACTTGGCTATTTCGGGAAAGGTCTACAGGCTAGACCTCGGCAGGCTACTGAAGTATGACCGAAGAGGAAAGCTAGGCCTGTCTGGCCTGACAGTCCGGCCGTTGAGCTGGCAGGAGGCAGAGGCTTGTCTTCTACCTTTTGGCCATGCCATTGTCAGTTGTAGGCAGGGGTAAAAATGTACTTCGGCCTGTGTATATATGCGGCATCTCTACCTCCAGGAGAGGACGGCAAAAACCCTAGCTCATTTCCCCCTTCAGTTTCATCTTCTACCTAGAGCTCTCACTTTGGTAGCATCATACAGCTCGAGGAGCACCTTGTACCTGAGAACACACTGATATATTGAGAGAGGAAGGCAGGAGTAGGGGTTTTACTTCCTCACGAAGGCCCCGAACCTGGGTACATCGTGGTGTCTTTTGTGTTCTTGGCTTTCTTGGTTTCTTGTTCATGTTCTTGTGGTTTCTTGCATGTTCTTGCTTGTGCACGTCTTGAGTGCATAAACCCTCCCCGGATTCCCCCAACGACCATTCGGCCCCAACTAAGCCATACCCATGGCATCTGCCGTGATCCCACCACGACAGTTGGCGCCCACCGTGGGGCAGATTGAGGCGTTGGGTGGAGTTTCCATCCGGACGGGCTCCTCTGAGTGTGTTCTTTCTGGCCTTGTTGCCAAGATCGGCGAGTTCGCCTTTGTGAGCGACAATGCGGGGTGCTTCGCCGGCAAGCCTTTCCCCACCGATGGCTTCCTCATGATGCTCGGCAGCTTCCCCACATACGTTGCTGTCGAGGTGGTTCGCGAGTACCCGGAGCAGGTGCTCGTGGACGACGAAACTCCTCTCCTGGCGGCTTTGGGCCGTGTCACTCGCCCTCCGAGGTGTGTGGAGGTGATGATGGCTGGTACCAGCCTGCAGCTAGCAAGGCAGATGCTGGCAAGGTCGCGCTAGCCGAGGTGGAGGCGACGCCAACCGCGCTGCCTGAGAAATCAGGTCGGACGGCGAAGTTTCCGTACGAGAAACCTAGTCAGAATGAGCAGTTGGGCATGCCAAGGGAAGAAGTTCCCTTAGAAGCTATCGTTGATAGGTTAGCTCGGCCACTCGCAGTAGAGGCAAGTGTGGAGCATACGGTGGCCGGGTTAGAGGCAGAGCGCCAGAGGTGCTGAGAGAAGCTCGGTTGCTGGCCGAGGCTAAGCAGCAGTTCGATATGGAGCAGAAGGAGTACAATGCTGCACATGGTATAGAGGATGGTTTTACTCCGGTTGTGCGGCGTAAGAAAGCTGCTCTGCTCAACCGAGGCAAGGACCTCTATGGGAGATGGCTAGGGCTGCAGTCTCGGGCTCGAGTAAGGCAACAAGTAGCAGGTCGGCTACTGGTAGGCCGGTGTATAGTTCACCAGCTAAGAACCTTAGAGCAGCCGAAGCAGTAAGGGCCGGGCTATCGGAGTTGACCGGAGATGCATGGCGTGAGCAGCAGAAGCGGCTCAATGAGTTAGTGCATGTGGCCAGCAAGCAAAATGAAGCCCTCCGCAAGGCCGGGCTTGGCGGTTCGCAGGCGGTCCATTCGATTAGGCCAGTTAGCCAGGGGTCCAAGGGGCAAGCCTCGTCTCCACACGTCGGAGGAGCCGATCGTGCCCGGAGTGTCACTTCAGGTCGGAACAAGGAGATGCAGCTGCAAGTGTACGATCCGGTGTTAGCTGGGAAGCAAAAGGTCGGCAACGCTAGCCGAGCCAATGGAGACCCCGGCCCAGGTGATGCAAGCCGAGCTAAGGCCGTTCAGCTCAGGGAAATCAGAACGGTGGGCAAGCAGCGTCGGCTGGCCGAGGTAAACCACCTCAGCCCCCGAGGCATCAGCAGCAACCCCGGCCGCAGGAGCAGTATCAGCAAGAGCCGGAGTATGTTCCGCAGCCGAAGAACGTCGGTCGAGGTGGCGACCGATATGATGATGGAAATTCAGCCATGGAGCGGGCTGGATTCTATAGAGTGGATGGTGCATTGGGAGAGCGTATCGGAGCTCGGACGTTGCCTACAGGTGATGCGCGCTACAAGCTAGATCGGATTTACATGTCCGAGAAGTTGGAGGAGGAAGGCCCTCCTGGTCCGGCGTGTTTTGGACCTCGGATCATGAAGGAACCACCTCCACCAGTGTCTCAGTTTCAGTTGGGTCGGAGTACCAGGCCGTACAATGGGAGCACCAAGCCGCAAGATTGGCTAGCTGATTATGTTTCAGCAGTATACATTGCGGGGGGCAATCGCCGATGGGCGGTCCGGTATCTCCCGCACATGTTGGAAGGTCCTGCTCGGATCTGGCTGAACAATCTGCCGGAGAATAGCATCGATTGCTGGCTGGATTTAGAGGAGGCATTCAATAGCAACTTCGCCAGCACTTACAGGAGGCCAAACCGACCTCAGCTTTTGCAGGCGTGCAAGCAGGAGGACAATGAGACTGACCGAGAATTCTTGACTCGGTGGAGCAATGTTCGGAACTCCTGTGAGGGAGTTATCGAAGCACAGGCTATAGCGTGGTTTGCTGATGGATGTCGGTATGGTAGCATGTTGTGGCAGAGGCTCCAGAGAGATATGCCAAAGACTCTGGCCGAGACGATTCGGATAGCTGATTCCTATGCCCTTGGCGATCCGATGCAGCCTCTGCTGGATGGGAATGCCCGGAACAGGAGGAATCCGATGAACAACCGCAACAACGGACCGAGGTTTGATAACCGTCAAGAGTTCGGGCAGAAGAGGAGAGAACCAGATTTCCAAGTCAATGCTGTAAACCCAAGTCAGTCCGGACCTGGAGGCGCCCAGAAACCGAAGACTGAGGGTCAGGCGTGGACTCCGAACCAGAACCAGAATCAGGGAGGTGGTGCGAAGCAGTGGCAGGAGGCCGGACCACCTGTGACTTACGAGTCATTGGTGAATGGACCATGTATCTATCATGGCAGGAATGGCAGAACACCCAACCATACCACTCTGCAGTGTAGTTTTCATCACCGAACCGCTGCAGAAGGGGCGAAAGCTGGGGCAAACCGGAGTGGGCCACCGAACCAATGGCGTAGACCTCAATATCCGAACACGCAGCAGCAGCATAAGCCGACCATAGCGGCGCAGAATCAGAGCTTAACCGGAGCAAATTCAACCCCGGTGCATGCGGCCCAAAACCAGAAGACGGTGCAGGCGAAACCGGTGAATGCAGTGAGTGCCCAGGGCAACAACAACAACGGTGGTGCCGGCCAAAGCCAAACGTGGTCCTTTGAGAATCAGAGGTATGAGAACCCCGGTAATGATTATAGGGAAGTACATCAGAGCTACGTGGTGTTTGTGACTGAGTCAACTGATAAGAAGAGTATGCTGAGGCGTGCCAAGGAGGTGAATGCAGTATCTCCGGCGGTGGTGAAATACATGAACTGGTCCGAGCAAGAGATCACTTGGAGCAGGCAAGATACACCTCGGATCATGCCGAGCCCTGGAAACTATGCACTGGTGGTGGATCCGACGTTTTGTGGGCCGACCAACAATGTGAGATTCACCCGAGTCTTGGTGGACAATGGGAGTGCCATAAATATCATGTACCGAGACACAATGGTCAAGCTGGGATACTCACCGAACCAGTTGCAGCCTAGCAGCTGTACATTTCACGGTATTGTGCCCGGGGTCTCTTGTGCACCTATGGGAAAGATTTGGGTCGACGTGGGTTTTGGTACCCGAGATAACAGCCGAGTTGAAAGTCTTGAGTTCGAGGTTGTGGACTTGCAGAGCCCTTACCATGCCTTGCTGGGAAGGCCAGCCTTGGCCAAGTTCATGATCTCCACTCATGTGGCTTACCTAAAGATGAAAATGCCGGGGCCCAAGGGAATAATAACCATTTCTGGTGACTACAAGAAGGCTATGCAATGTGCCTCGGCGGGATCCAGTTTAGCCGAGTCCTTGGTGATCGCGGCGGAGAAGAAGCAACTTCAGAAGGTGGTGGCAATGGCGCAGTCTACTCAGCTCGGCATGTCCGGACTAATTACTCCGGACATGAGCGCTTCATTCGAGGTGCCCAAGGAGACCAAGAAAATCCCGCTGGACTCGGAGAACCCGGAGCGTTTCGCCATCATTGGTACTGGCATGGACGAGAAATAGGAAAGCGCGCTCTGTCACTTCCTCCGTGAGAATCGGGACATTTTTGCATGGTCGGCTAAAGACCTGCCAGGTGTTCCGAGGGAGTTGGCAGAGCACTCTTTGTTTGTTCGGCCAGAGGTGAAACCAGTGCGTCAACCGACGCGGCGGCTCTCAGATGACCGAAGAAAGGTGGTACTCGAAGAACTGGCGAAGTTACTGGCTGCAGGCTTCATCATGGAAGTGCTGCATCCGGACTGGATATCTAATCCAGTCCTCGTGGAGAAAAAGAAGGACGAACCGGCGGTAGTCAAGGTGTGGCGCATGTGCATTGACTTCACCAACCTGAACAAGGCGTGCCCGAAGGATCCCTTTCCTTTACCTCGGATTGATCAAGTGATCGATTCTACGGCTGGATGTGAGCTGTTGTCTTTTATTGATGCATATTCTGGTTTTCACCAGATCCCACTGAACACTGATGATCAAATAAAGACTGCCTTTATTACCCCGTACGGGGCGTATTGCTATCGTGTCATGTGTTTCGGTTTGAGAAATGCCGGGGCAACTTATCAAAGGTGTATGCAGAAGTGCTTACATTCTCAAATGGGCAAGAATGTGCAAGTGTATGTCGATGACATTGTTATCAAAACTAAAAAGAAGCATACTCTCATCGAAGACCTCGAAGAGACATTTGCAAATTTAAGAAAGTATCGGTTGAAACTTAACCCGGACAAGTGCACCTTTGGTGTCCCGGCTGGAAAATTGCTCGGTTTCCTCGTATCGAGCCGAGGTATAGAAGTTAACCCGGCTAAGATCCGAGCTATCGAAAGAATGAAGTTGCCGAACTGTTTAAAAGATGTGCAGAAGTTCACGGGATGCCTTGCATCTTTAAGTCGGTTTGTAAGTCGGCTAGGAGAAAAAGCCTTACCATTGTATCAACTTATGAAGAAAAGTACCAGTTTCACTTGGACCCCGCAGGCGGACGCGGCGTTCAATGAGCTGAAGAAGATGTTGTCCACTGCTCCGGTGTTGGCATCCCCTTTGCAGAATGAACCGATGTTGATATACATTGCGGCTACAAACCGGGTCGTAAGTGTTGCAGTGGTGGTGGAGCGAGACGAAGGAGGCAAATCGGTGCAGAGACCAATCTACTACCTGAGCGAGGTGATATCCACGTCGAAGCAAAACTACCCCCACTACCAGAAGATGACGTACGGAGTATACCTGGCGGTTAAGAAACTGAAGCATTACTTCCAAGAGCATCCCATGACGGTGGTATGTGATGCTCCAATCTCGGAGATCATCGGATGCAAGGACGCAACTGGGCGAGTTGCCAAATGGGCGATCGAGGTATCTCCATACACTCCGCATTATGAAAGGCGAGATGCAATCAAGTCGCAGGCGCTGCCGGACTTTTTATGCGATTGGGCCGAGATGCAATATGAGCCGCCCTTGCCGGACTATAATTATTGGAAGATGCACTTTGATGGGTCCAAGACCAAGGTCGGATTAGGTGCCGGCATAGTCCTAACCTCGCCGAAGCAAGACCAGTTGAAGTATGTGCTGCAAATCCATTTCTCGGCGTCGAACAACGTGGCGGAGTATGAGGCCCTGATCCATGGGCTCAAGGTGGCAAAGGAGATAGGTGTCCGGCGTATAGAATGCTTCGGCGATTCAGCTTTGGTGGTGCATCAATCCACCGGCACTTGGGATGCATTGGATGCGAACATGGAGTTGTATCGGTTTCATGTGCAAAAGGTGTCTGGGTTCTTCGAAGGATGTGAGTACAAGCACATACCTCGGGGGGAGAATGAAGCCGCCGACGTATTGTCCAAGCTCGGTTCATCCAAAGAACCGGTGCCACCGGGGATAGCGCTGAACCATTTGAGAACTCCTTCAATCAAGCCCTCGCCTGACTCCGAGTCAATTTTCTTACCGCCAAGTTCGGAGTCTGAGCCTATTCCTATGGAGGTAGACGTCGGATGCGTTTGGCCGGACTCGGGGACTGCTTCGCAGTATCCGAGGACTGATGGAGCTTTTCCTATGGAGATAGATGATGGGAACTTCGGGTCTGACCCGGGGACTTCGCACCAACACTCGGGGACTGGCCGAGCAATGGTGGAGGAAATCATGAAGGAGATCATGGCGACCGAACCAATGGAGATAGATGAGAGGCTTTTTCCTCTGCATCCAGTGCCGGAATGGGCGGAGCAGATCATGAACTTCATAGCCGATGGAAGTTTGCCAAGTGATACAACCGAGGCAAGGAGAATCCAGAGGAGAGCTAAGGGATACACCATCATCAACAAGGAGCTATACAAGAGAAGTGTGACCGAGGTGTTGCAGAGGTGTGTCGAACCAGCTGAAGGCAAGGAGATGCTTTTAGAAATCCACCAAGGAGAATGTGGACATCATTGCAGCACAAGAGCTCTGGTGGCCAAGGTGTTCCGGCACGGGTTCTATTGGCCCACCGCCAATGCCGATGCAGAAGATATAGTTCGGAAATGTGAAGGGTGCCAAAGGTTCGCCAAGCAGCAGCACATGCCAGCTTCGGCGCTCAAGACCATTCCTATCACGTGGCCCTTTGCAGTTTGGTGTCTGGACATGGTGGGAGAATTCAAGCCAGCCCGAGGCAATATGACTCACATACTGGTGATGGTGGACAAATTCACTAAGTGGATCGAGGTGAAGCCAATCCGAAAAGTGGATGGTCATACGGCAGTGACCTTTTTGAAGGAAATAATCCTGAGATATGGATATCCTCATAGTATCATTACAGACAACGGCACGAACTTTGCTGTCGGAGAGTTTGCTCGGTTCTGCATGAGTAAGGGAATTCGACTTGATGTAGCCTCGGTGGCTCACCCACAGGCTAATGGGCAAGTAGAGAGGTCAAATGCATTGGTATTGGCCGGAATCAAAGCTCGGTTGGTAGAACCACTGTTGAAAACACCGGGGTGTTGGATCGATGAGATACCAGCAGTTCTGTGGGGTCTAAGGACCACACCGAACAGATCAACTGGCTATACGCCATTTTTCATGGTCTATGGGGCCGAGGCAATGCTGCCAACCGACATTGAATATGATGCGCCCAGAGTGGCAATGTACACAGAAGCCGAGGCTAAAGAAGCTCGGGAAGATGCTGTAGATTGCTCGAGGAAGCAAGAGAATTGGCCTTATCTCGGTCAGCAATATATCAGCAGGGTCTCCGACGCTATCAAAGTCGGCATGTAAAACCCCGAAAGTTTAATGAAGGAGATCTAGTGCTGAGGCTTGTTCAGCGCAGCAAAGGTCGGCACAAGTTGTCACCTCCATGGGAGGGACCATACATTGTGAGCCGAGCTTGCACAATGATTCATACTATCTTATAGATGCACAGGAGCCAAGGGGAGATGGGCTGGATAGACCCGATTTGGAGCTTCAGCGTCCATGGAATGTAGCTCTACTCCGACCCTTCTACTGTTGAAGGAAGTAATGTATGTACCTCGGCTGATCTTTAAATAAAAACTTCGGCACCTCGAGAGTGAGCTCGGGGACTGCCTCGCTCTTATGATTGCATGTTTCTTTTTGTTTGTACTCTTTCTTCGTTCGTATGCCGAACTATTTTGAACCTCGTCTCAAACTTCAAGTACTGTATGCTATGTAACTAATCTTGTGACTCGACTGACGAACGCCAGCATGGCAGTCAAGAGCAAAGACGAAAGAACATGGGAAACATGAAAATGAACTCGGGGACTCGGTCCAAAAAGACAGTTCGGCATATGTCGTTTACTAACCCCTGTTTTTACTTCTTTTTTATGTCGGATGACTTTGAAACATACCTCGGAATTTACCAAGTACTGTATGCTATGAACAACAATCTTGTGACTCGACTGTCGAACGCCAGAATGGCAGACAAGAGCAAAGAATGCCAAATATAGTAAACACGAAAGTAAACTCGAGCAATCATTCAAAAGGATTCGACATAAAGCTTAGAAAAGCATGGTTCGAATGAGCATAATAGTAATAGAGGTAGCAAAGGAACTACTTAAGTTTGATTACATCTGCGTCCCGGCATACCGGGGATTTAATGAAGTTTTTTGGCCAAGCATAAGTTCAGGTCGAGGCATCAGGAATTACGTCGGCAGCAGCCGATGTAGCAGGGATTTCGTCCGGAGCCGAGGTAGCCTGGGAAGTGCTGGCAACGTCGGCAGTAACCTCGGCACAGGTTGTGGAGAAGCCTCGGTTTCTGCTTCGCGGGTTTCACCGCCGTCACCTTGCTCGGCCTCGACGTCGGATTCTGTTTCGTATTCCTCGTCTTCTGGCTCGTAATCCTCGGCGTCGGAGTAGGTGTCTCCTTCGCTCAAGTTCTTCGTGTTGGCATATCCAGCAAGAAGGCAGCCATCTTTTCGCGGCGCGATGAGATTGGGTCGAGACCAGGGCGAGCCTCGCGAGAGTGTTCATCTTTCGAGGTCGATCTTCTCGCACCAAGTCATGATGAATTTGAGAGCGGCATCAGCTCCAGCGCGAGCTGAAGATGAACGCCACTCTCGGAGTCTTTGTTCGGCTTCACGAAGCTGGCGGCGAGCTCGGGCGTAGATTTGGGAGCGTCGGCAAGAGGCCATAAGGCTCGGAAAGCAGACAGACCTGCATCGAAGTTCGACCCAATGGTTTTCAAGGGATGGATCCGAGCCTTGATGGCCACGATGTGGTCCTCAACGGTCCAGACGGGGTTCGTCTCGTTACGCCTCTCCCTGTGCCGAGCAGTGATATTGCGGGCCGAGACTTGGGTGTAGGTGAAATGCTCTGCAGAAGGATAGCCTGTTAATAATGAAAGAAAGTTCGGCAAAGAGCCAGTATGTTGAGGACAAAGCAAGCTAAGGGGGGCAAGAAGCTTACTGTCCATTTCTTGGTTGATGTGTTGCAGCGTCGGGAGGAGCTGGTTAACCGAAGCTTGAAGGGCTTCATAAGCCTCGGTGGCCGAGGTGGCGCGGGTCTCGGCTAACTGGAGCGCATTCTCGTGATCCTTGGCGGCATCCTCCCGAAGTTTCTTCTCTGTTTCGACAACACTGGCCTTTTCCGCCTGCAGCTGCTCTTTTTCAGACGTCCGCAGCTCAGTGATGCGCTTGAGCTCCTTTACCAGACGAGCTACTTCGGCTTTCTCTTGTTGTAGCTTCTCGTCCAAAGAGTTCTTTTCTGCAAGGACGGCCTTGTGCTCGTCGTGGAGTTTCTTGTGGTCAAACAAGAGGGTATGAAAGATATCCGTGCGGACGTTCATAGTATTCTGCAAGGAAGAAAAACATAGCTCGGTTAGAAAGGCTATACCTCGACAAGAGTCTCGGGGACTCGGAGTCAAATCATTGGGAAAATGTTGCCGGGGTATGCCTCGACAGGAGTCTCGGGGACTCGTACCCGAGGTGCATGCTAAAGTAAGATAAAATGGTTTGGATACGTCGGATGAAAATGGAAAGTTGAGATTCAAGCCAAACAATTTTAACTCCGGCGGAGCGTCAATAGTTTACCTCGAATCTCGGGGACTGGGAATGGTGGATATTAGATGAGATACTGCATGAAAGTAAAGAGAATAGGACTTACGTCGATGTTTTGAGCAGCACGCAGGGCAGCAGTTTGTAGATCATATACGCTTCGGCCGCAGGCGCTGTTTCCCGCAGGATGCTCAGCCACCGGAGCAGCTAGGGAGGCCGAGGAGACCTCGTCTGCAGAATTCCAGTCTGCATTGTAGTGTTCCAAGGAGCCGAGGCTCTGGTCACTGTCAGTGCGCAGAGGAGGAAATCCCCACGGTCCGCCCTGCTCGATGCCCCTAACCGAGGCCTCCAAGGCCAAAGCAGCCTCGGAGCTTGAAGCAGGCCGGTTATCCAATATAAGAGATGCCCTCCGAGCATATTCTTCGGCCGGAGGGGCAGTCTCATCAACGGGTGCGGCGAATGGAGGAATTCGGCGTGTCACCGGGGGAGGAGACCTCGGTTGCATCCTTGAAGGAGAAGAGATAGTCAGGGTGCCAGACCCAGATGTTGGTTTGGGGGTGACCTTAGACTTCACCGTCTCTTTCTCTTTCTCCTTGCCCTTCTCCAACGGCAAGGTAGTCTGGCGAACTGGTTTTTGGGGCTGTTGCTTCTGCTGATGCTTCTGCTGTTGCTGCTGTTGGTTGCGGGCAGTCTGGCTGCGGGGGGAGAGTCGAGGCTCCGGCAAGGCGGTAGCCGGAGTTCTGGCGCGATTGGTCCCCGCATCCGTTTGAGGACGCGGAGAAGTCTGACCTCGGGTGGGGGCAGATTTCCCCAAGGCCGGGCCAGACCTCGGTGGAGGAGATCCGGGGCGAGAGTTCGTCGGGGTGGTCGTGGCTTCAGAGGCACCAACGGGTGCAGTCATGGAGGATACCTCCTGATCCACGTCTATGGGGCACTGCAACGAAAAGAAGATGGTCAAGTGTTAATACCGAGATAATATGTTTAAGCAACAAACATTGTTGGCTATAGAAGCAAAGCATTACCCATCCGAGGTAGGAAACCTCTTGCCCCCCGGGCATGAGGAGGAAGTCCGGACTTCTTCAGCCGCGTCTCTTGACCGGAGCCTCAGTGGGTCCGGAGGCTCCAGTGGCGGATGGTTCGGCGGCCGAAGTTGCGGCACCAGCGCGTTTCCGGCTGGTTGCTGGAGTAAAGTTCGGAAGGTGAGGAAGGCAGGAGAGAGGTACCGCGTTTATTGGTTCCATGACGAGAACCCCTCCTCGTCATCCGAAATCTCTTGAACTGAAGCTTGTGCTTGAGGCTTACCCGCGGTGGTGATGCGGGCCGAGGCAATGGGCATATAATCCTCGTCGTCAGGGTCCACGTTGGATGGTGGGTCCTCGACAGGGAGATCCTTGCCGAAGTGGTCCGCAGGATGGACTCCATCCTCGGCGGTCTGGCGGGCGAACAGCTGTATGGCAGACATATGAAAAGGAGTTAGGAAGAAAATTGTCAAGATGAACGTCGGTAGCAAGACCTCGGTGGTAAAGGAGTATCGAAGAAAACGTCGGAATAGCGTACCTGTTTCGCTGGCTTGGTCCGGTAGTGGGGTTCCCTTCCCCATGTCCAAGCGTCAGAGATCTTGGACTTGGTGATAGCTCGGACTCGCCGAGCTACCGCGGCATTGTCCAGTGCAACGTGCGTATGGCGGGTGGGGTCATAAAGACCGCTCATGTGGCAGATCTTGTGAGACCTCGCCTGGAGAGGGGAGACCCTGCGCTTCACGAATGTGCAGGCCAGGTCGTCAGCCGTCAGGACTTTCCCGTCGTTCCGGGGTCCTCCGGGTCCTGCCATTTCGCAATATACCCATGGATGGACTTGAGTTCGCCGGTGTGAGGGGGAGTGTAGTCCCAGTTGAGCTGTTCTGTAGGAGGGCTGAGGTTAAACGCCGGCAGGTTGAGGAGGTCCTCTTCGCCGGAGTTCTTCACGTAAAACCACGTCCGGAGCCACTTGCGAACGGTGTCCGGAGTAGTGATACGTGGGAAGATGGAGTTTCGGCGAGGAGCTATGGTGGCAGCTCCGCAGGCGGTTAATTGCTTGGGCAGATCCTTGTTCTTTGGATCCGGGATCACTTGCCGCTTGAGTTGGAAGTAGCGAGAAAAGAGGTCTACCGTGGCTTTGAGGCCGAGGTATCCCTCAGAGAAGGAAACGATGCAGGAGAGAGTGGTGATGGCGTTGGCGGGGAGGTGATGAACCTGGAGTCCGAACTTGTCGAGGAAGCTCCGGAAGAAATCACTAACGGGCAGTCCGAAGCCGCGCTGGAAGTGCGCGACGAAGACCACCCGTTCCCCTTGCTTGACTTGAGGCTCGAGTTCGCCCTCTGGCAGGCGACACTCTACCCCGGCGGGAATCCGCCGAGTCGCCCTGAGCCACTGGATTTCGTCCGGAGTTACATCCGAACCTTCCCAGCCGGCTCGTTCTCCGACCTCCAGTTCGAGGTCTGGAACCTCGGTTTGTTCCGAAGTCTCAGGAGGAGACATCTCGGCAGAATCAATCTGCAGAGAATGCACAGAAGTTTAGCAAAGGAAAAAGTAAATCTGGAATCTAAGGCTATATCTGGCTAACTCAGGAGGAGTTGGACGGCTATCTAATGTACATAGAGGCACATATATGCTAGGCGAACGTCTGTCCGAGGTATGAAACTCATTTCTACCCAAAAAAGTATGCGAGTAAGATCTACCGGAGGAGGTAAATAGAATTTTATTCAAGAACATATGAAGAACCAAAGCGCGAAGAGGAAGAAACCTAGAGCAATGCCTAGGGTATCAAGAAAGGGAGTACATACCGTGAAAACGAGGTGCTGAAGGGCGGCGCCGGTGACGCGGTCGCAGCGGCGACGAAGGAGCTGCTCGTCGGCGGCGGCGGGAACGCGTTTCTTCTCAACTGGAAGCGGCGGCACTGGTTGCGATGGAGGCGAGACGGCGAGTGAATGAGGAAGAAGAGGGAAGCACTGCCCTGGGCCCGTATTTATAACCGCGGGCGGTAACTGCGCACTACCGCGCGGTTATCGGAGCGGCGAGTGGGATCGTTTGTGCACAATGGCCCACGTGGCACGAAGATAGCGGTGGGCGAGCAGGCCACAGGATCGGTTGCAGGAGGCAAACCGTCGTGCGGCGCGGTTACTGGAGCGCGAAGCGGCGCAAGCGGGAAACCTCCGCTGACGTGGGCCGCGTGGTGGAAAGCACTCGAGTGCTTTGACTATCGTGGACCAGGAAGTGACGGATGGGACACGTGAACAGTGTTCTCTGACCGAAGTCAGTAAGGATGCAGAAATCGAGGGGTTGACGTCCGAGATCTCGGCGGATACTTCGGAAAAGCAGTATGGCCCGAGGAACAGACCGATGGATTTCTCGGGTATTGGTTCGGTAACCTGCAAAACATGTAGCGCATGTGGTTTCGGGTTGAACCTGATGCGGCCTTTCATCCGAGGCTGCGAGACCACATCAGCTTCGGGGACTACTGTCGGGGGGTTACCCCCGGGTAGGGTAATGATGAGGTAAAGACATGTAAGGTTAAGGCAGTAAGCTGTCCGAGGGAACGATTGAGCAAGGACGCAGGAGGCGTCATCCGACGTAAGGTGTACGTCCGAGGTATACTTTCCGAGGTATATCCTCCGAGGTATCAACCTCGGGGCAGTCAGCTAGCTACCACAGGAATAAGGTATTCTCTACCGAGGTATAGATCAGGAGTGTTATCCGAGGTTGGCAGCAAGGATCGAGGCATGTCAGAGAGGTCACGGGCCGCAGAGCTCGTAGCCCGAGGCTTCAGAGGACGGCGAGGTCCGTCCACGGGTTTCCCGGAAGCTCGGGGGCCTAGGAGCTGACTCGGCTATTTCGGGAAAGGTCTACAGGCTAGACCTCGGCAGGCTACTGAAGTATGACCGAAGAGGAAAGCTAGGCCTGGCTGGCCTGACAGTCCGGCCGTTGAGCTGGCAGGAGGCAGAGGCTTGTCTTCTACCTTTTGGCCATGCCATTGTCAGTTGTAGGCAGGGGTAAAAATGTACTTCGGCCTGTGTATATATGCGGCATCTCTACCTCCAGGGAGAGGACGGCAAAAACCCTAGCTCATTTCCCCCTTCAGTTTCATCTTCTACCTAGAGCTCTCACTTTGGTAGCATCATACAGCTCGAGGAGCACCTTGTACCTGAGAACCACACTGATATATTGAGAGAGGAAAGGCAGGAGTAGGGGTTTTACTTCCTCACGAAGGCCCCGAACCTGGGTACATCGTGGTGTCTTTTGTGTTCTTGGCTTTCTTGGTTCTTGTTCATGTTCTTGTGGTTTCTTGCATGTTCTTGCTTGTGCACGTCTTGAGTGCATAAACCCTCCCCGGATTCCCCCAACGACCATTCGGCCCCAACTAAGCCATACCCATGGCATCTGCCGTGATCCCACCACGATAATGTGCCCAAAATTTTGACATCATACAAACAAACTTTCCCCAAATGTAGAATCAAATACAAAAGATTTTTCTAATTTTAATTAAATAATGATATCGAAATACAAACTATATTCCACAAAATATATCAAAACTGCTCACAAATAAATGTTAACTATTCGTAACAAAATAAAAACATGTTTGCACATTTCAATTTCGCAAACATTTGGCGGAATTTAAAAAAAAATCACACAGAATACGCCACGCCAAAATTCAACTAGTATATATAGAGTAGCGAGACCTCTCAAAGAGGGGAAAACGCTTCTAAAAACAACGATTGACAAGTGCCTCGCTGAGGTGTCATTCCCCTTGAAGCAAAATGCAATCGGTCTTAGTGAAAGATGGATGACTTTGATGGCCAAGCAAAATGAGAAGATCACCGGAGAGGAATAAAGTGAAACCCACCGAGCTGGAACCCAAGTGTTTCTTATCATAGCCGACACTGCAAAAATCAAGGCGACCGCGGATGCATCGCAAATGAAAAATCTGAAAGAGGATGCAAAGTTCTTTCCAGCTGACATCTGGAACATGTCTCTTTGATTATGGCTTGGAATTCAAACGATGGGCCTTTTGTGGATGACGGGGAACATCGGCGGCAGCAGGTGAGCCAAGCCAACCCGACGGCAGTGGGGAGATGAGTGACGGGAGAGCTAAAGTGCGACGAGAGCTATGACGACAGAGGGCACCACACTGATCGACGATGAGAGAGGTTAACGTTTTTGTGGCCGAAACTTTATTTATTGGTAAAAATGGATTAAAATGCTACATGCGCTTACTCTGGGACGACCGGTCCCAGTCGAGCGGCAACTTGTGCGGACGTGAATAACAACCGATGCCGGATGTTTTTTTTTTTGAAGTTCAAACCTGCGTACAATCAACAGATACAAAGAAGAAAACATACGCAAAATCGTACAGAAGATTGTACTCTACTCAAAGCACTACAGCAGCAAGCCGCTGAGCCACCAGAGCTTCTCATCGCCGACGAACACCGGAGAAGAAGAAGCCGACCACCACCCGCCTGGAAGGAGAGGACCTTCAACTTTGAAGACGACCGCATAAGCCACTTGCCGCAAGCAGCAAGATCTCGCCGATGAACAGGCACGACCAAGCCACCCCCACGACCAGCTCCAGCATCTCCCGCCGCCGGGGCGGCCAGGCCATGCCAGTTCCACCACCACCACACCACCTCCCGAGCGCCAGAGCAGAGCACCACTCCCCGCAACGCACCGCACACCGCATCCTAACCTCTGCACCGTCGCCGGGGAGCACGCCAGTGCAACGACAGAGAGGAAGGGAGAGGATTACTCACAAGATTGGAGCGCCGCCGTCGCCGCAGCACCCAACCGAGGACGAACACCTCACCAGATGCGAAGATCTGGGAGGACCAAAACCTCCCACCACACCACCGCTGCCACCGGCGCCGGGAGGGGACGAACAACCGCTCGATCCATAGATCAGCGGGACAGAAACACCGTCCTCAAGCCAGCGCCGCCGGCACCGGCAAGGGAGAAGAAGGACGGCGGAATTATTCTTCCCAAATGGCGGCCGAATCCTCTCCAAATCGACGCCAACGGGACCTACAACTACCCTATCTACAAGGCGGAGGCAGAGGAACAGGATCCCGACCACCACCCGGCGCCGAGGCGAGCGGAGGAGGCCGGGAACCCCGCCCTCGCCGCCGAGAGAAGGGGATCGCGACGCCTCGCCCTTTTTCGCCTCTCTGCACTGTAGAGGGGAAGGGAAGACGGACACGGCTTCGACAACTTTTCTGATGCCGGATTTGTTTGTTGACACACCATCAATAATTGTGAGGAACCCAACAATAATTATTGATTGGGTGCACCCATTAGGGGCTAATTTGATTGGTAGTATAAAAGTAAGTGTAGGAATCCTATAGAATCGGAATTACATGGCTAATTAAATCCTATCGAAAGATCAAGTTCTTTCGATTATGTGAAGGAAATTTTAGATGTTATTTTTCTACAAAGATTACACTGTAAAATTTGTATGGGATTTTCTCCTATACGATTTGCTCAAAGGGCATCCAAAGGTAAAACGAAAGTCCCATAAAATTTTAATCCCACAAATCTTATGTCAAACCACATACAGTTATCGGGTAAACTGTCTCCAGTCCTACAAGTTGGCGCCATTCCCCCTGGGTGGCCGACAGGCGCGACTCCGAGTTCCCGCGCCGGCCGATGCGACGCGACGCGCGTGGCACGGGAGCAGTGTTCGTCGCGCACCAGCAAGTGCTCACGTGCGCTCGTCGCCGATGCCCGACGGCACGTGTTGACCTGGTTTCGCCCCACTTCGCCCACCGTCACACGGCCATACAGCCCATACCCATACATCTGATGAGATCATTAGCCCATCGGCCGGCCCTGCCTCTGAGACTAGGCAGGCATGGTTTATCTTCTTCCTCCCCCACCAACCACGGGGCCCATCTCTCCTGGGAAATCGAAACGACCGATAGGCATTAGATAACTATCCTATTCTGAAATAGACAGCACAACAAATCAGAGTGGCGCAGCGGAAGCGTGGTGGGCCCATAACCCACAGGTCCCAGGATCGAAACCTGGCTCTGATAGTTTTTTTTTTTTGACATTTTTATGAGTATTTTGAATATGTCTTCTGCCTTCTGGGAGTTCGATTTTGAGTAGTACTAGTTGCCATCTGCAGCTACTCAATGTCTCGCGTTCATCCCATGCTGAGTTTAATGTCAACGGTAAAAAAAAAAAGAGGGTTTAGCTTCTTCTGTTTGAACTTTGCTGCGGGTCGCCAGCGTGATCGTCCTGTTTTGCAGCTGCTTAAGGGCATTAGGCCCACGGACCTTCCCGACAACGGAAGGGAGTAAATTCTAATTCTCGTTAAAGAACCTCAAAACTTGTTTATACACTGACATGCTATCAGATAAAAGAACACAGCTTTTCTTTGGAATCTTACATTTTTTTCCATGCGACTTCATCAAAACTGGTTCCACTATCAAAGGATAACATAGTTTTTTTTGAATCGTATCTGATGTTTACTTTCGATAGGTGAAGCATTCAAAGCTTTTTCAGTTGATCAGTTCCGTAATTTAATACTTCTACATGGACATCCAAATTGCCTAGAACAGAAATATGATCTATGGTCCTCACTCTCAACACGCAATTTTCAGAAAAAGGGAAATCAGAGAAAAATACTGCATGAGAATTTGTATTTCAGCAACGTAACGTTGGCAATACAGCGGTTCCATAAGGAGAATCGCAAAAACGACAAGAAAAATTACAGGTACAAGCTCCAGCCAACTAGGGAGACGTGGAAGAAACCCTGTATGTAAGCATCACAAGTACTGCCACCGTTGTGGCAAAGCTTATGGCCAAACCACCCCAAAGAATCTTGTCAATGTTTAGCGCTCTCCTGGTAACCACATTTGCCTGCTGATCCTTTGCCGTCGGTGTTGGTGCATCAATTTCACTTGCTTTTACTGTCCCCTCCACGTTTCTCCTCACAAGCGTAGATTGAGGTGTTTCTGGGCGAGTAGCATTGCCGCAATTTGTGGGTGCATCAGACGGATCTTTACATTGCTGTGGGCTACATTGTTGTGCTGTGCTTTCTGCACCCGAGCACGCACAGGAATCACAGGCGTTTGTAGTGCAAGTGGCTTCCTCCACGTGATTTTGCCCATTTTCTTCCTGCACTTCAGCACAATTTTGCTTAGGTGCTGCTTCCTTTACCGCAACAGATCCTTCTATCACTTCACCAAATACAGACCACCTTCCGACAGATGTTATCTTCGCATCTGCTGATGTTCCTAACATACTATCTGGAGGAGCAATGACAAGGACCTGGATATAGCCTTTGGTATGTCCAACCTGTGCACAAAAGGTAATACAAGCAGAAGTTTGTCTAAGTACAAAGTTGGCATCTAACACAAGCAATATCAACTATCGACATTCCGTGACTGCAATTGCACTTGCACTCACCAAATGAACTCCATCGGTGGCTATTTCAGTGATCCATATCCTCTCCACTTTTCCTTTCAGTCCTTTGTATGGTGAAAAAGCTTCGAAAACTGAGGTCAATTCACGACTCCGTTTTTTCACTTCAATGCTAGGCACTTTCTTCATCCTAGCAGCAGGTGTTCCTACAGAAACAACATTATAGCTGTAGGTGAAGGAAAAACCTGATAATTAGTTAACCATAACATGGCATTTGGAAGAACAATATACCTGGTCTGGGGTAAAATTGTGATATGTGAACTTGAGGTAACTGATAGTCCTTTATAAGGTTAACAGTTTGAGCAAAATCTTCATCAGTCTCGCCTGAAAATGGTATAACATAGTTCAAAACAAACAATTGGCAACTCTTAAACAGAACTCAGTTCATATGCATGGCCATAAGTTATTCGATAACTGTTAAGAAAAGAAGACTGAATAACTGAACCGAATACTTGCTACCATACCTGGAAAGCCGCAAATAATATCCGTGGCAATTTGCATGTCAGGGACAAGCTCACAGAGAGTGTCAACTACCTTCCTGAACTCACTGACAGTATATTCACGATTCATTGCCTGAGATGTGCAATCATAGAAATAGTCAAAAGCAAATAACATTTTCTCGTCTCTGTAGGTTACTGCTACTATTACAAAAAATAAAAATCAGAAGTTCAAGCATACCTTCAAAACAGCATCACTTCCTGACTGCACAGGAACGTGAAGGAAAGTATAAACACAAGGATGGCGCAAAACGCTAGCTATCTCATTCAAATGTTCCAGAATGAAAGGGGATTTGTCATGCCTATGCGAAGCATTGTGCTTCTGTCCGCAGGAAGCTCAGCAACAATTGCATTTAAGAGATTCGGAAGATTTGTACCGATATCCCTGCCTAAAAAAGTACAAGATCAGAGATGCAAACTAGTGATACCATGAATATATGAAATGTAACACTGAGTAGATCTACAATAAGCTGGGCACTAAGATTACCATAAGCACCAGTATCTTCACTGCTTAACCATATCTCCCGAACACCTTCCGAGACAACAATTTTCACACGATCTACCTATGGTGAATTGGAGATAATTTGCTTAAAACAATTCAGTAGAAGAAATATTTTCGTCCATCATAGAAACATTGCAGTAGACTAACCAAGCTCTCTATAGTATAACTTCCCAGATGACCACGGGCATGCTTTGTCTTGCAGTAAGTACAAGCACCTAAACACCCAACATTTATGGGAAGAATCTCGATAAATTTATTCTTTCGAACCTGTAAAGTGTAGCTATTATCAGGCATTGGGTTTAACATAAAAACTTATCAATGTGCCATAAAACAGTTGGTGCACATGACAAGATGTGAGATGTATGAGTTTTACCTTAGGTAAATCAAGAGAGGGCAATGTTTTCCGACTCAACAGACGAACCTCATGCCCTTTTAAGGTTTCCTCAACTACTTCAACAACCCGATCTATCTGCTGCACTCCTATTATACTAATACCTTCGAGCTCCTTCAGATCCCGGCTTCCCTGTGGTACACAGCCAGCTACAACCAGTGGCTTGTTTGCGCTCTTGCATTTTGATATGAGAGTTGTCATGGCAGATTGACTTGGATTTTTCACAGTGCATCTGGAATGACAAAACAACATGTCAAGATTTTGATATGAGAGTTATCATGGCAGATTGACTTGGATTTTTCACAGTGCATCTGGAATGACAAAACAACATGTCAAGATTTATCCGTACATACCAGCTACACATTTCAACATTCTCTAGATTGAAATAAGGAAATAACCAAACAAGACATTATGACCATACGTGTTAATTAGCCACAAATCAGCTCCCTCGGGTTCTTCAGTGATTGCATATCCAAACGCTGAGAGCTGCCCCGACATGTACTCACTGTCACTCTGCAGAGTAGAGAAGAACAGACGGTTACATACTAGCAGTAGCAACACCATTCGCTTCCTATCCTAGCATAAGCACTAAGCACATGCCGCTAAACCTACAAACAAGGTACTAAGCACTGCTTAAGCCATACAAAATAATTCATATCAGCTGGTATACCAATTACTGTCTGCGAGCTCTCTTGATGAACTGTTTACTTAAACCGTGGAATTACAGGTAATCATATGACACTTCATAGCTAAGTAGTTCGGAAGGTTGCATAAAAAGGTAAATAACAGGTGGAGTTGCTAAGCAGAGAGTGATGTGGAGGAAGCTTGCCTGGTTATGTGAGCACCCGAATGTCTTCACATATATCGTCTGCAACACACACACACACACCAGAGGACCCAGCAAGGCAGTCAGATTAAGCATGAAACGACGGCAACAAGTAAACGCACACACGCAGCATGTCGTAAGAGGATCGCCGGATGGCGGTGGCGGTACCTGCGTGCCTGGGATCCGGGCATCGGGCTGCGTCTGCGCGAGCCTGGACGACCTGCGCTTGGGCTTGACGGCGACAGTCGAAAGGGAGAGGCGGAGACCGGGAGGCGCTCCGCCGTCGGAAAACCCGGCTGGCCCAAGCACGTCCTCGATGTCCTCCATCGCCGGCGGCGGAGCAGCGTCCGGTCGATGCGGGCGGTGGCTTGGTTCCAAGTAGGGTTCTGCAGGACGGAGACGAACCGAGCGGCCGCGCAGCGAGAGGTGGAGTGGGCCTCTGATCCAGCATATGCATGGGCCCCTAAATATATCGAACTGGGCTTTATTTTTAAGAAACAATCGCTGGCAATTCATAACGGTGGAGTATGAGGAAGTCAGGGACTTGTTCAAAAAAGAAAACAAAATGAGGAAGTCAGGGAGATTTCTTTTTTGAAACAGGGAGAACATTAAATTATTGCTATCTAAAAGACATACTCTCTCTCAAAAAAGAGAGGTGAAGTAGATTGTGCTAGATGATCTATACAAATAGTAGTGTTCCTAATGACCGTACATAAATCTAAGACTTTTTGAATTATTTAAATGTACAACAAAAACTAAAAGAAAGTATGCTATCAACAGGTCTTTGGGGTGACATTGACGGAATTCTTCAGCTTCACGTTGTTGCATATACTTGTAGTGGAGGTGCTTTTCTTCCCCTTGAAAATAAGATTCACATCTTGTAGCAGTATGTCACGACAAGGGACCGTGTCGCTGCAGTCTAGCTTGATCGCATCTTTCGTTGCACTCGTGCCTCGTATTCTACTATATATAAAGGGCCGCAGGATCCGCGCGTCGTCATTCGTCCATGTCGCCGGCGGGTCGCTGGCCGTCCGATCCACGCGACGGACGGCCAGGATTGAGCCACGTCGTCTCCCGCGGGGCTACTGTAGCTCAGCTCGATTTTCTGCCAATGAGCTTGCGACGCGTGGCCCCGGTGCCCGGCCGGTCACCCGGTGACCCCCGTCCGCACGAACTTTGGCGTGGTCTTTTTGCAGGAACCCCTCCCGAAGGACCCCAATGTAAATTCTAAAAAGTCCAAGGACTTCCGTGCAAAACAACCAACATAGCCTCCTCTCCCTCTCTCCCGCGCGCCTCCGAGGCCGCCGCCGGCGTCGCCGCCCAGCCCCGCTGCTCCGCTCCCCGCCGCTCAAATCGGAGGCCACCAGGACTCCGCCGCCGAAACTTCTCCAACCTCGCCGAGTTTGGGCTGCCGGGACGACGCAGGCGAGCCGGAATCATCCTGGCCGTGTGGGCAGCCATCCGCCGCACGCGCACGCCGCCGGCGGGCCTCCGGCGACCATACGGCGGCGGCGGCGCCAGCTGCGGGGACTCCGCGTCGAGGCGCTTCGAGCGCGCCCAGCGACGCGTCCTGAAACGCCCTGTGGCGCCGCCGGCGAGCTCGCCGCCGCTATGGCCAGTACGGCCAGATCTGCCCCGTGACGTCAGCGCGACGTCACAGGGGCCATCAATGTCAGATTTTTTTTAACCCAGCCTATCCATATGATTTTGACATATTTCTTAATAATATAAACTAATACTTTTAAACATGTCCAAGAGAAAAATGACAAATATGTCAATGTATTCACATAAAAAAAATATAGACAACAAAATTGCAAATTTCAAATTTCCACGTCGCAAGACGGACAAAATATGACAAAACAAAACCCAGCCTATCCATAAGATTTTAAAAATATTTCTAAATAATAGAAACTAATAGTTTTAAACAGGTCAAAGAGAAAAATGATAAATATGTCAACGTGGTCACATAAAAATAAATACAGACGACGCAATTGCAAACTTCAAATTTCCACATGGTAATTAAATTTAATGGCGGACAAAATATGACAGATATGTCAACATGTACACAAAATAAAAGCCACTTACTTACAACATATGATCGAATTGTACGTTTTCATAATTCGAAATTTCAGACGATTTTCAAATCTGCGCAATTAATAAACGAAAAAGAAATTCAAACACAATAAATGTGCCAACATAACCACAAAAAAAACGTTCTTATAACCTAAAACCAACTACTCATGTTAAAGAAAGCAAGCACAATTGAGAAATTCAAATTTGCTAACATAAAAAAAACAAAAAAAAAACATACCGCAGCTTTCCAGCCCAAAATTTCAAATTTACTCCCTAAAAAAACTAAAAAAAATTCAACTCCACGGGCGCGGCAGGGGACGCACTTACAAATATTCTAGATAGATCACGACCACAAAATTTAAGCATTTAATAAACATGAAAATAATTCAAATACAAATAACTCCCCAATCTGACCATTTCAAAAATTCGAACAACTTCTCAGCCTAGACTATTTTTGAATTTCAACAATTTTACAATTAAATAATTCACCATTTTAGCCCACGGGCGCGGCAGCAGAGACCGCGCTTAGTCCCCAAGTATTCTTAAAGCGAATGTTGATAAACTCCACGGCCGAATTTTGTTTCTCGCAGGCCTTAGGCTTCAAAGGATTGGCCATAGTACAATAATTCTGGTCAACGATTATGGGATTCTTGACATTCGACATTGTTATATCCTCGAATGTGATGTCTTTGGCGTATCCTTTTCCTCCTTGCCAAGACTTGATGCGGACACCATTCATGGTGCCGAAGAGGTGTGCCTTATAGATCGTCACATTTGAAACCCACGCTTCAGAGTTGTTGTCACCTAAGCTCCCAACGCTTATTCCATGACCCGGTCCACATGTTATTCTCGAAGCAAACATGTTCTCGGTGCCGGTCTCTATCGAAATGCAATCGTCCCCCGTTTTAATGTTGCAATCCATCACCTGGATGTCCTTGGTACGAGCAATATGGATTCCGTCGTTTTCTGGACTATCCTCTGGTGCTGTGATCGTGATGCGCTTCAAAAGTACGTCTCTATAGTCTTCGACCGCCATGTGAATCTGTTGGCTGTTCAAAAGCTTGATATTTTTCACTTTTAGTTGATTGCACTTGTAAAGCAACAAAGCCATTGGGGCCTGTGAGCATTTTAGCTTCTTGTCCACTCGGCATGAGTTCTTCCACCACGCCTCGCCATTCCCGTCAATTGTCCCGCCACCGGTCAAGGTTAGACTATCAACATTGCTAAACACGATCCACTTCCGCCCGTTGTCTTTTGGCCAGCTAGATCTGGTGGGAGCAACCATCTTTCCTTCAAGTCGGAATGTGATGCTAGACTTGCACTTACCCGAGAATGTGATCTGCTTGACGAGATATGTCTTGTCCTTTGGAACCAGAAAGGTGACCGGTTGGGCCGAGGAGCAAGCCGTGGTCCATGCTTTCTCAAACGCCGGTGTGTCGTCTTGTTGGCCGTCCCCGATAGCTCCATGGTTTCCCACGTTGACAACGTTCGTGCTCTTCTGTCCAAGCTTACGGCCATGCCGAGATGCCCCGTGCCTACATTTGAGAACCTCGTTGACTCGACTAGGCTCCTTCTTCTCTCTTAGGTGGCGGCGTGCGGAGCCGGCATGAGCACCGGTCGACAGCACGAGGAGCAATAAGGCGATGATCAGAAGTGCAGCGAGTAATACACGCGAGGCCATATCTTGTCTAAACCCTGCGACCTATGCTCGATCGGGGGCAAGAACTAGCTAAGCTTTAGACGCCCTTGATCGGCCTTACGATTCTTGGTGTCTGGCTAGCTGATTGTGGTATGCTTGACGACGGGGTAGAGACGCATATTTATACCGGAGAAAAGGTGCATAGCTCATCTGACTCGGTGATTAATTGCATGTCATGTTCGGGCTGCAGGTTCCGACATATCCGAGTTCAACTTTGAGGCAGGGTCGTGCATGTCGAATCGGACTAGTGCAATTACAGTTCCGACTCTTGACCCCCGCCCTGTCCTCTCCTCGATCCCAGCCAGAGGCACCGCATCGGAGGCTCCGATTCGGAGCCACCGTCCAGAAGCCCAATCCAGCTAGCTCCCGGAGTCACCGCTGCTCAGCTAGATCCCGGACCTGTTCGCTCATTTTTTTTGAAGCTGGGGGACTCTCCCCGATTACTATTAAGAGAAACCAAGTTTTTAACATAATCCGCCAAAACACCACACCTCCAGGTAACAGATCAAACTCCAGGAAACAACAAGCTAAAACAGTACGAAAAGACTAGAGGAAAAGCCACATGCAGAGACGAGAAAATACAGAGTAAACGGCACACCCTCTCTACTACAGAATCCTGCTCTCCTGGGCTCTCCCATTTCTTCCCGGCTTGAGAAACGCCTGTGTTCCGCCACTTCTTCCTTTTTCTTCTTTCTTTTTTCCCCCACCTACTGATTTCCATTTTTGCTAGCCACCTAGTCTTGGTCTCCAGGAGTTCCAGGCACCCGCTCCTCTGAAAATCTCCTCAACGACACGCCCCAGCACCCTTGCGGCCGTTTGCAGTTCCAGTTTTACGTCATCCGCCTCCTGCAAATTAGACCACCAATCAATCCAATAACAAATACGATGCACCACGTCAATAGGTTCAGCTGGCCATTTATTCTCAAAGCAGGCCAAGTTCCTGGCTTTCCAAATCCCCCAAAACACTGCTGCTACCCCCACCGTTACCTTTTTTTGTGATTCAAACTAAACTGGTTTAACCAACCGACTAGACAATCTTGAGGATCTACAGCTTGACAGTTTACATTTGTTGCCACACTAACCACATTCCAAATATATCTTGCTAGAGGACATTTGAAGAAAAGGTGGTTAATACTTTCGTCCTGTCCACAAAACAGACAAGTTTTCTCGCATTTACCTCCTCTTTTCAACAAATGTCTCGGGTGAGAATGCTTTTTTTAAGAACTAACCATAGGAACGTTTTGACTCTAAATGGAATCTTAACCTCCCACATGAAGCTGTATGGAACTTCCCCAGCAGACTGCATGGCAGTATAAAAAGATTTCACTGAGAAAACACCGGAGGAAGATAATAGCCAAACCAGCCTATCCTCCTCATTTGATAGCTGAACTGAATCACATAGAGCTATAAGTCTGTTCCACTCAACCCTTTTAGGACCCACAATATTCCTTCTAAAGGTTAGGGACCTAATTCCCATCTCAAAAGCTTTTTGGACCGAGATGTTACTATTATTTGAGATGTTAAACAGAGTTGGGAATTGAGTTGCAAGATTAGACCCTGGGAGCCAATTGTCCTCCCAGAATCTAGTCTTTGCTCCATTTCCAACCTTAAATCTACAACAAGCAAGGAACAACGGTTTAATTTCCATTAAACCCTGCCAAAAATGAGAATCCCCTTTTTTGTGTGCACACAGGCTAAAAGTGGTTCTCTTCAGGTATTTATTTATCAACATCGTTTGCCAGATCCCTTTCTTATTAAACAATTTCCATGGCCATTTCCCCAGCAGAGCTATGTTCATCACTTCCAGGTCAAGGACTCCCAGTCCACCTTGGTCTTTTGGTTGACAAACCTTCTTCCAATTGACCAGATGGTATTCTTTTTTTCTTTCTTATCACTCCATAGAAAATTTGCTCTGGATTTATCAAAACATTTTCTTTTGTCAACCGGGATCCTATAAAAAGAGAGCATGTACAGCAGGATGCTAGTGAGGGACTGATGCATGTAAAATGCATACATGAACTTTGCACTATATCACTCATATTCCAATCATATCTGCATCATATAAGAGTTATACCACTGTTATTTAATGATTTTAGGAAATAAAATAATTGTTTCCTATTTTTATGGAATTAACCCTGCGCATGCAGAAAACCCTATTTTTTTCCTTTTATGTTTCAGGGAACCAAACGTCGTCAGAAAAATATGGAAAAATACGGAGGTCGTTATTTTGGAAGGAGGAAGACGTAGGAGCGAAGGAATCAAGCAAACGGAGCCCGCAAGGCAAAAAAGGGGTGGCCCACGTGGCCACTGTACCTGGCCGTGTGGGGCCCACCAATTTGGGCCTCGGAGCTCCGCAGCCGTCGATCTTTCTTCCACTGCCTTCGTCTTGACCTAAAAACGCCTATAAAGAAGTCCCACGGCGTTCTCGAAAAGAAGCGCCGCCATATCACAGAAACACGAAAACGAAGATCTGGAGCTGCAGATTGGAGGGGGAAAACTCCGGCGGGGCGCTGCCGGCGTGGTCTCCATCTTCTCCATCGACATCTCCACCATCTCCATCATGAAGAGGGAGTAGTCCACCTCTGGACTATGGGTTTGTGGAAGTAACATATGTATCTCTCCTCTCTTTGAGCTTCACTAATTAGTACCGTATGAGCTGCTGAACATGATTACGGTCATATATGTAATTCCTATATGGTGGATCTTTTTATGTTAATATATGTTTGAGATTGCAATGTTTGTTTCAGTTATGAGTATAGATGCATATTATGTACCCCGTTCTTATATACTTGTTATGATCAAGCATGTTTATGAGGGCTTGTGTGGGGTGATGTGTGCATTAGTTGGAGTAACGGGGGTGGTGAGTGCGGTAAGTTGACAACTGAAATATCGCGATCCACTTGGGTGTTTAACTTACTTTGTTGCCTCACTAGGGATAAACAAAAATACCATGCTACTGGAGATGTGGGTGTGACCATCGCCACTACTCTATGACTAGATCTAGCATGTTCTTATTTTCACTTCATGTCATGATACTTAAAGCTATACTCTGATTTATCTTAATTGCTAAGGTGTTATGATTTAGTTCGCATCTTGGTGGAGTATAAGAGAGATTAATAACTAAAAGATCTCTATGTTAGGACGTGATGCCCATATAATTAGTAACTTGATATCAAACTTTGTGTTGCAATCTCATATGTAAACTCTATGTGTCCATTGTCTGCCACACCATTAAAAGAGAGAGTGCATTTGTGAAACCATGAACCCCGGTCCATTTTTAATCATAAGAAACACCTTTCCAACCACTTTTATCACTTTTACATTTTCTGCCATTATTAAATCCGAAAATACAAAAACACTTTCCCATCTTGCATTCATCATAAAAAACCAAAAATATCATTTATCATTGTTATCATCATCCTTGCACATTCATTCACCACCATTGCATATTTATTTCTTGTTTGCATTGCATATTTATCTTGATATCATTCATACACCTTGTGCTTGACAACCACATGTGAGGTTGAGGATCAAAACAATTAACCTTGTTTTGTAGGTGACCAAAAGAAGGATAGGAAGATAGATCTTTCACTACTGATTCCCCGAGAGTTCGATATTAAACCCTCGAGTCACCCTCGTGGGGAACGTCTTCCACTTACTACATACTCTGCACTTGGAGGCTCAACCTAACCCCGTATACTTTTCATTTTAGGTAGCGACTGAAGGCTATCACTTCTACGGGTATTAGGGACGAATTTATTGACAAGGTTCTCCCTGCAATAGACTGATTTTACCCCCACCAGCAGTAAAGCTTTTTTTCCATCCTCTCTCCGCATGGGTCCCAATCGCTATTTTTCAGCCTCACTTCGTCAATGGGCACTCCGAAATATTTCATAGGCAATTCGCCCCCTTGACAGGTGAAAATTTCCTCATAGCATTTTTTATTAGCAGCAGCCGCTCCTAAACAATAAACTTCACTTTTGTGAATAAAATTTATTTTGAGGGCAGACATTTGCTCAAAAAGGCACAAGATAAATTTAAATTCTTGGCCTGCTCAAAGTTGTCTTGCGAGAGGAGGATCATGTCGTCTGCATACTGCAGTATCGACACACCTTTAACTAGCAGATGACAAGATAAGCCTCCCAAAAGACCATTATCCACCGCTCTTTCCACCATGATAGCCACACATAACTAGCAATATCGAATAACAGTGGAGAGAGGGGATCGCCTTGCCGAAGCCCTTGATGGGTTCGGAAGTAAGATCCCATTTCCCCCATTTACTTTCACTCCTACTTTACCTCCTGAGACAATACGCATAACCATGTCGTTGAATTTGTGTGGGAATTTTTTCATTTCTGGAACGCGCAGCAGGAACGGCCATTTGATTTTATCAAAGGCTTTTTCGAAGTCAATTTTAAAAAGGACCCCAGCTCCTTTTGATATGTGAAGGTTATTGTGGGTTTCATGTAAAACCACCACACCCTCCATAATATATCTGTCCTTTAGAAAGGCAGTCTGTGTGAGCTTAATTACTTTCCCGACTATCGGATTCAGTCTGTTGACCAACATTTTTTGTGATAATCTTGAAAACTACATTAAGCAGACAAATCGGTCTGAATTTCTGGATTTTATCAGCATCAGCTCCTTTAGGAACCAATGTAATATCACCATAGTTCAACCTGTCTATGTTTATTTTGTTATCATAGAAATCATTAACAACGGCAAACAAGTCACTATGGATTAAATGCTAGAATTCCTGATAGAAATCTGCGTTAAAACCATCTGGACCTGCTGCTTTGTTCTTTTCCATACCAAAAACCGCCTCCTTCATCTCCTCCAAACTGAATTTTTTACATAAGGCTTCCCCATCCGTTACCCCAAGCGTTTTCACTCCGTCTCCTTTGATGTTTATTTGATTATGAGTCGATCTCCCAAACAAGTTTTTGTAGAAATTTGTTATATAGAGTTTCAGGTTCTCTTGTACCTCTATCACACCTTCCTCTTGATGGAGACTGACAATCATATTTCGCCGGTGTCTCCCATTTGCTTTCGCATGGTAGTAGGTGTTGCTGTCCCTTCTAATAATTCTCTCTCTCCCTAGATCTCTGCAGCCATTTAATCTCTTCCTCTCTTAGAATGACCTGCAACTGCCGTCGACATTGCTGTAAATGATCCCAGTCATTTTCAGCAAGCCCCACAGCTTCGCATTGTCTATCTAATCTATCAAATTCCTTCATCAATTTCTCCTTCTCTTTTTTCTTGTTGCTCTCAAAATTAATATTCCACCCTTTAAGAATTTTCCTTAGCGCTTTAAATTTGTTGTGCCAAATATCTAGGCTATCCTTCCTTTTATAAGATTGTCCCCAAATTTTGGCCACGATCTCTTTAAGTTCAGGCCTGAGCATCCAACAATTTTCAAATTTAAAACGTCTAGGAATCTTAGTAGCTTCCCCAGTGGTCAGAAGTAATGGAGTGTGGTCCGAAAGGTCTCTAGCTAGTGGGGTTACCGTTGCTAGAGGAAAAATTTCCTCCCAGTTCGGGGAGACTAAGAACCTATCAAGCAATTCATAAGTAGGATCTTTATGATTGTTTGACCAGGTGTATTGTCTCCCACTCAGCTGAAGTTCCATTAATTCCCCCTGTGATTATCGCATTAAAGAGAACACTCCACCTATTATAGCCTCCGGGTTTATTTTTATCACTCGATATCCTTGTTAAATTAAATCTCCAGCTATCACCAAAGGAACTTTTGTGTGTTTAATGACATGGACAAGCTCCACAAGGAATTTTGCTTTTCCTGTGGGCTGTGCATCCCCATAAACCACCATCAGGTTCCAGGTGAAATCTTCCAGCTTGCTATGCACTAGGATCCTGATAAAATAATCCCCTAGCTCTTTTTCCAAAATTCCAAGCGTGTCTGAATTTACACCAACCAGGATTCCCCCTGACCTGCCTCTAGATGGGGTCCAGATCTATTCATAAGCAATGTCCCCCCAATTGCAGCAAGCAAACTGGGAGAAAACTCCTGCTTGATGAGGATCCCTATAAAGTCAAGCCTGTGTTTATTCGCATTCTCACAAATGAAATCTCTTTTACTCTTATCCCCTAGCCCCCTCGGATTCCAGATAAGACCACTCAACATTTATATTTTTTTCTTCTACCCCTTCTCAACATAGTCCTGACAGGAGTTTTGACCGAGTAGACCTCATTAGAGGTTTTACTCTTCAAACTTCCTCCCTCACTAGTCGCACAAAGGTTCAGCAGGTTTACATTATCCATTTCTTTCTCCATATCATCATCATTGATCAGAAGTAACTCCCTTAGTATTTTATCTACATCACCAGGATGTAGATTAGTACTTGCAGGGATTTCACTTATGTCATCTTTACTGTTATTACTTTTACCACAGAACATAGCTATTCTAGCTTCTTCTTGCAACCGAATCACAGCTAAATTGTTCTCCACCATGTCTAAAGAAGTACCAAGGTCTACCCCAATAAGCCTAGCAATTTATAATAAGGAAACATTATCAGTATTCAAGACTGTGGGCAGATCAGTACCTTCACCTTTCTCGGAGTTTTTTGCCTTCTGGAGTTTTGCTTTCTCCAGAATGGGTATTTCATCTGGGTTCTTTGTCGCCAGCCTGCTGCTAAACCTTGGTTCAAGCGTCGCCCCTATCTTGTATGCATCTACTCTCTCTGCGAAACTGTCATTCTGTGAATCTTCCACCTCCTCGTCCGAACCGACATCCGAGGTGTGAACCTGTCATCGCCTGACTTCTCACTTGCCTCTCCATCTCCATTTGTTTCCATTGCATTATCACCACTTTGTTCCAGTCCCTGCTCAGTCTGTGATAGCTTCTCCAGCAACGGCAATAGGTCTCTCCCTGTCCTCTGCTTGTTCAGCCTAATATCTGTTTCATCTTGCTCCTTCAGGTTTTGCTCTCTGCTCTAAAGCTATTCTTGTTTTGGTGCTTGCAACAATGCCCTTTGCTGGCTCCAGAATGAGCCCGGAGGGAGAGGGAGCAGCAGCCTCATTATTTTTCTGTCTTTTAGGGTCCCTGTTTTCCCCTTCATATGTCTGACTTTCCACTATGTCTTCAAAATCTTGAAGGAATTCCTCTTCTTCTCTCTCCCATCCCATCTCAACAATCTCTTCAAGCTGAAAATAGATCCTGTAGTAGTGGAGCTTTGGAGTAGACAGTCGTGTCCACCTGGGGATCTTGAGGTGGTTAACAACGCCCACTTTCAGCCTGACTTGCCCAGTATTCTTGAGAAGAGCCATATCAGCTTTAATGTGTTGTCCCAAGGTGGAACCAACCTCGTAGAGCCCATGAAAGTTTTTCAAGGTCCTTGGAACTCCTTTAGCCTTAACCCAAACTGTTATCATCTTCCCAGCTGCCAAGGACTCATCTGTCCATAGCTTGATGTTGACAGAGATCTGTATCTTCTTCAGAGGCACCCAGTCATACAAAGCAGCCTCATTTATCCTTGCTGCAGATGGAAACTTCACTAGAAAAGCTCCAGGCGCCACATATTTTGCCTTCCACGCCCATCTCCATGGGTAGGTACTGCCGAGTCCCAGTTCTAGCTTCTCAGCACTGATTTCCTCCGTTAAATCTCCCTTAATTCTGACTAGAGCAGTGGCCTCACTCTTAGCACTATTAGCTGATTCCTTGACATGTTCAGCAACAAAACAACCTAACCCTTCACCACCGAAGCCAACAAAAGAGGCAATTGGTTTCCTCTGATGCAGCAAGGCACATTTTTTAGAAATGTGGGACTTCTTGTCACAATTAACACAGAGCACCTTAGCATCACAATCTTTGGTCACATGCAGTCCATGTTTGTGGCACTTGAAACACTGCAACTTCACTGCTCCAGAATCTGCGCTTGCTACTGCAGCAATCTCCTTCTGTTTCGCTGTCGAGTCAGCTCCCGAGCTTGTGTTGATAGCAGAAGCAGTCTGCTTGCTTTGAGTCACAGCAGGATCCTTGTTGGAGGTCGCAGACACAGTGCGATGAGGATTGTTGTTGAGGTTGTTGTTGAACTGCCTACTGTAATTCTGATTCCCGTAGTTACTGAAGTTCTGATTTGGATAATTGGAATTATGGCCTCTAAAGTGATCATATCCCTGCCCTCTGTACTGGTTGTTCTGACTGTACTGGTTGTACTGGTTGGTTGGGTTACCTTGGAACGGACGCTGCGGTGGCCTGAACTGAGGTTTGTCGCCGACGATTCATCCGCCGCCCCCGCTAGCACCTCCGCCTCTCCCCGACCCAAAGCGGTCACCCATGTGGTGGCCTCTTTGTCCTCCACCTCTTTCAGGGTCAAAGCGCTCCGCCATACCACCGGCAGAGATGGATTCGGCTCCGGGCGGCGCCGAGGAAAACCAGAGGTGGGAGAGCAGCGGAGAGAGGTGGCACGCTCGATTTGGGTGCTCTGAACGCAGAGCAACCCTAATGGCCACCTCGTCTCCCGAGTCTCCTTCTCGGGCCTCGGCCTGCCTAACCCTAGCTGGCCCACTACGGCCCAAAGTTCGAATCTAGACCCAAATTCCCTCGGCTCGAAAATCGATGTCATCTCCCGGATTTCTCTGCAACTCGCATGGTGATTGAGAAGCTCCAATCCCCGGCGACAAGCATCTGCTTGCGCTGGGTGATCTAGAATCATCTCGTCTACTGTGAGAAGCAGCAGGGTCCGTTCGAGAAGGTAGATGAATTGCTCTGCCACGCACTATTTGGAACCAATCGGAGCTCTGCTCAAGTTCAGGGTGCGGCGGATGACCCTCAACTACTGCCGGAGTTGGAACTGAAGTACCTCTCGCCACCGCGCTGAAGAACGGTCGCGCCTCCGCAGAGAGCGTCGAGGACTTCCTACCCACCACCTCCCTCAGCCGCTTGGCGATCGCCGCTAGATCTGATTTCCTTCCCCTCCTCTGCTTGCTCTGGCGCTCCTTCGCGCAGGCAAAGGCGTCGCCGAGGGTCGCGGTCGGTGGGGAACGCAGCTCCTCCTCGTCGGAGTCGTGCTCGTCATCGCTGTAGTCGCGAATCGCCCAGAAACGCCGCCGGGGCGCTCCGCCGTGTCCGTCATAGGAGCCTCTCTCATCGTCAGCCTTTCCACCGAACAGAGGCCGCGGACGGCGAGCCTCCACCCACCTTTTATTTTTAAGCTCGCCTCCGCGAAAGTGAGCCTGCCGACCAGGGAATCAAGCAATCCATTTGATTTGGTCTCTTCTCCCTGCCACCTCTACTCGCCGTCCGCCCGGCAGTCCTCAATCTGCAGCTCGATGCGAGCGAGCTCCACCTGCGATCCCAGCTCAATTCCAGCGACCTCCGGCTGCGCTGCGCCGCCGACTGAAGTTGAGGAGCAGCGCTCGTCCTCCACCTGCAGCGACGCGGCGGATAACTGCGGGCTCCCGGGCACGGTGCGGCCGCGGACTGAAGTTGAGGAGCAGCGCTCATCCTCCACCTCTGCTGCACTGGGCCGCCGACACCTCCGGGCTCCAGGCACGGCGCGGCCCCCCCTCTGCGTGAAAAATGTGAAACAAAAATCAGGCAATTCAAGATGATCTGTGATGTACTCCCATGAATAATCTGAAATTGTAATTAAAAACTTCAGGTAATCAGCAAATGAATTGTAAAACGGATGAAATACTCAATCTGTCATTGGAGTGGGATAACTGTAACCGATTTTTGTAAAATATGCACACGAAAAGTTCTCTGATGATGATATGAGCAAGAATTACTCAACAACTATGTTGTCTGATGATATGCAAAAGAAAAATTTCAGTTTCAAAATGGCAAGCAAATTGCTCCAGTCCTAATTTCAGTTTCAAAATGGCAAGCAAATGTCAATATAAGAATGTACAGAGGGCAAAATGCCCTAAAATTAGACAGTACTTGTTGATACCTACTAGTTGACCGCTGATTTCATCAAGATTCATGTAACAAATTTATCAACAAATTTTCAAATGTTAATGCATTAGAAATAATTGATACATTTATGTAATTTAAATTTTAGATTCATGTACAAACATGAATTTTCTGTGCACGCGTTGACAAAAAAAATTTAATACCACGCATTAACATATATTTTTAATTTTTAGTACGGATAATATGGTTTATTTGATGCAAAATCAACGGTCATAATGATAGATGTGTATCCTTCTAGTTGTTGGAAAACCGTGTTGGGATTCCAGGGCTAAAACTGAACCTATATAAGCAAAAGCCTCACACCTGTATTCTAAAGAAAATGTTGTACACACATTTGAACTATGGCGCTGGAGTACAATTGTCTTTCAACTGTCTACATCTAGAATTGTACTCTTATATTGCCTTAAACCTATGAGAAATACTGCTAAACTTAAAAGCTGATATAGATTTTTTTCTTATTAATCTGTCACATGCCTCAACTCCACAAGTAAAATACTTACATCAAGTACTTGAAAATTCTCCCCATCCTGCTTGACAAGAACTTAGCATTGAACTGTTAACATGAAATCCACCTTCTTATTCCGATGGAGAAGATGGTTGACAATCTGCAAACATTATGTAATTGCTTTAGTATATATGTGCTTCCCATGTCAAATGCAGTCTTGACAATCTAGAAACCTTTGAGGGCCTGTTTGATTCAAAGGAAATACAAAGGATTTGTGGAGGAATAAATCCTATAGGAAATTTTCCTATCTTAGTTGTTTGATTTGTAGGATTGGATCCTATAGGAAAAATTCCTATAGGAATCATTGTACTACTTCCTATAGGAAATCAAACATTCACCTCGAGCTCATTTTACAAATCCTTTGGTGGAATCAAACAAAGTTTGGTGCAAGCAAAATCCTATAGGATTGGAGTGTACATGACATTGGAATTCTATGGTTTTTCTATTCCTACGATTTTCCTATCCTACGAATCAAATAGTCCCTGAATATTTCATCTTGCACTTTGGGACATGGCCAGATTCCATAGGGCATCTCAAATCCATTATTGGGAATCTCTCAATACCGCTCAATGTTGTTGAAAGGAGAGTAAAACAACAACTTTATCCCACAGGAATAATATAAATGGCATTTCCTTACTTTGATATACAATTGTTTATCCTAGTGTCAACACAAGTGTATTAAGTTCAAACTATTCAAATCATACTAACTACAGTTGTTTGACAAGTCTTTCCTGAATGTATTGAAACCACAATTCTATTGATGCATATGTGAACAACAAAGCTAAATGACATGCTTCTCTAATACAGTATAGATTGATAAAAGAAAAATGTTGAAAAAAAGCAATGCACGTAGCAAGCCAAGACAACAATGGAAGTTTCCAGCCATGGCTGCTATATTGAACAATATGTATGCTTAAACTAAGAAATACAGGACTAAGATGTGTTTCAAATGATTAACTGAATCACACAATCCAGTGTCTAGTTATGCAAGGTCGCCAAAGCTTTTGCATTGATAAAAGGAGCATTTGCATTCTTTCAGTTTGGAAAAAAATCAGCAGACCCATTTCTGGCTTCTCATGCATTGAGATGGAATCACACCTCGCACCAATATAATTAATTTCCATCGCACTTGAAAAGCCTAAGAAAAGATATAACCCTAGTCATTAATACAAATACTTGGATCAACAAACACTGCCAGTGCCAGTGCAAGTACAAAAAATGAACCATTGCCACATCATTGACTGATTGAAAAAAAAAGGGTAGAAACCTCGATATGAAGAGTGTCGATGTTGGGCAAACATCTGAGCAAGCTGGCCAACATCTTGACCTCCCCGAAGACACGGAATTCACTCTCAACGCCATTATCTTGAGACCTAGAACCACAATGGCCCCCTCGCCTAAGCCCGACAATTGGGTCAGGATTGACCGAGTCAACCTTTCCTAAACCCATGCCCGATTAACAAATGGGGTGGATTCTCTGCCCAGGCCATGGATCTGACATGAGACCCATGTCCGAACCCGACGGGTCACCCGACCCAACTGGGCACCCATCGAATTAGAAAATTGAATGAGTACATTAAATCGAACGGCGACGCCTGACTACATCGGTGGAGTTGAGTAGTGGCGTCCGTGGTGCTTCTGGCCTGCATTGATGTAGTCCGATAGAGGGAGAGTAGCAGATGATGTCGTCGGTGGCCAGCAACATTGGTGCCCCAGGGGGGAGACGGAAGGCGGCGGTGACGTTGGAAAACCGAGAGTGGCAGCGGTTGGAAGCAGGGCGGCAACGGATGAGGGCAAGGTGGCCGGTTGCGACCAGTACCTGTTTTCCCCTCTTCTTTGGTAGTTAACTTGTAAAGTCTTTTCTTTTTAATAAAAAAAATCCTCAGGTTTCAAAATAAAATAGTAGACGGTCATAACCAACATGTATAATGCTACACAAATTCTTCCAACTTGTTTCTCACTATGTTGTCGAGTAACAAAAAACAAATTCATCCTTAAATGGTGTCGAAAAATGCAATGTTCTCGAGTATGTTGAATTGTGTGGTATCCATTCGATTTCTCTCGTTTGTTTCTCACTATTTGAATTATACCTGGGTTTTAAACTTCAACTAAAATATCTTGTGTTAACCCGTTACATTTTCATGGGATTTTCGTCAGAATTACTGGAACTTTCAGAGCACGGTAGCGCACCATACAACTCCTTTGCCTCATCCCATTTATCTGAAGAAGAAAAAAGTACGGCTCACAGAGAGGAAACATCACGGTGAGAGGCGCCGGCGAGACGCTCTCGGATGCCAAGAACAGGGCGGAGGACACGGTGTTCGACGCTGCGTCGCAGGCGAAGGGAGCTGCAAGGAGTGCCAAGGATAAGGTCGCCGGAGCAGCCGGTGATGCCAAAGACATGGTCGCCGGAGCAGCAGGTGAGGCCAAGGAGAAGGCAGCACACATCAAGGATGGAGCAGTAGGAACAATGAAGAGTGCCAAGGACAAGGTGTCTGAAGCAGCCGGCGAAGTCAAGGAGAAGGCGTCGCAGGTGCAGGACAAAGCAGCTGAAACCGTGACGAATGCCAAGGGCAAAGTCTCTGAAGCAGCCGGTGAAGCCAAGGAGAAGGCGTCGCACGTCAAGGACAGAGCAGCCGGGACAGTGACCAGTGCCAAGGACAAGGTCTCTGGAGCTGCCAAGAACGCCAAGGACAAGGTCTCCGACATTGCAGAGCGCGCCGAGGATTATGCGCAGGATGCCGCTGAAAGCGCGGCGGAGAAGGTTGCGCGGGCTGAGGAGGTCGCCAAGGTGAAGGCTGGCGAGGTGACCAAGAACCTGACGGACATCGCGAGGCGGGCACGGGAGGTGGCGTCCGACGCCGCCGCGTACCTGCTGGGCGCGCCCATGGAGGCCGCGCGCACCGCGACGGCGGTGATGCACCTGCTGGGGTTCGCCATGGCCTATGGGGCGTGCGTCTGGGTGACGTTCGTGTCGAGCCACGTCCTGGCCGCGTCGCTGCCCCGGCAGCAGCTGGGCGTGGTGCAGAGCAAGCTGTACCCGGTGTACTTCCGCGCCATGGCATACTGCATCGGCCTGGCACTCGCGGCTCACGTGCTCGGCCGTGAGCGAGGCTCCTTCGCCGCGCGCGCCCAGAGCTTCAACTTGCTCAGCGCCCTGGGGCTCGTCCTCGCCAACATGCTGCTTCTCGAGCCCAAAGCCACCAAGGTAAGGTCTTCTCTCACATTGTTCGTGTTATTTATACTGTTGATGAAGCTCCAAATTTGTTTTTGCTCATGATAATTCCTTGGCAGGTGATGTTCGAGAGGATGAAGGTGGAGAAGGAAGAAGGCAGAGGAAGGGACATGGCCGACATCATCGACCCGCCGGCCGTTACGGTAGCAACGACCGACACAACTACGACGCCCACCCCTACGACAGCAGGAGGCTGTATGCCGATGTACGGCTCGGCAACTATCAGGGCAGACAAGACCACGACGACGACATCGTCCTTGGCGGCGCCGGACGCGGAGATGGCCAAGAGCAAGGTGGTGATGCTGAACAAGCGGCTGAAGCAGCTCAACAGCTACTCGTCCCTGTGCAACGTGCTGTCGCTGATGGCCCTGACATGGCATCTCGTTCATCTCGCTCGCCGCCTGCTAGGCTCAGAGGGTCCTTCCGTCTCCACCTAGTAGTCGATCGTTGGTTTATGATTTAGCTACTTGGTGTGTTTAAGCAGCTACTTGTAGGTTTAGACTTCTTGTTTCGTCAGTGTACGTACTAGGATGGTATCTTAATGTAGCATGATGTCTGTGCGTGTGTAATGTAACTAGGTAATCTGCCTGTGCGTTGCAACGGGGACATAAATATTCTAGTGATCCAACACTAATTATGTCATATAATTTTAGAATTCTCGTACACATCAAGTGTCATTGTCAAATATATAATGCCCGTGTGTTTCCATGGTCCAGGTATATAGGAAAGATGGCCACTAATATTTTCATTTCACATGACTCAGACATCATATGCATAGAAAACAATGACCTAGCAAATAATCTCTTATTAACTAATTTGATATTGAACTCAACATAAGTACAATATCAGAATACATTATATTCAGTTCCATGTTTGTATACCGGACACGTTTTATCTTATTCAGGTATGACTAATACAATATGAAAATCCATGCTCGATATATAATAATGACAACTTATGCACCCAATACTATGACTAATAGGTTAACGAAGCAAATCAATAATCAAATACTAAGACTGAAAATGTTACATCGCCAAGTCCACTTATGCACCCAATACATGCAACTTGAACAATCTTTTGTATTAACCTTGTTCTATCTCTGTCCCATTTGCACCATGTAATAACAGGAGCTTAATAACACAATCTCCCCAGTCAATCTCTAACATATGTCCTGCCATCTCGTGTCTTTCACCCTTGCCTTTTTTTTGAAGCGCGACTTAGGGCAAACGCCCCACATCATTTTCCATTTTCTATTAACAAGTCTCAAAACTGTACAAACAAGAAAGAACAAAAAGCGAGCTATACATATAAACAAACTAAAAAGGATATACCTAAAAAAACAAGTCAACAAAAATGTACAACCGTAGCCAAAAACTGCCAGCATTTCCGGCCTAACCCTGAGCCTCAGGAAGGTCTTATCATGAATGAAGCTGCCCTTCCATCTGTCTGATTGGTCTTCGATTCTGGGAACTGCTCCAATCCTCCTGCCTATCAAGGCTTAGTGAAGGCTAGAAATCCAAGACAACAAGCTGCCGTGATGTTTTCTCTTAATTCTGTACTGCAAGAGCTTCATATCATGAATGAAGTTACATTTCCACTTTGCAAAAGTTGGAATTTCATGCTGGAATATCTTCCCGTTCCTAAGTTTCCAGATGTGCCAGCAAGCCGTTATCAATACTTCCATGAAGAAGGGTTTACCAAATTCTTTTTTAGCTGCCGAAATAGCTGCTTGCATCTCATCACTTGCAGACCAATCAGTCTGTAAGTAGTTCCAAATCCTACAGCTGAAAGTGCAAGAGAAAAATCTTGTGATGCACAGCACACAATGGGTGTCATCTGTCACATTCCAATGTCTTCGCTTCAGCATATCTCTAGTGTTTAATCTGTCAGAAACAAGCAACCATGCAAACATTTTTGTGTTTCCTAATATCCTTTTATGGTGGACACACATCTTCCTATCCAAGAGCAGACATGATTGCACTTGCCGGATATTACAAACACATATATGACTCTCTTTGGAAAAATAAGATCGAGTAACTTACCTAAATTAATCTTGCTCAAATCCGCTTTATTTTAGGTGAAATAAGACCGCAACAGGACTGAATATTTATCGAAGAAGCAACCAGCTGAAAATTTACAGACGTAAAAAAATAGCTGTACTAAACAAACTGTACTACGCTGTAAAAAAAGCATGGCCATAAACTACAACATGAAGACTGACCTTCCGAAAGTATAGACTGATCCAAGGTATTTGCATAGTGAAGAGGCATCATACAGATTTTGAAGAGGTTTGAGAAGATTAAGTAGGACAAGTCTATATGTGCAACTGAGTTTGCCTGTATGTTTAAACTGGCATCAAAGAGTGAAATCAATTACCACAGTAAGGACCATAGGCCCTCTAGGACCAGCCGAAAGGATGAATCACCATGCACAATAATAAACTTATCACTGCCGTTCACCGCTGCAAATGGATCCACCATACACAACAAGGTCAGCAACTCCCTGCTTCACACGTTAGCTCTGCTTCTTGGTCTGCTTGGGTCTTTTTTGCTTCTAATTCAGCCTGAGATACCTTCTGACCATGTTCTTCTGGGTATTTTTCTTCAGGTCACAACCATACTATATCATGGCCCTACAGCATACTGAAAAGAAGTACATCAGAACAGAGGCATACCAGTTTGGTAAAATAAATTGTTTAGCACAATATTCAGCCCATGGTAATCACAACAACCTCAATTGGAGAGTGCAAGGGAGGGAGGGAGACGACCTGAAAGCATGTTGCCCAGACATGGTGAATTAGTGATGGCCTAGCGAGGTTGTGGCTGTCGAACTACCAATCTACCATGCCTTCAGTCCTTGTCCTTCTGCACTATCTCATCTCCTTACCTGCAGCATTCATAAAATCTGAGAGGAAAATGCAAAGAGAGGAACACAAACGTGCGGTCGTTGCCTCGGTGCTTCCCGTCGGTGTCCGGTGCGTCTTCTATTGGCCACGCATGGCCTAGAGCTGTCGCGCGTGGGGCGAGCTCCCCTCTTCATCTAGCGGCTCTCCCCTTCCTCCATGGGTACGGCCCCAGCGAGCAGGGCGCCGGATCCAACGCACGGCTGGCGACAAGAAGTGGCGTGGAGAGGACAGGGTGGTTACTTCGTGGATTCCCGCCGTCGGTCGTTGTGCCTGCGCCCCCCGTCGGTCGCGACGAACAGCAGGGCCGGGGCTTGGGGTCCAGGATTCGGCGGCCAGGTGCTCCATGCCCCCTCTTTCCCCTTAGATGCACGCATCTAGGGTCAGCGGCGGCCCTCTGGAAGCTTGGATACGCCGCAGATGCTGTGTTGCGGTGGTGCCGGAGCACGGGACGACGTTGTGGCACGCTAGAGGATGAGGGCATCAAGCGAGGGAGGAGGGCATATCAATGGCGACCTCAAGGCGGAGGTCGCGGGCGAGGAGCGCGTAGGAGAGCTTCAATGGCTACCTCAAGGAGGAGGCCGTGCTCTGCTCCGGAACCCTAGCCTCTTGCGGAGCTTCGGTTTGGGGACTGTTACCAGGCGGCGGCGGCAGCGGTGTTCCGGCGGCGGCGGCGGCGTTCCGCGTGGAGGCATGGGGAGCGAGCTATGTTTTGGATCGATGCGTTGACTCGGGAACGAACACAGCGTCCTTTCACCTATGGAGCGCGGGTTGATTTTCAGATTGCTTAGGGGTGTTTGTGCAAAATAGCCACGACGTACGACGGACGAGCAGGAGACAGGACACTCCATACTTTTATAGTAGAGACTAGGTAATATGCCCGTGCGTTGCAACGGGTGAAAACAAATCAGTATTGTTGAGGCTTACAAAGTAAGTTCTTGTTAGTACAAACGCAACATGTCGTCGGTGCAACACGCCTTGTACTATAGTATAGATGTACATTTAGTATAGATTTGTGGTATGTCAAAATATTAAATGAGAGTTTTTTTAATACTCAATAACCTACAGTGTAGCTTGCAAAGAGCTTCCATGAGAAATTTCTTCAAGTGTGTATTGTAAATACTTGACAAACTGGTTGTGTAAACACTGTACTTAGCTCAAGTCATGAATATGCTCGTGCAAGTTGTAAATGACAACTACTCATGGTATCAAATAAATGGTTAGAGATATCCAACATCGTTACTCTTTTTCACATAATTGTTCATGTGTCTGGTTACACAATGCCTAGTCGTGAGATACATGCTTTACAGGAGTGAGGTGAAAATGCAACCAAAGTGACTCATCAATGACCATGCCTTTTGTAATCGGGAATTAACCACAATACTACATACATGTCATTATTTTCACCGTCTACACATCTGTCTGTAACACACAGTCAGGCGATGGTGTTAGGAACATCCTAGTCCTGGCTAGTGTGCAGGCTTCAGGCATCATATAGATTCATAGGAAGAACACCCAATGTGATAGGCAGCCTGACCCACACCAACGTTTGATGTTTGGTGATGGGGGCGTTGGACCAGGGGTAGATCTGCAAGTAAAATAATGTAATGTTACTTATCTGTAGAACGGAAATGTTGATGATAATATGATGCAACCAAAGTCCAAAATCAATTCCAGAAATTGACAGAGAAAACATCTAATATTCTGAGCAGCCAAGTTTGAAATGTGTGCAACAAGATGAAATTAGTTCAGAGTATAACGCATAGCCAGATACATCTTCTTTCCCACCCTGTGCAGCACACGACAATAGTCTTCGCCACATCCTCATATTGCCCACCCTGTGCCATTCATATCTTTTACATTGTCAAACCTGATGAGCACTGTAATCATTAGGAGCAATGATTCTCTGTGCAACAGTCAGGATGTAGACTACTCCATTAGGAAAATGAAGATAACGTTTTTTTACTGTAAATAGGAAGGCAAGCTGAATAGTACTATACCTTTGCAGCTTCAATGCTTATATCAGCGATACCACGGCAGAAAGAATTAATCAGAAGTTGCATTTGCAGAAATGGGGGCAGTAATTTAATATTGAACTACCGAAGTCTTGTAACAGTAATGACATGCCTGTATCAAGTTAGAGCACCCTTCTTTTCAATGTCTCCATATTACAAGTGGTGAGAAGGAAGTTGAAAAATCCTAAAAAAGGAAGACTTCAAATCAGGTAACAGATAAAAAACAACAAGTTACACTAAAGATGTTCTATGTTATCTCATTTCACATCTGAACTGTAATACACCGGCAGAAATCAAGAAAACGGAAAAGGATCAGCATTTAAGGAGATGAGCACATTCCACCAAACCAGTATCAGTATTATGTACCTCATGTGCTTGAAATGACCATGTGCTTGGTGATGCCACAGTGACCTGACCCCATGTGTGCTTGGTTAAATAATCCTACAGTTGAAGAACGCTAATCAAGACCTCACCCCATGTGGGCTTTTCTCAAAATAAATGGAAAATTGAGTGGCAACACAATTAACAATATAAAAATGAACTTCCAATATTTTAATCTTTATAGGTGTATCACACCATATAACATGTAGAACGTAGTCCCTCAACTATAACTGAAAAATGATCACTAAGAAGTTGATCCAAGTTTAGAACAATACAGGCATGCACATAGAACCTTGGTGGAACTTGGGAAGATGTAAGCCCAAACCATGATATACGCCCATGAAATAGGCAAGCATATTCAGATCACAAGGATCGTTCTCTTGGTCTCACAGGAACAGCGGTGCATGCAAGTACGCTCAGGTCCATGAACCTGATGGCGGCAGCCGGGCAGATCAGCTATATGCTCAGCAGTCAGTGCAGACACGGCCGGATAACGTTCAGCATGCAAAATCAGGGACATATTAGCGTGTTTGCAGGTACTTACTGTTACGCAGCAGCAAATACTTGTAAGGAATAATCCGTTCTACAAATATTACTGTCAAATTGTAATGTGTCCTAGGCTCCTAGCAGGTAGCAAGATAATACAGCTTCATTTCAATCTTTCGAATGCTTAATGCTGATCTTTCGAGGCCCCTTTGTGATGCTTCCGCGACCTGCCAAACACCGACCTCATCAAAATATTTGACCTGTTGTTGGAGTACCCAAGACAATAATATAATTTGACCTCATCATCATTATTAAACCACAACAATGAAGTTTCGTGCAAGCCATACAAGCGTTAAAGGATGGCCCAGACAATGAATAGAATGGATTGGCATAAGAAAACAAAGAGTGGTAATCGCGTAATGTCTAGATGGCATTCAAGTAGTAGCTATTAGAACGCAAGTCAAAATCATATCTGAACGACACATAGCTCTAGAAGTCATACTTATCTCTATAAAACTAACACAATAATTGAAGTTCAGATTGCACTACCTTTTACTCGGTCTGCTATGCGATCACCATGCCTCAATTAATTTGTGTTACCAAGATTAGTCTGTTAAGGTATTCAAGTAAATGCAGCACATAACATGCAATGCTCAATCTCCAAACTTAGAGGTTAGCCTATTTTATAATGGGAACAACATTCACTACAAAATACATAACCACTTAAACTGAGTGTATACTGGCAACCATCAGAACACAAACTAAGGGATGAAATCAACATGAGCACCTTGACAATTCCCGATACTAACTTGTTGAGTATGCATTGACTGGTTAGACTGGACATAAACAACAATGGCACAGCGTCCTTGCACTGTGGAAGAACAGAACCTATACGCAAGTGCAAACCTGTACGGTAATACATCTAAGACTATCCCTATATGCAAGCGCAAACCTGCAGTATACAATACGAAAAACTCTATGATCAGCATACACGTGACAACATTACGAGCCTGTCTCCAAAATGGCTCTCCAAAATTTCCTTCACAGACTGACCACGCGAGTTCTTGCTTGACCTCAATCTGTTCGACAATTTCTCAGCGGGCACGTTCTTGACAATTTCCTTGACAGACTGCACATTCATTCTCATCAGCGTACTGGCTCATAAGTCAAAATCACAAAAATCTTATTAACAAGATGAATGCTAGTGAGGTCGCACAGATTGCAACCAACCTGAACATGATGAACCTCTCTTGGGTTCTCGGGAAAGTCGAGCAAGATGTCGTTCTCCGCTGCGATCTCCTTGGCCAGCGTCCTCTGCTGCTCCGGGCTCGCCCTTTCCCTAGATAACTTCCGCACTAACTCAATCTGGCAAGAGAAAAGAGGATAATCAAGCGAGCGCACGGTGGGGCGATGACGGTGTGAATTTGAAGGCGCGATGTGGACGGGGCAAGGAACATGTCCATCAAGTTTCAGATACCAGCGATAGTAACTCTACCACAATATATGAATCAGAACGCAAGCTGCAATGGGAGAAGAAAATCAACAAACCGCCCGATCTGAACCATGTACAAGAGGTTGTTACCTTCAGGAGGGCAGCGGTGTTCGCTCGGGTGAGGATGGAGAAGCAGCGGTCGGAGAGAACCAGGGAAGGGTCGCGGAGGAGGACATCACGGGTGTGGCCGGCGGCTCCGATCACCGCCAGTGAGGAGGGCAGCAGCTGCACGGAAGAGAAGGTCGAAGGTGAGGTCGGCGTCCGGGATCCGGCGTTCGATCTGGCTGGGGCGGGCGCGGGTGGATCCGCTGCGGTGTGGCGGCCGGCGGGTGGATCCGCTGCGATTTGAGATGATGAGAGAACGGGGCCTGGCCGCTGGGAGATCCCTCGGTGGAGCGCGGGTTGATTCCAGAAAAGGATAAGGGTGAAAATGAAATTTGTGCGAGCGACGAAGGAGAGGACGATGTAGATGGATTGCGGTTGATTTACAACTATCTGAGGGACTATAATGTAAACTTACCGCGACGTACGAAGTCCGGCAAAGACAGGACACTGCATATTTTTATAGTAGAGATTCCTCGTTTGTTTCGTTGTTAAGCTGGGTGCAACTCAGATTAAGCCCGTCGAGTATCAAGCTTGTGTGCTCCCATCAAAGAAGTTCTGCTACCATCCTCATTAGAGCGAAGAGGAGATAACAGCATAGGGCCTCGGGTTCTTCACCACTAAGGCCATCTTCAGCCGTCCCCCCAGAGCCTCCCCAGGAGGCCTTTTTTGCGCCGCGCCGGCTGAAAAGCGCCGTTTTTCTACCACTCGGCCCCCCAAAAGCTCAGTTAGCGCCGTTTTGGCGGAAAATAGCGCCGGTGCACCCAGGCGAAACCCAGCCCACTGGGTTCGGCCTGGGGGGCCGGCGGAAGGAAAAACACGCGTGGGGCAGCGCTGTCGGCGAGACAAAGCATTTTTCCCACCCCGACTCGCCTTTTCCTCTGTCCACCTCGCCGTCGCCGCCACCACCCCTCCTTGCGCCGCCGCACACAAGCAGCTAGGAACCCCCGTCGAGCCCCCGCCCCGCCGCCGGCACCGCCCACTCTCCTCCGCCGCGATCTAGCCGGCTGGGCCATTCTCGGAGCGAAGCGCGGCCACCCCGCCCGCAAGGTGTTCGGCGTTTCGCCCGACCCAAGCCATGTCTTGCAGTGCTCGGATGTCTTTTCCGACCTTGTCGAAGGTCATGCTCCCCCTGTGAACTACGAGATCAACGGGCACCAGTATACAAAGGGCTACTACCTTGCAGATGGCATCTACCCCAGGTGGGAAACATTTGTGAAGAGCATCTCCAACCCTGTGCCAGGAAGCGCGAAGGCTTGGTTTTCCAAGTGCCAGGAGGCTTGCAGGAAGGATGTGGAGCGGGCATTTGGCGCGCTGCAGTCTCGATTCGCTGTTGTCCGGTACCCAGCTTTGACTTGGTCGAAGTCCAACATGTGGGAGGTGATGCAGTGTTGTGTGGTCTTGCACAACATGATCATTGAGAGTGAACGGGATAACCCGGTGCCTGCGAATGAGTCAATGGCACCATACTACCGCCAGTGTCCTCTTGCAGATGTTGATCACCAGGTGCCGGCGCCATGGGCAGCCTTCCTCACCAGGCGCCGGGAGATTCAAGACGCTGGATCACATCTAGCTCTACAGGATGATCTGGTGCAGCACTTGTGGGCGCGCAAGGGCAATGACAATGCCGATAATGGTGATGCCAATGCCTAGTACGATTTGTTTTATTTGCTTGTATTGTTGAACTATTTATTTGTGTATGGATTTGTATGTTAAACTATTTATTTATGTGTGAATTTGTATGTTAAACTATTTCTATGTGTGAATTTGTATGCCAAAAAGGGCCGGCCTTTCTTTATGCCGAAATAAGGCCGCATCGCCGGCTGGGCGGTTCACGGCTGGTAAACGCGCCCCCAGGGTTCGGTTTCCCGCCGTTTCGCGCCGCGGCGGCCCAGAAAAGGCGGTGTTTTAGACCCTGGGGGGCACAACGGCTGAAGATGGCTAACGGTCAGAGGCTCAGAGCCTTGTCGCCGGTGCCATCGGCCTCCTCGCCAGAGCGTGGACCTGTATTGCTCCATGCATTGATGTCAATCCCACAAAAGCACCTACCCTTTATCGAAAAAAACAAAACCACCTCCCATTTTGCAAGCCATCAGAACGGAGGACGAAGGGCAGTTCCCTCAGGGTTCTGCAATTTGTTGAAAATTCGAAGATAACAATCGAATATCCAGGACCAATTCGAATGCGCCTGTTCGAATCCTTCGATCAAAATTTGAAGAACTCCCGGAATTTGAACACAACATTTGCACGAAATCTTGGTATAAACCGAAATTGTCCTTCTGCAAGTCAGACTCGTCGTTGACGGCAGCTCGTGCTACAGCGGCGCGAACCAGTCCCACACAGCAACAACTTGGGCGCTGCCTGATAGTAGAATATGATTAGGCTTGGAAGTTTGGAAGTGCAATCTAGCTACTAGCTAGGGAGAAAGGATTTGGCGCACATGACCACTAGTGATCCTGTATAAAAAAAATGGTACTTGTAAGTTCCAAAAAAAATCAGTTTTTCTAAGACCATGCACTATGTGTGGCAAAACCGAACCATAGAGCACAACGAGTCGACGGACCGAGATCCAGTGCCCCACTCATGTCAGGGCACACGTTGCCCTGAGGCATCAAATCCACCGTCCGACTTGCATCGGACGGCCAGAAGCAATCAACGGCAAATAGTTTTGGTCTGCTCGGTCCATCCCCTTGCTCTGTTCAACTGTTGCTCACGCGCCATGGAGCGAGGCGAGCTGTTAGTCCCGTCGCCGTCGCCGAGCCTCGGTGCTGCTGGTCCCGTCGCCGAGCTGCAGGAAAGGGAACCAGCCTCGTCAAGGCCGCCGCGAGGAAGGGAGACGAGCCGCTCCGACTGCTCCTCCATGACGAGCCGCTCCACATGAGGAAACAGCCTTGACGGCCGCCCACCTCTGGCTGCTCCGTCCGCCTGCCATCCGGCGGCAGTAATGTGTTTAATCTGCAGAACTTAGTCTGGAAAATGAAATGAGGCACTAAATATACAAGCAAAATCTAAACTTGATCCTGGAACAATTAACCTGAACCTGCACCCAACTGAACCGAAAATAGCAACTGAAGAGGTTCAGAAAAATCCGAACAGATGTAGACTATAAAAGACTGAACTGACGAATCATTTTCAAAATTTGCAAGGAAAAATATACAAGCAAAATCTGAAGTCCGACGGTCATTTTAATTGTACATTTGGGCTACCTGTTGTGTGCTGGAGTCTGGCGGCAGAGAGCTGCCAGGAGCTCGATGTATCCTATCGTGTGCTGGTGAAAACTATCGGAAGTGGAGAGCTCGGTTGAGGAGATGTCATGAGGGTGCGGAGGGGATCGTCAGAGCTGACGCCGTCACACCTGGGACGAGGAGCTCGTCGGAGCGGGGTGGGGAGGAGAAGGCCGTGGGGGCGGTGGGCCTTGCTGTCGCCGTTTATCTGGTGGACACTGCTGGAGCTCCCATGGATCCCTTCCCACGGCGACGACGGCGGCAAAGCTCTGCACGGGAGTTCCGCCCGCAACACGTTCCCTTCCAGCGGTGATTTTGCCATGTGCGCGCGAGGACTGAGAACGGGAAGACCAGGTTATTTGACGTTGACTGCTTCTGGCCGTCGGATGCAAGTCGGACGGTGGATATGATGCCTCAGGGCAACGTGTGCCCTGACATGAGCGGGGCACTGGATCTCGGTCCCCGAGTCGACTCCATACATAGCAGAGCATCGAATCAATTCAGCCGACAGGAGAAGCGAACCAACACTTCGGTTCGATTCCAACTCCGATTCTTCTAATTAAATAGCATTTCCTCCACTCCATGCAGCCATGCAAAGCAGTGAAACGGTGTGGCCAGCATGCAACCAATGGGCCCATGTACATGTCCAAAGCGAACCACCACATAGTAGGAAAATAGGATCGAATCATACTCTGACATATTTTTTTTTGAATCGGATCCACATAGTGGATGGTCTAACGTGAATACATTGTAGTGCAAAGTTTGGGTTGAAAATACTTTTTAATTCGGGCTACAGAAAATTAGCAAATTCGTGGCTGTATGAAGTATAGTAAAAAATCCCTATTTTATTCCAACTTTTTTTAGCCTAAAATACAATGTATGTTAAGAAATTTAGTTGTATATAAAAAATATAAAGAAAAGGGTGATTTTTGAGAGAAAAAACGAGATCACGGGGGCCCAAGAGCCAAAAACCAACTTTCTTCTAGCTATAGGCATAGATTGAGAGTATCCTAGGGCTGCCTTATTCATAGGATCATATATCCCATATGAGCTAAGCTCGTAAATTTGTTGTAATCTAAATTTCATAAAATAAAAAAATAGGTCAGATCTCTTGTCGTCGGCGTATAGGGAAAAGGTGAAGCGCGCAGGACATGCCAGGAAGGGTTGAAAGATGCCCTACCCCAAAGCAAGCCGAAAAAGAAGGTGAAGTGGGTCGATCACGATAATGAAGAGCATGGGGCAGATGGGTCCCCTTGCCACAACCCCTGGCGTGAGAGATCGCCGTGTCGGGCTTGCCGTTGAGAAGCACCTTGGAAGAGGCCAAAGAGGGTAGTAGGCAAATCCATCTCCTCCAACGTGCGCCAAATCCGAGGCTCTCCAACAGCTCCAAAAATTATGGCCAGCTTACTGTGTCAAACGCCTTTGCAATATCGAGCTTGAAAAAAAAACCGAGGTCTTGTCCTTGTGCATCACCTTGATCAAGCCCTAGACATCTAACGAACCAGTATTTATGTGCTAAGAAAAACCGACAACATAACATTCTTAGGCACTTTACTCAAAATTGTCAAACATCTCTCACTATGACAATTGTTGTAACATGCACATACATATCGTCAATGCTCACTAAAGGCCACCAACAACAGTTCACCCTCTTGAGTCCTCGCGCAAGTCTGAGCTGTATCAACATCATGGTAGATCTCAAAGAAGTATTCGATCCATCAGAGTGTGTGGCGGAGCTTGGGCCATACATTTGCGGGGGACAAATGGGCTGAAAGGAGCGAAATAACAAGGCTTTGGGCTAAACTGGGCAAAATATTAGTGGATCCTTCAAAGATTTGCAGTGGGCTGGGTGGGGTGGGGGGGGGGGGGGGGGGGGGGGTTGCCCCCCAGCAACACCTTTTTATGAATGAAATCACCTTATCAACACGTGTTAGCATCTTTCGTTCTTTGTGTATCTAATATTAATTGCATTAAAAATTTCTCAATATTTTTTTATAGTTGATAGATTGGGTCAAAGATTTATTAGAGCGAATTGAAGTTATGGAGAAGAAATAGGGATGTCTCGAAACATTCCGACCAATGTTGATTGTCGGTTATTTTGAGAACTTTTTTTTATTGATTCTTACCCATCTCTGGCTAAAACGGTTTTGGGTTCAGGTTCGATCAATAGAATAAGTTCCTAATATTGATGCTTATTAAAGCATCTATTCATTTTGCAGCACCTAATATCTCTCTTATTGACGGAAGAATTAACGATGTAGAGTGACAAAATGATTCAAGAAAGGACTACGAGAGCTCATCCTCATCCACTTATGCCATTACAAATCATCTAGGTCATCCGGGCACGACAGTTTCAGAAATCCTTTCATCCTTCCACGGACACGACTATCAGTCTCGTGATCGAAAAATGAATAGAGAAAGACAAAATTGTTCTCCAAAATTGTTCATGCAGCTTTGGTTTTGCGAGTCTCAGTCGGCTGGAATTTTATTGATGTCTCAAAATCAATTTATAGAAAATACAATCTTAGTTTAGTGGAAAGTGCAATTTGCACTTGGCTAAAAAGGTGTAACTTGGAGAGAAAGAAAGGGAAGTTGTACTTTTCACAAAGCTGGAGATGCATTTGTCAAAATCAATTGGCACATACTATATAAATTCCCAATTTTAAAGACACATCCAAACAAAAAAACATAATTATAGATTGCTAGCTAGATCTTAATAGATAGACTGATCGATAGATATATTCCACCCATAAACTTGATGCTACCTCAATGTTGTTTTCTCGTAAGACGAAGTACACTTGGAATAAACCGTGAGCACAACTGCGCAATCAAACCTCTGAACTTGTACTTGTGTGTTGTGCCACTTGTACTGGTGCGTCCTGTCACTGGTTCTATTGTTATCTCTATGGACGAGGAGAATCCAGTATTGAGTGTATCCCGTAAGTGTGTCTTCCCTGATTCATCCACTTGACATGAGCATGTGGCACCGCAATTTGCGTACTCGCATTGTTCAAGTAAGTGTATTCTCTTCAAGCACACTGCAACCTCCCTAACGAGCTTGATGTAGTGGAACACATCAGCGTCTTTGCTAATCCCATAGGCTTCCATCTTCAAAAAAGCTAAGTTTCGGTGCTCAAATTTGGGGGTTTCCTCCACCTGGTTGGCTTTATAGGGGCCTCCCATTTTAGACCAGCGTGGAAACAGCTACATGGAACAAAACATACTTAATTATAAGAAGCACACTGCCAACTCTAGATGTAATGGATATATCATATGCCACCTTAACCTGAATATAGTATGCACTTTCGTTTGCTTCTGATTTATGACCAATGTCTCAAGTTTGCCAAAAAAGTGCATGTATCTATACATGAAATATGTCATTGAGACACTTATTTATGCACAATACATCAACTTTTTGGCAATCTTGAAACACTTATTTTTGTACGGAGGGAGTATTATTTTGGTAAAAATGGTACCAGGAAAATGCTTCCATGATACACATAATTTAAAAAACTAATCTTCTTATTGAATAACATGTCAAAACAATATGTAAATAATTGGTATATGATTATCTAATGCTGTAAAATTATACTATTCTTGCTGCATACCTTGATAGAAAGGTTGTTGAGGAAGGGTGCAGCCTCTAGGACAGAAATAATCCAGACCATATCTTCGGTATCCAAGTTGCAGAGAGAGATATCTCTGAGATCATGGAACGCGGGAGAGAGCTGTACTGGATTTTTGCAGTAGATTAGGTGCTCTGCGGAGAGGTTTATGGCACAAAGGCAAGGAACATGCCCAAACCGTATGGTCCGTAGTATCGTATCGGCGTCGCAGAGAAGCCGCTCAAGTTTGGGGACCCTGGTCAGCTCAACTCTGGCAAAGAGGCAATCATGGATTTCCAAGGACAAGAGTGAACAGCTGGGAGCGTCTATCTCAATGGCGACGGCTTCACAGCGGTTCAAGGAAAGGAGCTCGAGCTGGCTGCAAGCGTTGAGCAGATCCGCCACGAACTCCGTGGTGGTAGTGGAGAATGAGAGATCGTAGAGTGTGAGGCTGGCGAGCCGGGCGAAAACGACTGGGCAAGCGGTCAGGAACCTGATGAAGCGTTCGCCATGGTCATCTTGGCTGCTTCTCCCGATCCGGACGCCGTGTATGGTGAAGTCGAGACGGTCGGCGGTGGTAGAGGCAGCGGTGTCGCCGATGGATCGCAGGTGTGGATCTATCAGGTAGAAGTCGAGGCGCAAGCTCCTGATCCTCCGTTGTTGCGTGTACTGGAGTAGGAACGTGGTGGCCTTGGTGTAGGTGGTCATGATGCGATCCGGCGAGAAATCCTGGCGACTATGCCGCGGTGTCATGGAGGCAACGTCGATAACAAGATCGGGAAGCAAGCCTGGAAGGCGCCTCCATCGCCTCGCAAGGGCGCCGGTACTGACGGCCGTGCGCACATCGAGGGATCCGAGGATGTCGAGGAGGACATCGTCGGGGAGCTGGCTGATCACGTCGTCGCCGTGGTGCTTCACTGGTTTCCCCTCATTGTTGGTGATCTGCAAAAGGGACAGATCCGTCTCCATGCCGGAATACGATCGAGCCGCCGAAGGGCTGATGGTGTACTGATATAAACAGCAAGAGAACGGCCAATGGCGTAGGGCTTTCGATGCTTGAATTGGCAAAACAAAAGAGAATAAGCCCATCCACGAAACAGGCTTTCGTCCAGCTTTATAAATAATACAACCAAGAATAAGCCCATCGAGGGGATCTTGTGTGCAGCCCTGGAAGGAACCTAGCTTCACCGGAAGCCAACTCTGAATAGGCATTAGCTTGGCCCATTAATACATGCTTTTATATTCTTAGATATTTATATGTAAAAAATAGTATAAAAAACACATTCGTAAAAATAAATTGAACCAATAATAAGTTTTCAATAAGCCGTGTGGAGACTTCGGAACCAGAATAGATTCATGATCTTCTAAACCAATATATTTTTGCTAATAGTTGTCTCCTTTTCAAAAAGTTGCTTAGACCACTTGAGGAAATATGTTCATAATGTTAAGTAAAATGTTTCACGTTGCTAATAATGTTTATAATGTTAACATTCGTATTTCTGCTATCCAGAAACTAAATAGGCTGGTCGTTTGAATATTCTGATTTTTAACAGAAAAAAGCCAAACTAATCTGGCACAATAGTAGTTAGTGAGTTTCCGAGTTTGTCCGTTAAATAGCAGCCACTTGTGAGTGGCGTTTTCGTTCTTTCAGTTCTAGTGATCCTTCTTTTTAGAAAATATTCAAAGAACTTGAGGGTGGCGAAAGTTTTTAACGATTTATCGTACAACCATGTAAAATCACAATGAAAAATACTTTGCATTATGAGCTAAATAAAAATAAAAAATGTACAAATCTGAGTATAGTGAATCGATGCATAACTTTTTTTTTGCACTTCTAAGCATAATTCGAGAGGCAAAATAATTTTTTGGTCACTTGTATAGTGTTGTATAGAGTAGGAGGAAGTATAGCTTGGTTATTGTGTTGTTGAACAATTTATTATAATGTATATTTTCATAGTATATTTATGCTTGTGCGGAAAAATCCGATCTGATCCATTACATCTCTAGCTGGCACCTTTGGTATTTCGTCATCAATTCAGAATGAAATCACATCATTTACTTGAACTTCTTCAACATTTTCTCCATTGCGCTGGAATTGAATAGTACAGTACTACCAAGCGTGGATAGTATTGAAACCCTAATATTTGATGTTGTATTATGGTGATTGTCATGGGGTATATATATGAGTACACGGGAGGAGATAGACCTGGAGTACAAGTAGGTCTAAGAGTCATAGTCTATTCCTAACTCGTATCTATTCTCTAACATCCCCCCTCCACCGTAGTAGGAGTGAAGCGGACGATTGCGACTAGATTTACAGTCGTGCACTTCCGTCGTCTTCTCCCCGCCGTCATCATCAACTGCGTCTCCGATGGTCTCTCCTCCCTTCCTCTCGCAGTCATAGTGGGAGTGGCGTGGACGTAAGTAACGAGGCGGATGTTGTTGACTGTAGTTATTGCCGATGAGTTGCCGTAGACGTTGCCTATTACTATGGGGTCGAGGAGGGTGGCCGACGTCTGGGGTTGTATGGTTCCCCCCTGGGTCACCCGACGAGGACACTGTGAGGGGTTGTCCACAAAGATATCACATCCGTGGAGACAACTAACCCCATAAGCTTCCATCTTCAGGAAACTTAAGTTTTGGTGCTCAAATTTGGGGGTTTCCTCCGCTTGGTTGGGTTTATAGGAGCCTCCCATTTCAGACCAGCGTGGAGACAGCTACATGGAATAAAACATACTTACGGAATTAAGAAGTCTACACTGAGCTAAGCAGAGAGCCAGTCTTGTATACATGAGAAAAAACGAACAACACATGTCTTCTTGGATTATGAAATAGTTGTTAGGTCTAAATCGCTTTACTAGCATGTAAAACAAACGTGGAAAACTTTAGATATCTATACCTTTGCCTCCGCCGTTTATTTGCATTAGAATTAGTAAAACTTCCTTGCCGAAGACTAGCGATTTTCTTTATTATATTTTACTTATAAGATGTATGTAATGCTTGCCTAAACGAGGATCGGGGACCTTTCATGCAAAAGTGCAGAATTTTGTAGGACTCTGTTTTTTTATACTATTTCTGGTTTCTTAAGTCCATATAATGATATAAGCATACATAGAGGTATAAAACTTGGAGGTAGAGGTAAGGTAGAAGTTGGATTACAAATCTTGTACTACGAAAATACATGTACGTCTAATATATCTCTACAATCATGACCATTAGATCTATACTAACAAATGTTGGCATCAATTTAAATAGACATCATATGAGCTTATCGTATGGCGACTGCCGACACCGATATGTATTAACGTGGTTGGGCACGAAGCTTACAGATTCATGGAATTACTTGCTATAGGTCATCCCCATGCATTAACTTGAAGCATAATACATTGACGATAAAGTCCGAAAAACGCCATTACAAAACATCTCGTTCAACCGCCACAGCTGTTCCGGTCATGCCTTCACGCTTCCACGGAGACACGACTATCCGTCTCGTGATCTTAAAAATAAATAGAGACAAATAAAATTGTTCACGAAGCTTCGGTTTCGCTTATCTCAGTCGGCTGAATTTTTCTTGAAGTCTCTGAATCGATTTGTGAAAAATAAACTTTAGTTTGGTGAAAAGTTGAAACTTGCACTTCGCTGAAAAGTGCAACTTGTAGTTGTACTTCTCAGATAGCTGAAGTTGCATTTTTCTAAATCGATTGTCACATGTTATATAAAATCCCAGTTAATAAAGGCACGGCAATTTCTTCAAAAAAAAAATTGTAGATTGCTTGCTAGCTCTGGATAGATAGATTGATTGATCAATAAGTTCCGCCATAAACCTGATCGACTCTACATCAATGTTGTTTTCTCGTAAGATGAAGTACACTTGGAATCAACTGTGAGCTCAACCTCACAATCTAACCTCAACTTGTACTCGTGTGTCGTGTCACTGGTTCTATGATTATCTCTATGGACGAAGAGAATCCAATAGTGAGTATACCGCGTAATAGTGTCTTCCGTGATTCATCCACTTGACATAAGCATGTGGCTCCACAATTTGTATACTTGCATTGTTCAAGTAAGTGTATTCTCTTCAAGCACACCGCAACCTCCCTAACGAGCCTGATGTAATGCAACACCTTGGTGTCTTGGCTAATCCCGTAGGCTTTCATTTTGAGAAAACCTAAGTTTCGGTGCTCAAATTTTGGGATTTCCTCCGCCTTGTTGGTTCTATAGGGACCTCCCTTTTTAGACCAGTGTGGAGAAAGCTACAAGGAACAAAAGATACTTGTTAGAAGCACACAACCAAATCTAGATGCAACGGATACACTACCAAATACTCTCTCCGTCTATAAAAGGATGTCTCAACTTTGTCTAAATTTACATTTATCTAGACATGGTTTTGTGTGTAGATACATGCACATTTAAAGTAAAAAAATGCACATTTAAACAAAGTTGAGACATCCTTTTATGGACGGAGAGAGTATATATAGCACCTTAATTCAAATGTATCATGTAGTATGCACTTTTGTCTGCTACTGGTTTTTCATATTATTTTCATAAAAAGGGTACCATGAAAATTATGTAAAAACTGATTTTCATACTAACAAAAAAATATGTAAACTATAGGTATATGGTAATTCAGTGCTGCAAAACTGTAAAAGGTTTGCTAAATACCTTGATAGAAAGATTATTGAAGAAGGGTGCAGCCTCTAGGACAGAAATAATCCAGACCATATCTTCGGTATCCAAGTTGGACAAAGACATGTCTCTCAGGTTATGGAACGCGGGAGAGAGCTGTACTGGATTTTTGCAGTAGATTAGGTTCTCTGTGGAGAGGTTTATGGCACGAAGGCAAGGAACATACCCAAACCCAAACCGTATGCTCCGTAGTTGTGCATTGTCGTCAAAAAGTACACGCTCGAGTTTCGGGACCCTAGTCAGCTCAACTCTGACAAAGAAGCAAGCACGGATTTCCAAGGACAAGAGTGAACAGCTGGGAGCGTCTATCTCTATGTCCAAGGCTTTGCAACGGTTCAAGGAAAGGAGCTTAAGCTGACTGCAAGCATTGAGTAGATCCGCCACAAACTCCAAGGTAGCAGAGAAACGGAGATCGTAAAGTGTGAGGCTGGTGAGCCGGGCGAAAACGACTGGGCAAGCGGTCAGGAAGCTGATGAAGCGTTCGCCATGGTCGACATGGCTGCGGCGCTCAATGAGGATGCCATGTATGGCGATCTCGAGAAGATCGGTTGTGGTAGCGGCAACAGCGTCGCCGATGGATCGCAGGTATGGATCTATCAGGTAGAAGGCGAGGCGCAGGCTCCTAATCCTCCGGTGTTGCGTGGACGGGAGTAAGAACGTGGTGGTCTTAGTGTAGGTGGCCATGATGCGATCCGGCAAGAAATCCCAGCGACGATGGCGCGGCATCATGGAGGCAATGTCGATAACAAGATCCGGAAGAAAGCACGGGAGGCGCCTCCATCGCCTCGCAAGGGCACCGGTCCTGACGGCCGTGCGCAAATCTAGGGATGCGAGGATGTCAAGAAGGAGATCGTCGGTTTGGACCCGCGCGGTTCCTTTCTCGGCATGCAGCGCGTGCGCGTTTCTGTTCCTTTTTTTTCGCTCGCGTTTATATTCCACTTTTTTGCGCGCGTTTCTATTCCCTTTTTTCTGCGCGCGGCCGCTCGGTGGGTTTTCTATTCCCTTTTTTCGCTCAACTATTCCCTTTTGACGGCAAAACAGGAAAATAGATTAAAAAAATCAATTCCCTTTTTGGGCTAGTGATATTTTAGAGTAAAATAAAATGGGTGGGAGATCCAAAAATCCCACTTCCAGCTAGTTTACAAAAATTGCACAAAGAAGAACTACCACTTCCTACTAGAGTAAAAAAATTGAACAAAAGAAATATCTCATTTTGTGTTAAACGGGAAACACATATTTCACCAAAAAGAAATTCATTTGTCAAAAAATATTGAAATATTAGGAAAAAGATCTCAACTATTCAAACTAAGGAAAAAAAAATCATATTTCCTTTTTTAGGACACTGGAATTTCAGGGAAAAAATATTATGTGGAGCACAACACAACAACAAAAATCTCACTTTCAACTCTAAAAAAGAACTACCACTTTTTTACGCGCGCTATTTTTGAAGTTTGATCTGGTATCATTCCCTTTTCGCGCCAAAATATAGAAACAATCAATCTTTACTTGCAAAAAAAATACCCAGTAAAAATATTTAATTTCCTTTTTGGAATTGATCTGGTATCATTCCCTTTTCGCGCCAAAATATAGAAAGAATCAATCTTTACTTGCAAAAAAAATACCCAGTAAAAATATTTAATTTCCTTTTTGGAACAGTGGTTTTTTAGGGCAAATAAAAATGGGTGGGGGTAAAAAACACTTCCTACTAGTATAAAATGTTAGAACAAAATAGAACTACCACTTTCTACTAGTATGAAAAGAATATCAGGAAAAAAAATTAAGACCACTACGCAATCTGATCATAACAAAAACCCTAAAAGAAAAAATTTAATGGAACAAAAACGTAATAGAAGTTGAAAAAAACAAGCATACAAAAATAACCATCAGATGATGAACATTGAACCATCGGGTAAAAAAAGACCAATAACTTACTACGTCACAGATGAACAACAGTCATATCAAAGAACAACGAAAATGATAGGAAAAAAAAGAACCGTGTTACAGAGACTTGAATCATGTTCCTAAGAAGCAGGCAAAGAAGAAACAAATGGGATATTATATCTTCAACGATAAAACATGTCATCTCATTTTTATTTTCCTACTTTTACGACCTACAGCCTGCTCAATAGCATTGTGGAACACTGTACCAGCTGATGATAAATCACCTGATTCTTCAAAACAGCTTCATGATCCTTCTTTCCTTTTGGTTGGAGTTGCCGATCTTGTGCACCGCGATTTTCTCGCCGCAACAATAAGCGTCCCCGACAGCTCGACCTGTAAGGAGTTGTCTTATCAACACTATGTTTTAGTGGTTTCACAGTACATAACCAGAGATGTAGAGGTCTGATGCCCACACTAAAACACAAACGTTAAGGACGGGATGACTAATGAATGTACAGTCCAATGCAAGCAAAATTACACCAAATGATATGTAAAAGAAGCATCAAAACTACCTAAAGAATACGTCATAATGAACCGTGATCAAAACTAAGCATCAAAACCATTACTGTGATGTGTCCTAATACGCAGGCTGGAGAGGAAACCGTGATCTTCAACAACAAGAAAAATAATGCTAGTTCTTAAGGAGAATAAATCGAGATTAATCAGTCAAACAATGAAAAATAAATAAACTAAATGACAAATTAGCCATGGGTCCCATAGACATTCACCATTTCTTCTCCTAGATCCAGTACATGTGCAGCATCTCCCAAAAGATCCCTTCCCAAATAGTTTCTTTATGTCTACCACCAATACAAAGGAATAAAGAAATGTGGACATACCAAGAAGGTGAGCTCTCAACCCAAATATGATTATAGGTTGAACGACATGCCATCGATATCTTTCTGGTGTCTGTATATCCCTTACAATCTTTGTGGCCTCAACCACGTGACATCTCCATTGTGGACCAGTGAGAGATGGTTTTAGGCAAATATTCTGTACAGAAGCATGGTTGGTCAGGGTTTATGTACAAACAAGGAGGCATATAGTTATTTCATTACTTCACTATTGAGAGCCCTGAAGGATAACCAGAAGGCATATAGTTATTGCATATCAAGCAAGTTATCGGGGTTTAGAAACTTGGGGCATTGTTACCAATACAATAGTCTAAAAGTTACCAATGTGAACCATCTAGAGAGAAAATGTTGCCAATAGGGAGCTTTCCTACTACTAGTTATAATTCGAATAGCAAGCAAATTATCATGTGGGGATTCTTGGAAAGCATTGTTACCAACACACTAGACTAAAAGTTACCGATGAGAGATTGTTACCACACGCATATCTATAAAGTTATCAACCATGTGATACAAACCATTTATTACCAAGGTTTAAAGCATACAAGTTATCGATGGTGTTGTTTGCTTGAGCATTATAACCAATACTATAGCAAACAAGTTACCAAATGAGATATCTCCTTGTACTAGTTATCAGTCGCATATCAAGTAAGGTTTAGAAACTTGGGTATTGTTACCAATACAAGAGTCTAAAAGTTACCAATGTGAAACATCTAGAGAAAAGATGTTGCCAATAGGGAGGACGCCTACTACTTGTTATCAATCAAATAGCAAGCAAATTATCAGGTGGGGATGCTTCGAAAGCATTGTTACCAACACACTAGACTAAACGTTACCGATGAGAAACGACTAGTACGATTGTTACCAGACGCATATCTATAAAGTTATCGATCATGTGATACAAACCATTTATTACCAAAGATAAAAGCATACAAGTTATCGAGAGTGTTGTTTGTTTGAGCATTATAACCAATACTAGAGCAAACAAGTTACCAAATGAGATATCTCCTTGTACTAGTTATCAGTCGCATATCAAGTAAGTTATCGGGGTTTAGAAACTTGTGGTATTGTTACCAATACAATAGTCTAAAAGTTACCAATGTGAAACATTTAGAGAGAAAATGTTGCCAATAGGGAGGACGCCTACTACTAGTTATCAATCGAATAGCAAGCAAATTATCAGGTGGGGATGCTGGAAAAGCATTGTTACCAACACACGACTAAAAGTTACCGATGAGAAACAACTAGTGCGATTGTTACCAGACGCATATCTATAAAGTTATCGACCATGTAATACAAACCATTTATTACCAAAGCTAAAAGCATACAAGTTATCGAGGGTGTTGTTTGCTTGAGCATGTAACCAATAGTATAGCAAACAAGTTACCAAATGAGATATCTCCTTGTACTAGTTATTAGTCGCTTATCAAGTAAGCTATCCGAGTTTATAAAACTTGGGGTATTGTTACCAATACAATATAGTCTAAAAGTTATCAATGTGAAACATCTAGAGAAAAAATGTTGTCAATAGGGAAAACGCCTACTACTAGTTATCAATCGAATAGCAAGCGAATCATCAGGTGGGGATGCTTGGAAAGCATTGTTACCAACACACTAGACTAAAAGTTACGGATGAAAAACAACTAGTACGATTGTTACCAGACGGGCATCTATAAAGTTATTGACCATGTGATACAAACCATTTATTACCAAGACTAAGGTATATAAGTTATCGAGAGCGTAGTTTGCTTGAGCATTATGATCAATACTACAACAAACAAGTTACCAAATGCTTCAGATCCTGCACCATCAGGTGTATGTAATTTCTGCTTATCATATATTCAGTACAAATGGAGGGAATTTTTGAATTCTATCAATATCCATTAGAGATATGTATAAACATACTGCAACATAAAAGTCATGCATAGAAAAATTCCACCAAGTGACATCCAGCCATATTTTCTAGTCTTATTTAAGAAACTTGATCAGCATGTGCATAGTTAGCACAACATAGACGTGTTGGCATTTCAGGATACTGAACATATTCCCTTCGTAAACTCATTGAAAAACTCCGGTGATAGAACTAAAACCATCAAAACCGACTATATAATACTACTCCCAGAGTTCTAGTGAATAGGTTGTCATTCTCACCAAATAAGAATATTTGGTGCTATCAGGAATGAATATCTAGGTGCTTTTATCCACAAACGAGGCAGTTAAACACAAGAGTGAATCAATAAGAGCCTGACCGTGTAAATCAGTTCACCATTTTTTAGCACAGTAGTGGTAAAATGCTAATGTTGTTCAGTCCAACCGACCCCTTATCACTTTGCTGTTGTTTTCATCTCAGAAGAGAACTGTATCTGTTGCTATTGTTATACCCAAAATATGATTCCTCTAAAAATCAAACACTATCTAACATCTGGATGATCGAAACCAGAATAATATATCCAAAACTTGCAGCCACTAAATAATTAGATTGAACAAATCGCTTGTAGCTACTCTTATTTGATTTCAATGGGTTTCAAAAAAAGGTAAAAGGAAAATCTGAACTAAAGCTGCGCACACACATATATACCTCCACGTCCAATCAATTCAGGAAAAAAAACAAGTAACGGAGTAAAGAACTGGATGGAATTGGACCTCCAAATTGACAAAAATGATCCATGGGGGAGGAGGGGCAACGGGCAGGCCTGCGCTCTTCCTCTTAGTTCTGGTCGTCGGAGGGAGGGGGTCACCGGGGGAAGGGTTTCGTCGGGAAGGTCTCCGGGGAGGAGGGCTCGTCGGGGCGGCATCGTTGGTCGCAGTGGGCGGGAGTACGAAGGGATACTTGCACACAAGGTGTTCAGTGATTTTTTTTTCATATTAACGATCTATCAAAATGGCCAGGGTAACAACCTAACGAACAAAAAATGCTCAGTGAACAAATCCCTATTAACACCTCGTAGTTCCAAACTTATTTGCAAACAACAGGGACGAATTAACATAGCAAACTCTCTCATCTCTAAAACCGAGGACTTGTTACAAATGAACTTGAGATCATCCAAGAAATAGATACAAAGCTAGATTTCCTCACAGATTAATCAACAAAATATAGCACTACGTTCTTTCGGGGATAGATTTGAAGGAGCTGATTCAACAAGACGTTACATATGGGGGGATTCGAAGAAGAAAGGGTACCTAAGCCAGGCAGAATAGGCGAATTTCCATTCTTCTTTGGTATTCCCGTCCCTCCCTCGTGATGTCCAGCCTTTCCCATCGAATTCATTAATTGTATGTCATTGCTTGGCATCCATGGCAGATGTATCTTCTGACTTCTGACGCCAGCCTACAAACAGCAAAATCCAATTCTTTCAGACAGAAAAGGAGACTATTATGAAACTTTCTCACGAGAATCTAGAAACACCAAAAAATGCAGGTACTACTACAATCAGGTAAATTAGAAACTGCAATCTGCAATACAAATTTCCAATACATCTAATAATTTTGCGACGAATGGAACTTCTGAATTCTGTCAATGTACATGACATGGATATTTATAAGCATGCTGCAGCACAAAAGTCATGTGTTGCAAAATTCCATCAAGTGACATCCAGCCATATTTTCTAGTCTACTTTAAGTACCTGGACATGTAATAGGGATTGTGTAACATCCCTAGTTTTTCAAAAAGTTGAAAAATCAGAAAAATTTAAAACTTTTGAAAACTATTATGTATTTTGCTTTGAAAAGAAAATTCATGCATACATTCATCATCATATAAGCATTGGTTGCATTTGGATGTTTCAAAAGTTGGAATAATAATTCCACTTGAAAACATATTTAAGAAAATATAATAGTAGAGCAAATTATGCTCCAAATTCTTTTGACTTTTTGAACTTATTGTTCTGTTAATGTTTGCTTGTGATGGTTTGTAATTGGTTTGAACTTATTTTTAAAATAAAGTATCCTCAATTATTTACAATTGTGGTACTTAAAGTTATTTAAGCCACATTTACTTTGTTTAAAACCTATTTTTAAAGTGATTTGACATTAAGTGTCAAATTTCCATTTTAAACCTATTTCAAATTTTTGTAAATAATTTGTGTTGGAAAATATTATTTGAGTCTTTCAAATTAAAGAGTTGGTTTTTACAAAACTATAGAAATTGATTTGACTTAATTTGGTTTTGTATTTAAAAAGATATAAAAGTTCTTAGGAAATGAAAAGAAAAGCTTTTGAACAAAAAAAATAGGAACCCTAGCTAACTGGGCCAAGCCCATCTACCTAACTACCGCGCGTGCAGCAAATAGCAGCCCAAAGCCTAGCTCGCGCACTCTCTCTCACCCCCAGGCGGGCCCCGCTTGTCATCCCTTCCTCTACGTCGTGAAGAACACGAACACCGACCCGAGTCCTAACCCCAAATCCTAACCGATTCCGGCTTGATTCGCACGCAATCGCACGCGTTCTTGCCCCCATATAAACCTCCTGACCCTCCTCTCTTTTTTGCCCTAGAAACCCTAGCTTTATCGCCACCAGGCTGCGCGCATTGATCCGCCGCCGTCCGCCATTGCCGCCGCCTTATTTCGCAAATTCCGGTGAGCACCGTCGATCTCGAGCCCTATCTACTGTCCCAATCTCTTTGTTACGTCCTTCCGCATCCATGTGATTTTTAGCGTGATTTGTTTGTGCTCCAGCGCGACGCGAGCTTCCTCGACAACCAGCACCGGCCGCGGGAACAACATCGACAAGCAACTGGAGACCACCCGGAGCTTCCCCGGCATCCTCGACCACACCATCGTCTCCGCCTCGACGCTCCGCTTCTTCTGGTATGACCCGTCCATCCCCGCAAGCTTCGTAGGGTAGAGGAGCAGATCTCCGGCGATGGCGCCACCGTAGGAACTAGGGTTCCGGCAAAACTCCGGCGGAAGCGCCGATGACCATCTGGTCTTGTAGATCTAGGCCGTTAGATCGTAGATGGACGCTCCAGATTAGTTTCACGTCGCGAAGCGGTACCAGCCAATGGAGAGAAGCCACGTCGTCAAGTCGACCGCAAAGTCCGCGCCGCATCCGTCCGCCCGCGCCCGCACCTGTCCGCGTCCGCATCACCCGCCTGGAAGACGCGCACCTATCAGGAGATGACACGTGGCCAAGGACTCCAGCGCAGAAGATTCTTTCCGTTTTCTTTACAGTTTAGCCCTGCGCATCACAGATTAGTCCCTACGTTTTAAAACTATTACTAGTTTTTACTCGTTTATCAAAATTTTATGAAAAATATATTTTTGGAAAGCTTATGATTTGTAGAAACTTTTGGTATGCTTATTTTGAGGTTTTGTCGAATTTAAATTAGTTAATTTTTAAAAGTGGTTTAATTAGTATTTTGAACATAACTTGAATTTAAAAATAGATTTTTGATCAAACTCTTTTGCTATAAATTTGTATGTCTAAATACTAGTCGTAGCAATATTCTACTAATTTTGTAAAAATAATTTCTATGATTTTTATGATTAATATTGATTAAATGCTTTTAGGTGATATTTTAATAATTAAAATTGATTAAAATTATTTTTCTTCATTTTATTCAAGTTATAAAATGACTTAGTCATATTTTGATGACTTTAGTTGATAAAAATTACTTAGAAATATTTTGTCTCTCAAACAAAACTATTTTCTTCCTTAGGAATTATTTGACAAGTGTTTTTGACAATACTTTTCCTTAGCAAAATCTAGCACCTCTTTTTGGTTCACTTTTCCTTAGGTTTATTTTTGACTTATGGTCTTAACCTTTATTTCCCTTAGTGGAAATTTCGAATCTTATGTTGTGACCTTGGTCCTTAGTCATTTTTTTGGATCATCTTGTTTGCTTGCATTTCCTTAGAGCATTTACATAAGCATGGCATGCATAATTAAGTCCTTAGTATTATTTTATACTTTTCACATGACTTCCTCCTTAGAAATTTTGAGGATGCATGGTAGATCTCTTGACCTCTCTAGTCAAAACCACTAAGTTAGAAATTAGTGGAAGCAATGAAGAAACAAAGAAGGACTTAGCAAGAAAACAAGACTCCAGAAGCATCTCCAAGAAGAAAGTACTTAGAAGAAATCAAGAGGAAATTCATGAAGACCAACCATCCTATCTTTTTCTAAGTCTTTCTTTCCTTTCTCTCCTTTCTTCCTACTTCATGGTGGCTAAGTTATATTCAAGACCACTGCCAACATCATCAAGACTGTAGAACCATCAAGTCTACCAAATTAAATGAAGTCAATACACCAAGAAGAAAGCTACAAGGAAGCCTGGAGAAGAATTTTGGAAGACCAACTAGTTCTTTCCTTCTATCTTCTCTCTTTCTAAGTTTTGTCTCACTTTGGACATAGACCAAGTCCTTGGTGATTAAGACTAAGTTCTTAGAGTTCTGATTGAAGACCATGGAAGATACATGAAGCTGCAAAGGAGTTGAAGATTGTTTGAAGACCAAACTTGTGAAGACTTAGAGTGGCCTTACAACCTTCAAGTGGTGGTTTTATCAAATTTATTTTACTCTACCTTGACCTTGCCTTAGATGAATGGGATAATGTTATTTCGTTGTCTTTCCCTTATTTTGTTTTGCTTGTCTTTCATACCACATTTCTCTGTGTCATCCTGCATCACATGCATATCATATTTTTCTAAGTGTTGCATTTATGATTGTATGTTTATTTGTGATTTGTTTGACTTGTTAGAAATTCCGGAGAGAGACGAAGGTGGTTGCAACTGCTACACCTGTTCTTCTGTTTGCCAAGGCAAGTGGCACACCCCCATAAATTTCCTAAGTATTTTTCCTATGCATGACTTAGTGTATTTCCTTATATGCATGTGTAGGATAGTATTGCTATGCTAAAACTACTATCTCCTTTACACTAGTTGTGTCTAGAATCCTATTGATAACTTGGTAGAATTATTGATACTATGCAAATTTGTTTTATTCAAAGCTTAAATTCTACTAAGTTAATTTATCACCTGGGTGGATTTGGGATTGCATGGCTGCCAGAGTTGAGTGTTTATTCACTTGTGGATTGCCACCCAGGATTAAAGGGACCAATGTTTCTCTAAGTGAAGTTGCTTACCGTGCAGCCATTAGTCATATGGGATCTGGCTAGATGGATTAAGTTGCGTGGACTCGTCCCGACTTGACAGGTGGTGGTAGAATGGTTAGAATGGGAGCGCGTCAAGTCGGTATGGGATGGGAAAATGCTTCTGAAAAGTCTCGTCTCAACTCTCTCCTTTTCCTTAGCACAAATTGAGTGCTTGAGAATAGTTTGGGTTTGTTGGGTCTAATGGTGAAAGTGCACAACCTCTGCAGAGTTAAAAACTAAGTACTTAGCCGTGTCCCCGGTTACGGACAATTGAAGCAGCTGATCAAGGATGGCAACGGAGGCGCCCAACATCTTATTTCTCTAAGTAAAATTTTGATGGGTGAACAAGGGTAGAAGAGACTATGGATTTCATGCCATACTGTCTCGAACATTTGAAGAAAAAGTTTTACAAAGTGTTAGGCAAAATTAGTTTTTATGCAAAATAGCCTTCAACTCCACCAGCCAAATATGCATATAGGCTATAGAGTTATTCCATTAAGTGTCCACATAGTGTCACTTGCCAGATCCATTTTTAATGGTATCTGACCCACTCTGTTGCAAATTTTTATTTGTTGCAGATTGTTCCGACGACGAATGAGTTTTCGTTAAGGTTTCGAGTCTGCAACCAACATGTTTTCGCCTGTGGCACATGCAATGGATGAGGACTCCATGAAGAATAAATTTTCCGTTGCTTTACTCTTTCGAAGCTAGTCTTGAGCTATGCAATTTGTAATGAATATTTTATAAGTTTGGATCTCGTGTAATAAATGATATTTTGTTGTGATATTTCATCTTAGACTGTGTGTGCAAACGATTCGATCCAGGGATTTGCATTATACACATGTACCTTGCCATTTTCTAAGTGCAGGTACGCTACAGATTGAGAGCTTGGTTGACATGAGGCAATCACTTCCTGTACGAAAAATATTTTAGCTCTCCAACTAATGATGATTAGCTTACTGAACAAGCGATCTGATGTGCCTCCATGAGTGAGATGTGAAAAATTGAGGTTTCAGGTTTCTCAATCTTGTGGCCAAACATGCAATAGCTGTTATAAAAAAACAGTTCACAGTATCAGGCATCCGGTGTTTATCTATATGGTAGCAGGTATATTTGAGCAAACTTAGTCAGACTAACAGAGGATCGTACACAATTGTGGGCAGATGCCATGAACGAGTAAAACAACATTGTAAGTGAGAGAAATATTGTCATTGCTTGTGTAACGACGCGTAAATAACTGGTAGTATTCCCCCAAAAATAACTCACTTCCATGGTGTTATTTCGACAAGGAGAACTCAAGCCCTGAAACTACAATTCCACGCACACATATCCATGGCCAATCAATCTAGAGAAGAAAACAACTAAAAGGTAAACATAATGGAATCGAACCTCCAAATCAACAAGAAATGAACCCTGGGAAGAGGGCGGCGGTCAGTGCTACGCTCCTCCTCCTAGCTCTGGCCTTCAGATGGAGACGGTCGCCTCGGGAAGGGGGCGCCGGTGGGGGGGGGGGGGGGGGGGGGGTGGAGGGGGAGGACGCCGGTGAGGAGGGGCCGCCGCCCGCCGGGATGCCAGGCTGCGGCTCCGCTCCTCCTCTTGATCCTGGGCGGCCTCGACTCGGATGTGGGATGGATGACGCAGGAAGAGCCGCGACGCGGAAAAGGGAATAGAGAGAGTACCCCTCTCGCTCGCTACGCGGACAGAAGATCGCGCGAGCGCTCGCGCGATCGACATGGAGCTGTTTCACCATCGAGAGTATCTTGGATACAACTCGGTAGGGATCCCAGCTTCGCCGGAGACATACTCTGAATAGGCTGTCCATTGGCGTGGCCCGTTAACACACACTTTTATATCCTTCTTATAGGAGAGTGGCGTTTTGGCGCCCCTAAAAAAAAGATAGTGGCGTTTTGGAGGTCGAGCTACATGTAGCTTGGTTTCCAAAAAAAAATCCACATTTTTCTGTTACAAAAAAATCTAGACAAATCCTAAGTATAGATAAAGTCGAGATCTACCTCTACATAAAGTTTCAACTCAAAATTCGTAATACGTTGGGCTACACAAAAAAGACAAACCTGATAAAATTTCGAATTTTTCAGACTGTGTACTGTTCCGGATTTAGATTTGCGTATTTGTCTTTTTACCCAGCCCAAGATACAACGAATCTTTCAGTAAAAATTTGCACATCAATAGATCTCAATGTTATCTACACGTATGAATGTTTTGAGAATTTTTGAAACATAAAATTCAGATTCAATTTTTTTGGAAAAACCGAGCTACATATAGCTCGGTCTCCATTTGGAGTTTCCGTCCTTATAGTCTATACTAGAAGGAGATGGCGCGCTTTGCTGCGCCCGTGGGTACTATTGCTGATATGCGGTGATCAACACATGGCATTCTGATATGAGTAAATATAAATAGATCTTCATAACCTTTTCAAGAGAATATTGTAGATATTAGTCTAGTATTTGCAGTATAAACCATATGATTAAAAATTAACAACTTCGAATTGATTAATCGCCGAAAGAGGCAAGCCCCGTGTGATGTGTGGTGGCGCATAAACCTTGTGAGGAAGAGGTTATTCGAGGTGTACCAGAGGCATAACTTGCATGTGTCGCTTGTGCGCGTGCTTGTAGTAAAGGGGGAAGGCACGGTGAGGAAGGAGAGGAGAGGAGTCGGTTGGCTCTCTAGTGGGTAGGTGGGAGACGACATCTGGGACGCGATGATGGTGCCGCGTGATGGGAGAGCAACAACAACTCTCAAGTTCAAATCCGTATCGTGCTCTCAAGCAGTGGTGGTAGACTTGCAGCCAAATATGTAAGAGTTGTGGCGGAGGTTCAAGACCAATCGGTGGTAGAAGAGACATGAGGGGGACATGAAACTTACAATTGTTAGTTGGCGTACCCACGTTGCCCTTTTTTTTATATAGCAATAATCCAAGTTTTGTATTTTGCAGCATTTCGTGTTATTTTCTGGACCACAAAACAAATCTTGACAAAATTTACATCAATTACGGCTATTGGAATAAGGCTTTTTACCTCAACTATCCTACAAAATAATTATACCCTAAAATATGACATCTACCGGAGATGCTCTAAGATAGGGGCGGCCCGAAATTCATGTGTGGAAGTTAGAAAATTCATCACTAAATTTGTGTCCAGTTTAGCAGGCGAATAATATTCATAATATGATGGACACGAATATGCAAAGTAAGAACCAGTAAGATGTTGACATGTGGCTCAACGAGTTCAAATCCTAGGGAGCTTAGATATTGTAGAGATATAGATATTTATTCAGAAAAAACCGTACGAAACCACTTTCATAAAAGTAAATAATGAAACCACTTTCAGAGATAATTAGGTCAATTTTTTCTATCAAATAATCTGATTTTGATGAAAATACTAAACTAATCTATCATAGTTAGTAGTTAGTGAGTTACTGAGTCCGTCCGTTAATTAAGCAACAGCTCACCACATAGTAATTGTATCAACTATGAAGTATAAACTTTTTTTTTTGAAGGGAGTTCGTGAACCTCAGAGATACAACACACACGCACACATGAACAGAGGCGAGGAAGAACTCACGCCCCAGCGACGCCGGGAACCACCACACAGCAAACCTGATCCAAACACCAGCAGCACGCCGCCGGGGAGGAAGAAGGCAAGCACGCCGTGCTCCGAAGCCAGCAGCCCGAACAACCTTGTTGAGCAGCCGCATGATCCATCCGGCGCAGGCGTCGGAATCTTGACGATAAACGAGCCTCGGCTTCGGGCCACCGCCATCACGCCCTCGCCGTCTCCCGCCGGAGACGAGAACGAGGGCACCACCCTTCTTCCACAGGACCCACCCAGCTCGCCGACGGAGAAGAACCACCCGCCTGCAAACTCCCACGGAGATGTCTTCGTCCTCGCCGGCCTGCAAAGAGGACAAAGGACCACAAAAAGCTGCGGGATCCTAAGATCCGCAGCGCCCAAAAGTCACCCGCGCCGCGACGAAGCTCCGGAGAACGCCGCAGCAGGAGAGGAAGCGCGCCGACCCCCACCTAGCCACCGACACCATCGCCGCCTCCACGACGCCGCCGGCGGGTCTCTATCTCGACCTACACTATGTACAGGCCGGGATAAGGGATCCCCCACCCTCCTGCCGCCGGAGCGACCGACGGAGGGGACGAATCCCGCGGATCCGCGGCGAGCGAGGTGGCCGGACGGAGGAGCTCAAAAATCGTATTTCCCGTTCACTGTAGAAGGGGAGAGGAGAGCAACCGACAGCTCTTGTCAGTTTTTCTTATGAACTATGAAGTATAAACTTGTTCCGCTATTGAGCTATTTAATGATTTTTTTTTGTTTGTATGGCTTGACGATTTACTCATGTGCATATCTATCTGAGTTTTGTTTCCGCTCCTAGTCCGCTCCATTTGGTTCCAAAAGAACGATGTGATATATGGGCATCCGGAACATCGTTATCCACAAAGCTCCAAATATCATGGGAAAAAGAACGAGAATATGTGTAAGAAAAATCAGATCCGATTCGTTGCATCCCTAGCTAGCACTCTTGATATGCTGTCACCAGTTCTCAATGAAATCACATTACCCCTATATATTAAGGGGGAAGGATTTTAAGCCCTCTCATTGCTCGCAAATTGGACCATCGGATCGTGATCCGACGGCGCGGATCGTGCGTGTACTGTAGATGAACAGTTATCTACAGTACCGCCGCGATGTGGGCCGTCCGTTCGTCGATCCGACCGTCCCAGCGCCACCCCGCGACGGTTTTACAAAAATCTCACCCGCAATCCGGGAAACAGCTTCGCAACCCTACGTTTTACGAAAGGAAGGACCACATTGCAATTAATGAAAACAGGGAAGTCTTTTTTGGAAAACCTTGCACAAATCCCCCTTTCCCTCTCTCTCCCCGCGCGACGCCGGAGCCGCCGCCCTGCCGCTTCGCCACTCCCCGGTCAGATCGCCGGCCTTGGGAAGCTCTGCCGTCGACTCCTCTAATTCCTCGCTGAGCTTCGTCTGCTGGGATGCCGGATCTGCGTCGGGGTCGTCGGCGCCATTCCTCTGCTCCCTTCGCCGCGCCTGCTCGCCGCCGGCGGCGCTCCGCCCACCAGACGGCAGCGGCGCCGCCACTTCCGCGTGTCCCGCATAGCGCTGCTCCCCGCACGGCCTGGCCGACGTCTCAGATGCCGCCCGTTCGATGGCGGCGACCTCGCCGTCGCCGCCGTATCCTGTGCTCGCGTCAGCCCGACGTGGCAGTTCTCCTCATTTTCCCCACCGGGATCCTCCCCAAAGCGGCTGCTTCTGCCCCGCCGCCAACCCGCCGTCCTTCTTCTCCGCCTCTTCGTTCTTCTCTGCTTCCTCCCCATCTTCCTCCTATGCGACTCCTTCCGCTTCTTCTCCCTCTTGCTTCGTCGCCGCTGCGCCGACGACGCGCGCGCATCCTCGGGCGAAGAAGACGCGTCGGTACCGCCACCCAGCCGTGTCATGCCGAAGTCTTCCGTGACAGGGGAGATGGACGGCGGAAGGCGACATCCGGAGGCCGGACGCCGGAGAGATGATCTCCTGGGCCGGCATCTCCTAGCGGCTGGACGGCGTCGCTGTTTTAATCCATTAATCCTCTGAACCAAGGTCCTCCCTGCACCACCGCAGGTACTGCAGTCATTTCTGGTACAATTTTCCTCCACTCAATTCGTGGACAATTGTGCTTCGCCTCAGGACAGCGGGGAAGAGGCCGGGAGACGGCAGTGGAAGATGCAATCCAGAGTATGTCTCTCATAAGGTATGCCATATTCAGAATCAATTGTTTCCCATAGCGTTATTTGAAGAGTCCAAAACTCTGAAACCTTAGAGCATCTCCACCGGGGGCCTCTAAATGTGTGTCCGGTACCCCCAATTGGGCCTCCTTTGGGGGGTGCCGGACATGTGTCCGGTCAACATTTAGAGGCCGTCCACATCGGTACTCCTCAAAGGCCCACCCCCCAAACGGCCCCGAAATTAGAGCGAACTGTCGAACACCTTGTGGGCGCACGAACCACCGCCGGTTCGCCGCCGCGACGCTCCGCATTACGACGCTTCGTGTGGATTGCAACCGCCGCCGCGTCGATTCGGGTTGCGTTCGCACCGCTTGGCTCCAATATAAAAATCCTCGCGGCCGCACATCGATCTCATTCTTTCCGCCCACAACTTGCTCGCCATGTCGTCGCCTGAGAAGAAGCCGGTGCTTCCCGATCAGGAGGAGAAGAAGGAGGCGGTGCTGCCTGATCAGGCCGTGCTGGTCGACGATCAGCATGCCGTGGTCGCCGCCGAACAACAACAGGAAGAGGACGCGGCGGAACATGACGGCGAGCCCGCAACTCCATCCCCGGCACGCCCTGCTTTCTCTCCCTGGGAACCTTGATCGCCGTGGCCGTCCCGTGCGGCAGGGGCATATGCAGGACCGGCCGTTCCCCAGGCCCCAGAACCGGAGTGGCAGTCGGGAACTCCTGACGCGGCGCCGGCGGACGACGTGCCTGGGACACCGCCGCCTAAGGATGGGTCTGATGACGACGAGTAATCATATGTAATATAGTACGTGCATGCATTAATAAAGGTTGAAAATAAATAGGTTCTAACTTGTACAACACAAGTTCATATTCGGTTACAAAGTTTAAATTCAAATTAAACTTTAAAACATATCACTCTTGCGCTGCCCCCGCCGGCTGATTCGCTTTGATAGCCCATGCGTGCGCCACGAGGTCATTGTGCAGTCGGTTATGCGTAGCTTCATCGCGAATTTCCCGAATTACGGCAACAAATTCACGATACGCCGTCGGCACGCCCGGCTGTGGATTAGCCATAGGCCCTTGGAAATCGAACTGCTCGCCGACCTGTTGCCTCCTTGTAGGACGCTCGTCCTCAATGATCATGGTGTGCATGATGATACAAGCATTCATGATAGCATCCATTTCATCTGGCGACCATGAGAGACAAGGGTAGCGGACAACAGCCCACCTTGCCTGCAGCACACCAAAAGCCCGCTCCACATCTTTGCGAACAGCCTCTTGTCTCTTTGCAAAATGGCAATGTGCCTCGCTGATAGGGTTGCGGATTGTCTTCACAAATGTAGCCCAACTGGGGTAGATACCGTCAGCAAGATAGTACCCCTTGTTGTACTCATGGCCGCCGAACACCTTCACAACTGCCCTACAGAATCTGTAGGTGGCTTCGATGGCCGTGGACTCCGACATACGGAGGTAGTCATTCAGAGCATCCGCGGGTAGCCCGTAAGCAAGGCACCGTATGGCCGCCGTGCATTTCTGAATAGACGAGAACCCAATCAAGCCGGTGCAGTCTCTCTTCAGCTCAAAGTAGTCGTCGTAGTCCCGAATGCCGTGCAAGATCTTCCAAAACAACTTCCTGCTTATCCAATAGCGCCGGCGAAATTCATGAGGCAAGTTCGTCGGTTTCTCGGCAAAGTAGTCCTAGAACAACAGAGCGTGCCCAGTTGCTCTGTTGCGGTTCTTGTTGGGCCGCCGCCCCTTCGATGATCCTCCAAATTTTGGTGTCGCGGCTTCCTCGACTGCGGCATCTAGAAGTACGGCCATCATCATCTCATTCTCCGCTGCGTCGGCCGCAAGAGCGGCATCCTCCGCCATCATTTCAAAAAACATGACCTCGTTGTCGCTGTCCATTACCTGTTTGACGAATCAACGAATTCAGCCTATCGTCGAACAACTTGCGTGCAGGGCGGGAGGGAAGAGGAGGCGTACCCGGGCTCAGACTAGATGTGCCGGCGCTCGACGAGGCCGGAGACCAGCGGCGCGAGACGGTCCCTAGCGCTGCGCCAAGGTCCCCTAGGTGCGAATCAAGCTAGCGGCGACGAGAGTGGCGGCTGTCGAGGTATTGGTAACGTGGAACTACTATATGGATTCATACGTACCGTGGAAGAGGTGGGGAGGAACGTAGAGGGTTCCAGTGACGGGATTGCACAGACGATCTTACCCAGCTTCAGATCTCACGACGGTGGCGAGATCCTACGTGCTGCTATAATTCACTCAAGGCGAATATGTGTACATGTTACAATGAGGTTGTATGCGTGCCCTAAGGCTGCTGGAAGGCTGGCTTATTGTAATACCCCGTAGTTTATAGAGTCGGAAGGGTAGAATTAGAATTTGTGCATTTGCATGACATGCATCTGAAAACACGGGAAATTTTGGCGCGTTAAATTAAACGATGCAAAGTGATCGATGTTTCTCTCGACACGATGAATTAGGGTTTAGATCATCTGGTGGAGTGCGATAAACTTCGACATGATTTTTTTAACAACTAAATTGAGACGAGAATATTTAGTCGAGGCAATCCAGAATTGGACATGACCTTTCCTAATTCTCGACATTTCTAGTCACAATTCAATAACATGACATGTTCATAGTTTAAACACTCATAGAAACAATAAATTCAAATCCCCATATCTAGGATCATCTCATTACATCATTCATCCAAACATCATCTCACAAGAATGAGTTTAACACCTCAATTCATCATCTTATCTCACACACTGAAATAACTCATTTTACATCCATCCCAAATACAATGTGATATTCAAATGTCCAAAGTCTATTTAAGTTACATCATATGGAATTTAAATACAAGATCAAAATGAAAGAATCAATATTACAAGTTTAATCGAATATGTACATATCTCATCCAAATACAAAGAAAGTTACAAAAGATTAAAAGAAAAGCCTAGCTAAATCTTTATCTTCTTATTTTTCCAATCTTCATCTTCAATTCATTTCCTGCAATATAAACAAAGACAATAGGAAAGGGGGTTGTGATTAAAATGTTTGCCTTCACCACAAGGGTGAGGCAATTTAATATTAGAACTTAACTAATGAATATTAGGAACTTGTCCTAATATCCAAATATTGACTAGAGGGATCAATATTGAATCGAAGGCAACATTGGATCATATTTTGGATCATCCTGAGGCAACTAGGCAACAAGGGACAAGATGCAATAATAATCCAATTGAGAGAAGGGACAAAAGGCAACACTGATTCAATGAGGCATATTCATCTGATCCATATCTATTTATCATAGGCAACATATTAATCCCTCTAATCTAGTCAAGTTCCTAAATAAGAAAGCCCACATGAAAAGATAGATTATTTCTCCAATGGTATTATTTACCAAGGAAGAAAATAGATAAATGCTAAAGCCCACAATCTGAAATTATTAAGCCACATGATCACCACCCATAAATGGCTAAGCCCACGTATGAGAGAAGCCACACAAGCCCATCTAGCAACAAAAGCCACTTGGCTTGCCCAAGAATAATTCTACAAGGAGATAATACCAAGCTTGGATGGATAAGCTTGTCACATAGGAGAGTTATCCACAAGCAAAATATCTCACATTACTTGAACCCCAAGTAATGCCTATACATGAGGACTTGACACCCAAGCACCTTATTCATCCTTGCAAAACATGGGTCATCTAGTTGTGTGGCAGCACCACAACAACTAGGTAGCAGCATATAAACACCACCACAGCCTTCTAGCCACTCCATTTGCTCACAAATTCATTTCTAGCAAACAGCCAGATGTACTACAAGTTCTAGACAGCAGCCAAATCCTTTACAAACGCACTATATGTTTCTTCCAGCAAGCAAATCACACCAGCTACTGTTCTAGCACCAAGAACAACCAAAAACTACAAGCCAATCATGGAGATCACGTAAACCATCTACCACAAGCCACTAAACCCAAGAAGGAGGCCAGTAGCAGAAGAAGACAGTAGAACCACAAGAAGCAGTCCAGAAGAGATGGTTGAACCCTGGAGCAAGATCAGACTCTTCCGTAGCTTGATCTGCTCTACACCCAAGGTTGTTAAACATGAGCTAGAGAGTGATTTAGCAGGTTCTGTAAATGACAGAACCATGCATGAGTGATTTTTAGCATCTGTTCTTAACAGAACCTTGCAAGCAAGGTAAGGTGCTATAGAAAAGTGATTAGCACAGCAGAGAACTTCTGTTTTGTGCTAGGAATAGGACAGAGTGAGACGGGAAGTGAAGTTGAGTGCAATATCATTTTGTTTGAGCATCTACAGAAGCAAGGGGTTGATCTTAGTGTAGCATCTGTTCTTATTTTGCTTAATAAAGCATCACCCACATGACAGTGAACCAGCAGAACTGGATTAGCTGTTCATATCAAAGCTGTGCATCTAGAAGAAGCACAGGAAAACATAAAAACATCTCTAATCGAGCAAGCTTGCTATGTAACTCAACATGGAGGCATCACAGCAAACAAACATGATTAAATCATGCTATAAATAAACTAATCATCACTGCTAGTATTAGTTCTAGCTCAGAAATAATTTTCCTTTCACACATATCACATCTGTGAGCAAGAAATGATCTCCACAATACTCCAGAGGCAGTGGGAAGATCTATACATGCATGATCTACACCATATACCTCTACTGCATACACAGAGAGGAGACAGTGCTCAAATTGAGCAAATCATCCACCAAAACATCGTCTGCTCATCCAAATCCTAAGCCAAGGAGGCGTGTGAGCATGCGTATCACCTTCTAGAGCTAGCAGGGGATAGATAGAGTGAAGGAGCACGAGTTTTACCTGGCGACCATGGCCGTAGCTCCTCGGCGGCGAGGCAGTGCCCGCGCAACCAGAGGAGGGGGTCCACGGTGGTAGAGGAACAAGCATCACTGCACCACGGCGGCACAGGGGACGAAGCCCTGCGCCCAGCCATGGCGAGCACGCTGGAGAAGGAGGTCGCAGACGGCGGTGAACGGCGGCGCAGCGCAAACCCTAACCCTAGGGAGAGGGGATGCACACGAGCGCTAGGGGGAGAGATCCCCAAATCCCTCCGGTGAGAATGGAGAGCGGCGCGTGGGGAGTCGTTTGCCCCACGGCACCGCGGCGGAGGCGGCCGGAGTTGGCCGGGGCGAGGCGGCGACGACGCGGCGACATGAGCGCCCTGAGCGAGGTCGAGGTCGGGCTCGGGCTCGAGTGAGTGAGAGAGAGAGAGAGGTGGCCCGGTCGGGTCAACCGACCCGAGCCAGACTCGAGTTTTGACCTGGTTCAACCGAGTTGAGCCAGGGGCATTTCAGTAATTTCACAAATATGAAAAATTCAAATCTTTCAAAGAACTTTATAAATTCACCTAAAATCCTAAAAATACAAACAAAATATGTATACATATCAGCAGAAAATAATCTACCCAAATAAAATGCCTCTTTGAATTTTTGAAAATTATCCAAACTTTAATGAATTTTAACTCCCAAAACAAAAAGGAACAAAAATCTGCTAAAAATAGTTAACACACTCTATAAATTATGTGGAATTTTAATATAAGTTTTATTTGAAGTTTAGAAAAAAATATTTTGTGGATAAAAATTCAAAGATCCTTAAGTGGATTATTCTTTAGAATAATTTCTTAAAATTATTTTCTTAAGAAAAATAATCTGGGAAAATAAATACTAAGTTCAAAATAATATTTGAACTATACCAAGACTATCTTGTTACTCATCCTAAATCAAAAATATTCAAACTTAAATGAATTTTTACCCTAAATTCAAATACACAAAAATCAACTAAAAATATGCAACATACTGTACAAAATATGAGGAATTTTATGTAAGTTTTATTTGAAGTTTTGAAAAACATTTTCTGGATGAAAAATTCAAGGATCCTTAAGTGGAAATGACTTGAAATTCTTTTTCAAAAACTATTTTCTTAAAAGAAAATAATATGGGAAAATAAAGTCTTGAAGTTCAATTATATTGAACTATTTCAATTTAATCACTTTAAATTTATTCCTCATGAAAATTGTTGTCAAATTCTTTAGATAATTTAAAACTCCCAAACACTAAAAAAGTCTTAAAATTCACAACTTGGGAATTTTGGGGGACAATGCATTTCATGATTATGCATAATAGCATGCTGCTAGATTTTTCAGTAGTCCTTATCAGGATTACTTTGTTATTTTCAGAACTCGGGGTTTTACCGCAAACCCTAGAATCCCGAAGAGTTGAACGGCCATTTCTATCACAGGCAAGTTCATTCTTGCATATCTTTATTGAACTATTTTATAAAAACTATTTTCAAAAACGTATTATTATCATTGCATTGAAAAAGAAAAACTATTTTCGAATGATGTGAATTGATATACATATATTGTTTGGCTGGCAATGGAGCCACAGATTGATGTTTTGGTGGAGGTTCCATTGTACGGGAAAGTATATACCTAGGATTAATTACCAATGTCACAGTGATCCTTGCGCCGTATTGAAGCGTTTACCATGAGATCTGCTATGGACGGTAAAAGTCAGCCGTATCTTCTCTCGTTCACATATCCTCGGCAGGCTATTACCTGGTTGTGTCCGTTGCGGCGGCCAACAGCGTGGAAGCGCGTGACCTTCCCACCTGACGGGGTGACTGGAATAGAAGCTCGGGAGGGGTGGCGGAATAGCGGTCTTTGTTACCGGCCGCGCCACAAATGGGCGGATATGTGTTGTGCGGAGAGGGCGGTGATTGGCTTTGGACTCACACTTGGCCCCATACCATGGAAGTATGGATGAGTTTGGCCGCTCGGAAAGGCAACAAGGCTGGGTTTCTCTCATGGGTAAAGTTACGCAGCTCTGCAGAGTCAACAACAAGAAATTGTGGCTGTCACATCCTTGTTCCAGGAGGGAACTACACAACGCTGCGGGAAAGGCATCCCAAGTGATAACTAAAGACCCGTGGAGGCTGTGAGCATAGTTTTCTGAAAATAAAATGGACTCTTTCCTAAAAACATTTTCCAAAACTTGCATTATGTCAATGACCGTTGGTCATGGTAGTAGTTAGTGCATAAAACACCTTATCGCCTATAATTTGAACTTGCTGAGTAACGCTCGTGTTGCTCACCCTTTTCCTCGTTGACCCCCTGCTTAGATTTTTGGAGCCAGCAAAGGAGTTGGCAGTTATCCATCATGGCGTCGAGGAGATCTTCTACGAGGAGTCAAGTCTACCTGGTGAAGCTTGAAAGAGTCAACTGCTACTTCAACAACAGAAGAACGACGAACACAGTGACAATGGTGGAGCAACAACAATATTGTCAATGGCATACATGTCGACCACTTTGCCAATGAAAGAGACAACAACTATTGGAAGGAGGAGACAACCCTAGATAAAGATATTCCAGATGGAATAGATTAGGGTTGTGACAACAGCAGTAGTGGATTAGGAATTAGAGATATAGCTAATATCCAGCTTAGTGATACGAGTTGGATCTTTTTGATGTTTCATTTGCACGAGACCTACTTCTATCTGTAAAGAAGGTTCTCGAGATTTTGTATTGAATAGTGTTGTAATCCTATAGTGTTACCTTGGACCGGCTATGTTTCTGTTGTACTACTCTGAGGGATGTAATATTTGCGGAGAGGTCCTTCCGTGCGTGTTACATCAATGACTTGTACACTACAACATGCAGTGGTGTGCTGGGTCACTGCACTTATAAAGGCGCCAAGCCTTCCCCTACAAGGAAAGCCTTAACCGACGTAGATCATGAGTCCTAGACTAACACGGCAACAAACCCTAACTTGCTCCCTAAGGCGAACGTAGTCTGGCCTTCGTCTTGGACTTCACTAAGCCAGCACAGGGCTTATTCTTGCGACCAAGCCCATGAGGCATCCTCCATTAAGCCCTCCGGCTTTATCTGATGGGCCTCCTTGGTGGGCCAGGTTTTATCCACCGTGGCAGGTATACCCGTTCGGCATAACCTCCACAGTAGTCCCCGGAAAGGTTTAAATTCTTCGTTTTTCGTCTTTGGAAGACACGGGCTTTTGCCTTTACTTGAAAGGCGGACAGAAGAGCTTGGATCATTCCAAAATGAGACGTTCAGTCTGCCTTAAGGATTAAGCCGAACTCTCCTGTACTTTGAACAATCTGTCAGAAAGATTCCGTCAGTGTCGAGTCTTGTCATGACGTCCTCGTAGTCAAAGCCAGTCCACAACAGTTTGGACAAGCAAAGAGACGTTGTGACGCCATCACTGCTATTTTTCCGCCCACGATCTCTGAGGCGTCAGGGAGAAGATACCCACTATCTGACCGTTGCGAGACGCGTGGCAAAATCGCGCGGGCGTTGTTCCACCGCACTAATCGCGGCGCACCCCCCATATAAGGGAACACATGTTCTCCATTACTCCATCCGATCCATTTCCCTGTTCATCTTCCTCCTCGCGCCCGTCCCCATCCAAACTCTGGCGAACTCCACCACCACCACTTGCACACCCATCCATGGAAAGCTCCGATGCGACCGCAGAAGCGGCAGCGGCGGCGGCGTCGTCAGCGACGATGGGACAAGATTTGGCCGCGAGGGGCTCGGGCGCCGTGGATGCATCCACTTCTCGCGTGGCAACGGTAACAAGCCCCGCGACCGTCTCCGCTGAAGCGGAGAAAAACGCCCAGCCCTCCGACGAGGGCGACGCGGCGGAGGCAGAGGAGGAGGGAGAGGAGACATTGTCCCGCAACTCGGCTGCCTCCACCATCACCGAAGCAGACCTCATGTAGCTGCAAAAGGAGGGCATTCTCCCATCAAAGGAGAACTGCCACTGGCGGTCGACGTACGGCCACCCAACTCCAGATCCCGCCGGCGATGAATGAGTGCTCCTCGTCTCACATCTCCTCCGCGGTTTGTCTCTACCACCGCATCCTTTCTTTCAATCTGTCCTAGATTACTATGGCCTTCAGCCTCATAGCGTAGGCCCCAATAGCATCTTGTACATAGCTGATTTTATGGCCTTATTCGAAGGATATTTAGGCATAGAACCCAGCCTAGACTTCTTCAAGTACTGCTTTACTTGCAAACGCCAAACAGAGAAGGAAGAATTGTTTTCCATAGGAACAGTTAGCATCAACCTTCGTAGAGGTAGAGACTGGTATCCTAAGGCGCCAAAAATAGACTCTATTAAGGCTGGAATAGCTCCTTTTTCTACTGCAAAGACATGGCGCCCGCAGGCAAAGACATAGGACATCCTCGCTTTTCTCCTTTGCCTGCGGAGCCCCGCCATTCTTGGGGCGAGAAACCATGAAGGTCCTCCCTGACAACCTCCGTCGCATGCAAAGGCGGATTGAATACTTGACAAAGACTGTTGTGCCCAAACTCACGGGTACATACACCATATTATGTTGGTTGTCAAGGCGAATCCAGCCTTTGAAGGATCGCAAGGGCCTCTTATGCCACTACACGGACCAGAAGAAGGATCCTCTCCGTGTTAGCGAGAGCGACCTCACGCACGATGCCCTTATGTATCGCTTCAAGAGGATTGCCAAGGAAAGGATCCAGCTCGCAAGCAGCGTCCTATGTACAACCGCTAACCCGGCTCCCACGGTAAGGCATTTACCGTGACTCTTTGTGTTACTATACTTTCACGTTGTTTGCCTTACTAACACCACGTTTGTTTCAGCTCGCCCTTTTGCCAGATAATCTGCTGGCTCCTTTGTTTTATGTGCCTGAAGCGGCACCCGAGCCCCCAAAGACTCGGAAACGAAAAGCTTCAGGGGCTTCTGCAGCAACTTCAGCAGCAGAAAAGCGGAAGTAAGCCGTTCCTGTTCATGCCGAAGTGCTCAACATTGAAGACGATGAGGATGCGGCCTTCAACGCTCCAGTGCAGAAGTAAGCCGAATCTCTATTTCTGTAGTAAGTCGAACAGTGTCCACAAATGTTCTCTTATTTTGTATATGATTCACATGATCAAGCCAACTGCGCCTCTCAAGAGGAAAGTGTATTCTTCCAAGCAAAAAAAGCTAACCCTTCTCCGGCTGTCGCTCCCCCACCCCCTCCATTCAGCAAGAGACAGCCCCAGGCCCATCTGAAGATCAGCATACGGATCTAGACCCGCCCGTCTTACCTGAGAAGACGGAAACTGAAAAGTTGGCCAGGGCTGCTGCTGGGAAGGCGGCAGTAATTCATCAGAAGAGCCAAATGAGCCATTACTCGGGAGGCTATCCGCAACATGGTGAAGCAAGAGCTTTTGACGACGAGGGGTATATCTTACCCAACATCGCCGCCATGCTTGCCGATGAGAAGGAGCGCAACGAGCCGCCTCCGAAGCTAAGACCAGTTGGTCAGACATTGACCATCTTGAATCTGGAAGACAATTGTGACGAGCTGTACGTCACAATGAAGGAGAGCTACAAAGCCTTGAAGGCCATGATGCAGGTAAATATTTCGTCTTTATGTACATACCCTAGTCCCCGGGCGTTACGTTGAGCTTTGACTAAGCCGACGTAACGGCCTTTCTTTCATGTGGATAAAGACTCCCAGTCCCCAAGCACCTTGTAGCTATATCTTATTATCTTTACCTTTGTTACTGACCATTGCCCTTGCCCTAGCAGAGCAGCGAGCAGCTTACATGCGATCTATGGTACTCACTGAGCAACCAAAGGCAGGTGCTCAAGACAGCCGTCGCCAAAAATAAGGCGAACGAAGGTAAATGGTGTTCTTTCACATGCGATGTGAGTTTAATTCGTTGAAGGCATAACATGCTCAACACATGCAATGTGCGTTTGCACAGCTGTTGTGGCGAAAGCAAAAAGATCGTCAGCGAGACTGGCGATATAGAAGTTGTGAGGCGGGAAAATGCCGCCTTGTTTAAGCAGCTGGAGGAGAACCGAAAGACGGCCGAGGCTAATCTTAAAGCCATCCAAGACAGCGCCACTGCAGAGCAAGACAAACTGAAGAAATATCTTCTGGCTTTGCAGCGACAGGCTGAAAAGGATGGGCTCTTAATCCAGAGCTTACAAGGTCGACTTGAACGCCATTGACGAGAAACTGCTAAGTAAGCTTCTCTCCTTTCTTTCAACAGTTCATTACGCCTTATACTTACTCCGTTCCCTCTCTCCACAGTTCCAGCTGGGTTTGGGGAAAGGCTTACCTCTGAGACGCGTCTGGAGCTAATCTTGGAGTGCGGCGAAATTGTGTCAGGGTTGTACACTGCGGGAAGAGACGTTGTCGCCAACATCTTCCCAAAACAACTGCCCCAAGTGACAAACACCAGCAACCTGCTGCCACTTCTTCAGAACTGCATCCCAGAGGTGATTCAGCGTCTTCGCTCAGCAGCCAGAGGCGGAGCAAAACTTGCTCTAGGACTTGTTCGCGGCCACTACCCCGAGGTCAACATGTGGCGCGTTATCAAGTGTTTCCCAGCCAAGGACAGAGACGGCAACAAGCTCGTCAAAGAAAAGGTCTATGCCTCTGTCTCTGGCTTTGCCTCAGCCGTTGCTGAAATGGTAGACTTGTCTATCTTCTTCTCCAAGAGGCATGTGCCTCCCCGTCCTGACAACGTGTCTGATGACGAAGCCGAGCCATCCACAACTGGTAATGGCGACGAGTCAGAAGACGAAAATGAAAAGAAGAAGAAGAAGAAGAAGAAGAAGAAGAAGAAGAAGGCGAGTCTGAAGCTGCGCTGGATACATCCAAGTCCCCTGCGTCTTCGCCTGCTCAGTCCCCTGCATAAGATGCAGGAAAAACTTTGTATTAAGCGTGTCATGAAAATGGCACAAAAGACTTGCTAAGTTATGGTTTGTAATGGCAGAAGCCTTTTATCTGTTGAACATGTTTGTTTTGCGACGCATGCACTTATTTTGAAAGGCTTGCAAACTATGCTCCTTATCCGTCTTTAAGTTGTCTGGCTTATATGCTTTAGCCTTTTCGTATGCTGGCAGAACCTAAGCACGGAACACTTCGCTGGCAACAGGGTTAGTAACCAATCTGTTTAAACACAGAAACGGCGCCGGCTTTTGGTGCGTAAAGCATCTACTAAGACAAGCCAGCATATACGCGATCAGATAAATACTCTTAGACGGATGCAATTTTAATTTTTGTAAGGCCTTAAGGCAAAAGCATCATGTGAGTAACCACAAGCACGGAGCCAATTCGGGTTAACATTGATATTTTTATCGAAATATATGATCAAATGGAAATAAAAGACGGCGAAACTCATGCATAAAAATAATTGAGGGAACCAAAGACTTTTATTTCATAATCATATATGGTGTGATTACAATAGAATTGCTAAGTGTAAAAAGGACGTAGCTGCTCAATGTTCCAAGGACGTTTTGTCTCTTTGAGCACTGCTTCTTCGTTCCTTTTCCTTTTGCGGCCTCTTTTCTTCTTCTTCTTGATATCACGGAGGTCCACAAGATAATATGCCCCGTTCTTAAGCGCTTTGCTGATAACGAAGGGTCCTTCCCATGTGGGAGATAGTTTGTGCTCTTTTGCTGAACAAGGCGAAGCACCAAATCGCCTTCCCGAAACGATCTCCGTCTTACCTTACGACTATGATAACGCCGCATGTTCTGCTGATAAATGGCGGAGCGCTGAAGCGCTATATCACGCTCTTCTTCGAGAAGGTCTAAGCCGTCCTGTCAGGCTTCTTCTGCGTCTGCTTCGACGTAGGCTGTTACACGAGGTGTGTCATGCAGGACATCTGTTGGGAGTACCGCTTCAGCGCCATATATGAGAAAGAATGGGGTATAGCCTGTTGCGCTACTTGGAGTTGTGCGTATGCTCCATAAAACAGCAGGTAATTCTTCTACCCATGCTCCAGCCGCTCTATGCAAAGGCACCTCTAATCTTGGCTTTATTCCCTGTAGAATTATGCTGTTGGTTCGCTCAACTTGGCCATTCGATTGTGGATGAGCCACAGATGCTAAGTCCAGACGAATACCAACTTCACCACAGTACTTTGCCAATTCTCCTACGGCGAAGTTTGTCCCATTGTCCGTAATGATACTGTGAGGGACGCCAAATCTCGTTATAACCTCAATGACGAACTTCTTGGCTGTTGCCCCATCAAGCTTTTTTATGGGCTTAGCTTCAACCCACTTGGTGTATTTATCCACCGCAACTAAGAGATGTTTGACGCCGCCTCGCGCAGTCCTGAATGGACCTACCATGTCCAGTCCCCAGACCGCAAACGGCCACGTGATTGGAATGGTGCGCAACTCCTGGGCTAGCATATTTGGCTGTCTTGCATACTTTTGGCATCCGACGCATTTCTTGACGAGTTCTTCTACGTCTTGCTTTGCTGTGAGCCAGTAGAATCCATGTCTAAATGCTTTGGCGACAATTGCTCGGGCAGAGGCATGATGACCACAACATCCACCATGGATCTCTTCTAGTATCTCATGTCCTTCTTCCGGCGAAACACATCGTTGATATATACCTGTGGTACTCCGCTTGTATAGCTCTCCATTTATTATTGTGTACGCCTTAGCTCTGCGCACAACTTGCCGCCTTAAGACTTCATCCTCTGGCTCTTCCTTGTTAAGGAGGAAATTATGTAGGGTGTGTCCAATCTGGTGTGACCAGCATGACGGAAACAGACTGCGAAGCCATGGGGTCATCCTCATCTCCGCCTTTAATAGACGGCACGTATAGGTGCTCCAAAAATATATCGGAGGGCACCTTCGATCTTTTCGAGCCCATTCTGGCTAAGGCATCCGCTGCTTCGTTTTCCTCCCTTTTGATATGCTTGACTTCTAAGCCGATAAAACACCGACCAAACTCGTCTACCGTGCGTCGATATTCAGCCATTGTAGGGCTTTTCGCGTCACATGCCCCTTCTAACTGTTGAACAACGAGGTCTGAATTGCCATAACACAAAGACGACTAATGCCTAAATCCTTTGCGACGTGCAATCCATGCAACAGAGCCTCGTATTCTGCAACGTTATTAGTGGCATTAAAATGTATTTGCAAGACATAGCACATCTTGTCTCCTTTATGGTTCTTCAGTACCACGCCAGCTCCCGATCCCTGCAACATTTTGGAGCCGTCAAAGTGCATAACCCAATATTCTTCATCAGGGAGGGGAAGTTCATCCATTGTTGTACGCGGCTTGTACTGGATATCGAAGGCTGCCAATTCAATTCCCCACTTAGCCACACGTCCAGTGGCATCAGTGTTGTTTATAATGTCACCCAATGGCGCCTTACTGACTACCGTGATTGGGTGCTCTTGGAAATAATGGCGTAATTTTCTGGCTGCGAAGAAAACTCCATAAGCCAGCTTCTGATAGTGAGGGTATCGTTGTTTGGATTCGGAGAAGACTTCGCTGATATAATATACCGGCCTTTGTTCCGGTAGCTCCTTTCCTTCTTCCTTTCGTTCAACAACAACCACTGCACTAATAACTAGGTTGGTAGCCGCCATGTAAAGTAGCATCGGCTCTTGTGGTAGAGGAGACGCTAATATTGGTGCTGAAACTAAGGCGTCTTTTAACTGTGCTAAGGCTGCATCTGCCTCTTCAGTCCAGACGAACGTCTTAGTTTTCTTCAACAACCTGTATAGGGGTAAAGCTTTATCCCCAAGCCTACTAATAAATCGGCTTACAGCTGCTGCAGATCCTGTGAGCCTTTGACATCTTTAAGACAAGTAGGCTTTTTGATGTCCATGATAGCTCGAATCTTTTCTGGGTTAACCTCAAGACCTCTTTCTGAAACAATGAAGCCTAAAAGTTTTCCTGCTGGGACGCCAAAAAAGCATTTTCCCGGATTTAGCTTCATGTTATATTTTCTTAAGTTATCAAAGGTTTCTTGAAGGTCAACGATGAGATCGCCGCGTTTTCGCGACATAACGGCAATGTCATCGACATAAGCGTGAACATTGCGGCCTATTTGATCGTGTAGGCAACGTTGTATGCACCGTTGGTACGTTGAGCCAGCGTTTTTAAGCCCGAAAGGCATAGTTATGTAGCAAAACGTTCCGAAAGGTGTGATGAAGGAAGTCTTAATTTGGTCAGACTCCTTCATCTTAATTTGGTGGTAGCCAGAGTAAGCGTCCAAAAAGCATAGTAATTCAGAACCTGATACAGCATCTACGACCTGATCAATTCGCGGCAATGCGAAGGGGTCTTTAGGACAGGCTTTGTTTAAGCCGGTGAAATCTATGCACATGCGCAAGTCTTTCACGTCCTTCTTAGGTACTAATACAGGATTTGCTAGCCAATCTGTGTGGATAACCTCTCTAATGAAATTAGCGGCACTAAGCCGAGCTACCTCTTTTCCTATTGCTTTCTTCTTCTCTGGACCGAAGCGACGAAGACCTTGTTTTACTGGCTTGGCACCTTTGGCGACATTAAGGCTGTGCTCGGCAAGTTCCCGGGGTACTCCTGGCATGTCTGATGGTGACCATGCAAAAATATCCCGTTGCTCACGGAGGAACTTGACGAGCGCGCCTTCCTATGCGTCACTGAGGTCCGCGCCTATGTTCGTCGTCTTGCTTGCATCAGCGTTGTCCAGCACGATCTTCTTCGAGTTTGAGCTGGCCTTGAAAGTGACATCCGAGGCGCAAGGAGGCTTCTTACCATCCGGCATTTCATTGGTGTTAACTTCTTTCTTGTACTGCTCCAGCTCTTCCTTGCTGATGACTGCTTCTGCTAAGACGGCGTTTCCTGCTTCGCATTCCTTCGCCTTCTTGAAGTCGCCATTGACCGTGATGACGCCGTTTGGTCCAGGTATTTTGAGCTTGCTGTAGATGTAACACGGGCGTGCCATGAATTTGGCAAAGGCTGGGCGGCCAAAGATTGCGTGATACGCACTTTTGAATTCCACCACCTCAAAGGCAACTTCCTCAGTCCTATAGTTTGTTTCGTCACCAAAGGTGACGTCTAAGACGATTGTTCCCATAGAACTGGCCTGCCTGCCTGGCACTATGCCGTGAAACTTGACTGTGCTATGTTTTAGCTGTGTCTCAGAAAGGCGCATGCGCTTTAAGGTTTCAAGATAGAGGATGTTGATGCTACTCCCTCCATCCATAAGCACCTTAGAAAGCCTGCATTGCTGCACAATTGGGTTTACAACGAGCGCGTAATTCCCTGGGTTCTGTGGAATATGATCAGGATGATCGTTGCGGTCCCATGTAATGGGATGCTCGGACCAGTTGAGATACTGGGGAACCGCTGGCATAGTGGCATTGAGTTCCCTCCAGGCTGCCTTTTCCTTTTTGGCCGAAGGAGTGGCAAGGAAAGTAACAAGGCTTGTTTCGACCCTTGGAAACTTGTTGCTCCTCTTGTGCTTTGGCTCCTGATCTTCCGGCTCCGAAGCACTTTCCTCGTTGTCCTTCTGCTCTTTTTGTCTTTACGGTTCTTGCGCTTGAACTGCTTTGCCTTGAAGCCAGCGTCAGGATCCTTCTTGATATCATCGTTAAGGCGGCACTGCCTGTTGGTATGGGTGCATTTGCCAAGCTTGCTATGATGGGCACAAGGTTCATCTTTGATGTCGTCATAGGTGATTTTAATGGGTCTTGACCCTTGACTGTCATCGCCTTCTTCTGCCATCTGCTAGCCCCGCTCTGGCCACCCTTCTTATTGGCAAAGGCTACCTCCTTTGATGGTCCTGGCGCATCGTTGGCTTCCTTCTTTTTCCGGCTTTGATTGTTGTTTCGCTTTTCCGGGTTAACAGCTATGTCCATGCGCAGATCGCCATCGTCAGCTCGAGCGTCGTCTTCTGCTGCAGCGTAATTGTTCGCGCTGTCTAAGAGCTCGCCGAGGTGTTTGATGTTTTGGCTGGCTAACATATATCTCATCATGTTGCCTTCTTCAGGCTGTTCATAAAAGCATGTATGGCCTGGATCTCAGAAACGTCTTCACATGCATTCTTTGTCTCTGTCCATCGAGCTATGAAAGCTCTGCTTGACTCCCCTCCACTTGAGCGCACTTTAGTAGATCTGAGTAAGCCTTTGGACGTTTGTATGTGCATGAGAAGTGTTGCATGAATGTTTTCTGCATGTCTTGCCAATTGTGGATACTCTTTTCTGGCAAAGTGTCGATCCATAACCGGGCCGTTCCCTCCAACATGAGTGGAAGAAAACGTACAGCTGCGTTGTAATCACCGTCATTAATACCAACGGCGTGGATATAATCAGGCAGCCATATGTCCGGTTTGTCAATGCCATTGTACTTGTTCACAATTTTCTTGACATTGCCTAGCGAGGATGGGAGTTGCACCTTGCGAATCGCCGGTCCAAAGCACACAGGGCCCAGGTAAGACTCCTCTCTGGCCGCTTTAATCTCATCGAGACGAATGCGGGCGTCTGAGATATGAGTGTTTTCCCTGGCTGACCCTTTGTTGGATTGGCTACGCCTGGCTCCTCCTGACGGCTTTGGCGATGAGGGGAGCGGGAGCGAGATCGCCTTTGAGGCGGATCTCTGTTGCCCCTGTTTCCTTCGTCTCTTGCCCGTGCTGCGGGCGGAGGTGGCATGTTAAGCCGGTCGCTCCCACGCCGTGCGTCCTTCCCCTTGTCTTGATCTCTTTCACGGCGAGGCGGATCATTCTTCTTATGGCGTGTTATCCTTTTGCCGGTGGTCGTCCTTGCCTTTGTCACTATGGCGGTTGGACCCAGTCTTTGACTCATCCCTGTGCTTGTCAGGAATTTTGTCCTTCCTGGGTTCCTTACCCTTATTGCCATGGCTACTGGAACCAGCTGGTTCCTCTGGATCCCACCGCCGGCAACGGCCGTCTTGCAAAGACGCGTGTCGTCCGCCAGCTTTGAGTTTGAGTCCGCCTTAGCCTGCTGCTCTACCGCCTTTTCGATGAGCATCTTAGAATAATGGTGGCGCTCTTCAATTGGGACTGTTTCGTCTCCCATGATTTCCCTGGCCGCCTCTATATTTTTGGCCGGGGTGGAGAAGAATATGACTCCATCAGGGTTAACTCTGAAAGAGTATTTCTGCCAAGGCTTTAAAGACTTTTGGGCAGAAGGCTTCTCGAAGTTTCCCTGCAGATCCCGATGCAGAAGAGGGTCACGTATACTTCGTACTTTGCGGAATTTCTCAACATCGCGCTCACGCTGATACTCTTCCTCTTCTAGAGCCTTTCCAACTAGGATTAGCTCTTTTTCCTTGTTAAGGAGGGACAACTTATACTTGATGTTGACTTCAGTCTCAGCTAGGAGCGCTTTCCGTCTTTCCTCAAGTTCAGCCGCGGTTGGATTTGGCCCCAAAGGTGTTTTGAGAAGCTCCAACGCGCGCATGTGTGCCTCCTTTGACCGTTCCAGGTCTTCTTCAATAGGCGTAGCCGGGGAGGCCCTTTGGGTCCAATACTCCTCTGGCTTTTCCGCCTTGTCACCAATGTGTTTGATGCTAGAGGAAACTTCAGCTTCGTCTGGCTTAGCCGCGGCAGCGCCATCCTCCACAGGTATCTGTGCCGGGAAAGTCATTAAGACTTCGTTTGGTTCAGATGGGCCATAGCCGCGCGGCAACCTGTGCTGCAAAGTCTTCCTCCTTATGTTCATCGAGATCTGAATCTTCCGCCATTGGAGCGGTGCCATCAGATCCGGCTTCTGAGTCTGCTCCTGTCTGTAAGGCAGGTAATATCGACTCAGGGTCAGATTCGGCCGGCTTAGGGCCAGATGTGTCAATGACACCGACAAAGCGAGAGGCGGGCTCCATAAGCTCACAAGAGCTGGAGTCAGAATCGCTTTGGGTATCAGAGTCACTCAGATCGCGATAGACAAAGGCCTGATCCGATCTGTATTGTTGCTCGATTGCATAATCGATGGGGTGGTGGGTGGGCCAAAAGGCGGCGGATCCCCTGGGGAATCCATACGCCTCAGCCGTAAAACCCATGAAGATGTTGATGGTGCCGAAGGGGACGACGAAGCTTGATACGAGTGCGTCGTTTGCTGGGACGTAGGATCCGTCGTCTTCGATGCACCCAAAGTTGTTGATGATGCGGGCGCGACCAACTGCCATAGATTTGCCGATCTCGCCCAATGCTCCCGCCTGAAACAAAACTCCCGACGCCTTGGGCCCCACGGTGGGCGCCAACTGTCGAGGTATTGGTAACGCGGAACTACTATATGGATTCATACGTACCGTAGAGGAGGTGGGGAAGAACGTAGAGGGTTCCAGTGACGGGATTGCACACACGATCTTACCCAGCTTCGGATCTCACGACGGTGGCGAGATCCTACGTGCTGCTATAATTCACTCAAGAGAATATGTGTACAGGTTACAATGAGGTTGTATGCGTGCCCTAAGGCTGCTGGAAGGCTGGCTTATAAAGGCGCCAAGCCTTCCCCTACAAGGAAAGCCTTAACCGACGTAGATCATGAGTCCTAGACTAACACGGCAACAAACCCTAACTTGCTCCCTAAGGCGAACGTAGTCTGGCCTTCGTCTTGGACTTCACTAAGCCAGCCCAGGGCTTATCTTGTGCCAAGCCCATGAGGCCTTCTCCATTAAGCCCTCCGGCTTTATCTGATGGGCCTCCTTGGTGGGCCAGGTTTTATCCACCGTGGCAGGTATACCCGTTCGGCATAACCTCCACAGCGGCGATGGTGCGAATCGCCGGCGAAAGGAACAAAGGAGAGGCTGTGGGGGGGCGAATGATTCAGGGCAGCGGCGCGTCGTGTGTATGACGGGCGGGCCAGCGTTGTCAGGGCCAGGCCCGAGGCGATGTCCGACACCCCCAGGAGGGTCTCCAAACTTGGAGGCCCTCCTGGGGGTGCCGGACATAAAATCGCTCGGGGCGAGACTTTGGGGGTGCCGCTGGTGGGCATTTTTGGTGTTCGGCCCCCCGGTGGAGATGCTCTTAAGAATGCCAGAAATGGCATACTCAGAAATTTGATTTAGGAATCATGCACTGCGGTGGTGTACTTCATATATTCCATCCTAACACGATTACATGTACGGCATATAATTACATAAAACTTGGCGGATTGCATTTGCGTTTATTTTTAGCCGGTGTGTTCCAGGAGGTTGTACATATATATAACTATTTACCATCTGATAATTTGGCCATACTCATTTCAAGTCGACCGCTGCAGGTTTTGCCAGCCTATACCTCTTGCAAGCACCACAAACAATACCATATCCACGGCATTAAGCACTGCTATAAGAAGAACCTGTCTACGTGACCTTTGTTGAGATCCAGTGGTATCCACCCGGCTTAGTCTCCCTTACAGCTGGCTGTCATGACCAGAGTAACGAGCAGGCTGCTCGCGTAGCTCGCAGCTGACATGGACGCCACGGACATTGCACTTCCAAGGCTTCTCATGCCATACGGAAAAAGCTGATCGTTAAAGAACACTGTCATGGTAACATACATGAACACCTCGGAGGCTCTGTGTATCTGTTTGTAAGCACTTCAATTTATAGTTTCCTTCAATGTGGATGGCTTTCAATGTCACCTGAATGTCAGACATCATTTAGTTCGCGTGTATCATATTTTTGAATCAATGGATCGGGTGATCTACTATATAGGAATATTTAACGCTGCCACACCACTTGGAGTACTGGAAATGATATTTGTTTCTTCCCAAGATCATGTTAGTTATGTTTAGTTTCCTCCACTTCATTTTCTTAATTGGACTTTTGATAATGTAAAGTGTCGAGTAACCATTTTATTGAAAGTGTCACTAAAATCACATCACATGTTCTTTCTAATTTCAGGTTTGTGAAGAGGATGAAAAATATCTTGCTTGGTGTTCCAACAAGATATTGGACGCCAAAGAAAATCTTGACGCTGGTGATGTCAGTTGCTATCTTTGGATTTCATCTGTTCGGTGCATCTATTTTATCAATTCTGACATCCTCTGGAGTTTGGGACTGCGGCTGCCTGGATCAATTTGGCAGCACTGTTTCATATCAGGTTGGAAGCTTCTTCAAGGCTGTCGACTGATTGTGACTCCGGCTGCATCTTTAGAAAAAAGGAGTTTAACTGGGTATCTACAAACTGAAGGTGCGTTTGATTCTCTAGCTTATCTTGAAAAAAAATCTAGCCCATCCAGGCATTGCCAACAGAAGTAAGGCGTCAGTTCAAAGAAAAAAAACAGAAGCAAGGTGTGCTGCTTGGTTAGCACTAACATTGATAGCAGTTATGAGACGCTCTTAATTTTTTGCCCAATCTAAAGGACCAGTTCAGCCTTCAGTATTCTTATGCAGAAAAACTTATTGTTAATACATAGTTCATAATTTCCAGGGCTGGCGCTCTCCTCTATTACTTTTTTAGTTCTTGACATGATTCTACACTGTATTGCCTCCTCCATGACTTGGAGACTTGATTATATCGCTGTCCGAAGACTCTGTAGGGGTGACCATGGCGTCAGTGTTCGGATGGACTTGAAGGTATTTGATGATTTTAGATTTTGTATGTTACATTCACAAGTAATATATAAACTATTTTTAATTCGTGAAAATGTGTAGAACTTCTTATTAACGATAAGCAGGACCATATCTTGCAGCCAATATATATTAGAATAAGCTCATTGTCTTGCATCAAAGGACATGATTTTGATTACTTTAATCTGAGGAATTTTTAGAGGATCATATTATGTGTACTGAAGTCTGGAGATGTGGTTCAGTTTCTTCTCAATTTATTCTCTACATGCAGTACTTCACATACAGTAAGTGTATTGTCGTTTTCTTCTCTTGGCAGTGCCATGAAGCATTGCTTGCTTGTGATTGTTCTCTGCTGGTTTAGGAACCGCCCATACACATATACTGTCTTGGTGCTTCGTAATATAGTTAAATGTACCATCTCGATCTGACCTACTTTTTGTAACATGATTCTCCTTTCTTACTTATTATAAAATATGACGGTTCCGCTCTTTTATTCAGTTCTGTTGTGCTTGCTTAACTAGATGAATCTCCCCAAACTAGGCCATCTAATTTGCAAGTGGCCATTCATAGTGTTGATTATTGCATATGTATATTTATTTGTTTACTCCTCAATGGATAATATGAAGACAACAGTGATGCTCTGAGGTCAGAATAGTGTTTCATGGGAAATTCTATGGAAGCCTTAGTCTATTATTTATTCTTTACTGTATAGTTTTTTTTTTGTTATATACAACTTTCTACATTGAGCGAATTGGCATATGAGTTTCATAACTTTATTTCGAATAGTCCAACATTTGCTTGAAGGAAACAAACTTACTTACCATCAACAAAATTTCTCATCAAAGGCGCGGCGTGTCGCTGCGCCGAATTCAACTACTCCCTCCGTTCTAAATTAATTGACTTCCATTTATCCACATGTGGATGTATCTAGACATGTTACATGTATAGTTACATCCATATTTATATAAATGGAAGTCATTTAATTTAGAACGGAGGGAGTAGTATTATTTATACTTGAACTTTTTCAACATTTTCTGCATTGGGCCGAAATTGAACAATAGTACGAAGAAGCACTGACGAGAGGATCAGAGTAGAGTAGGACTGTAGCGACAGGCAAACCATTACCGTGTCGTCCGTGCTCAAACACACTGACACACTCCAATGGGTCTGCAAGACAGCAAGAGGCGCCCGTGCGGTACAGCAGTACTTGACGTGACGAGACGAAATGAGCAGAGGATCAGCTGTTGGCCGGCCGGTGGAGAGCCAGCGCCAGAGCGTCTACTGGCTGGGCAGCATAGCATCGTCGCCGTGTGTGTGTGCGCCGGACGAGTCGGTGCGAGGTTCCGGCGGGCGGCTTTGCCGGACGTCGTGCTCTCGTCTACAGAATTGCGAAGTTCGGCGACAAGAAAACCACGAGGCCGAGAGGCCAAGGGCGCGATTGGTAGACTGCATCCATTTCTCATATCCTTGTGGGCAAGCTCTAGGCAGCACTGCTGAGCAAAGCCACCCCTAAAAGGCTAAAACTATGTTGTGCATGTTGTTTGGTAGCCTGCAGCAAAAAACGAGAGCTCTCTTCGTGCAGGACAACCAAACAGCAAGCTTGTATTTGCAGATTCGGTTAGTCTCACCATTTGCTTAAAGGTGTACTTACCTCTCAACATGAAATAGCAGTAGGACGGCGAGGATGACGACGATGCGAGCGGCGGTGGCGGTGGCGGAGGTAGCCTGTGTGCGAGCCACGACCACGACGACGATTCGGGCGACAACGAGCAGACGACATGGCGACGGGGTGAGCAGATGGCATGGCGGCAAAGCTGGACGGTTAGCAGATAGCATGGCGACTGTGGAGCTCGATAACTAGTCATGGCGACGGTAGAGCTCGATGAGTTAGAGCGGAGCTTGAAGAACACGAATAGATCAAGAACAGTCTAAATACGCATCTAACCGATCTATACATCTGGAAGCACTGAAACGCAAAACTTACGACACGAAAGTTGTGCGTAATGACGAGGTGAAGCTACACCTCGAAGGAAATCGAAAACGGTAGGCCGTGTGCGACAAGATCTTCAAAATTCGTTTAAAAAATCTTCACACAAGAACACGAAATTAGTACACGCGGTTAACGAAAGGACTAGCTGATTGTCGGAATGGAACCGTATCATCAAAGCACATCATTTTGGTATACACCTTATTTTAAACCGAGCAGTGTATCAGTGATTAGAAGGGGTGAGAATAGTTAAGGCTGAGGGAGAGTAAGCTGAAGCACATACTCACCAACCATTGTGCATGGGTGCGAACGATTGCAGTTGGCCGGCCTGGCCACGAAGAAACGGCCGACCACTGAGCCTGGCACGAGCCTGTTTTAAGAAGCGCGCTATGCAAAAATTAGGCTGCAGACAAGCAAACAACCAGTCTGGTTCTGCAGCCAGTGGGCTGGCAGGCTACCAAACGCGTCCCAAATGAGTTGGCCCAAATCCCACCGAGGAGAGCAGAGATATGGTGTTGGATCCTGCCCCGCACCGAAAGCCGCAAACCGTGCCTAATCTCCATCATCGTCTATTCATCATCATCACACGCCGAGCCGGCCGCGCGACATGGACGCCGGTCGATAAGACAAGTCGATCGGCACGGACGCGCAAGCATTTCCGACAGACACCACCCAACAGCAGCAGTGAAAACCACTCCTCAGAATGAGAACGCCGTCTAAAGAGCTCCGGCTCCACCAGCCGCGGCGTGGTCTGCCGGTGGTAGGTCTGCCTTGCCGGAACATGGCCCGGCCGGCCGGCCGGCAGGGCACAAATAGGAACAAAAGCCACCGGCCGGCCACCACCGCCACGGCAGGAGCGCCGCTACGAGGTAGTGCCCCAGTCTAAAGCTACACGAGCAGTACAGACCAAACAAACAAGCACACTGCAATTTACAAGTAGCGGCAGCGAACTGGGAGAGATCCAACATCCAAGAACAAGAAGCTTCCGAGCACTAACTCCAAAGCACTGGCCACTGCCTCTCGGACAAATTAAGAGTACCATGATTAGTCACTCACTTCAGCTCAGCTAGAGTAGCAGGATTAATGGAAGACAAGTAATGAGACTACGAACGAACAAGCAGCAGCGCCTAGCTAGAATTAGTAGAGTGGAAGTACAGATATGCCCTCGATCGGTTCGGTACCACGGCCGACGTACGGCACGGCCGCTGCAGGGGAGGCATGCCGGTGATCAGGGGAATTGACTAATTAAATCTAGGCCGTAGCGACTGATTAAAGAACTAGCTAGGGAGAAGCTCGTTAGCTAGACGCTGATGGGGGACGGGGACGGGGACGAGACGGCGGCGCGTGGAGGCGAGTCATCGTCCGTGTCGTCGTCGTCGTCGCCGTTGCCAGTGCCGGCGCCAGCACCAGCACCCATGCCAGTGCCAATGCCAGCGCCAGCGCCAGGGCCGGCACCCGGACTGATCCCGATGCCACCGATGCCGGCTGTTGCCGCGGCCGTAGCAGCAGCGGAGGTGGGCGAGGCGAGCTGGTGCTTGTGGTTGTGCATCCAGACCTTGAGGACGTTCCGCTTGACGCCGATCTCGAGGCAGAAGCGGTCGAGGGCGCCGCCGTCGTCGCGGTTGATGCGCCAGCCCTGCCGCTCCGCGAAGTCGCGCATCCGCTCCTTCTGCTCGGGCGTGAACTTGGTCCGGTGCCGCTTCCTTCCGAAGCTCCCGGGGCTGCAGTCGTCCCCGGCCCGCGGGGGCGTCTCCGACCCGGAGCGCGCGGACGGGTCCAGCAGGCCGTGGTGCCACGCGGCGGACGGCACGGCGTGGTACGGCAGCGCCAGCTGGGGCGGCCGCGACGACGGGACGAAGCCCTGCAGCACGGGATGGTGCGGCTGCGGCGGGTGGTGCGAGTGCTGCGGCGGGCTGAAGAAGAAGGGCGCCGCGCCGGAGACGCCCGTGAGACCGCCACCGCCGCTGCCCATGCCCGCGCGGCGGTGGAAGCTGCGGTGGCACCCGCACGCGGCGCACTTGAGCGAGTCCGGGGAGGCCGCCATGTACTCGCCGCAGCCGTCGAAGGCCTGGCCGCCCATGGCCGCGGCGTGGTTGCGCAGGCACTCCTTGTACTTGGCCCCAGCTCCGGCGCCGCCCGCCCCGCCGCTGCCTCCCTCGTAGGGCACCAGGCTCAGGTGATCCATCATGTCCGTCCGTCCGTCCGCACGCACGAGACCTCACCACCACCACTCGCTCACGCGTGGCCGTGTTCTGTTCACCACTACTCTAGCTAGCTCGAGCTGGAACGGGAGTCGCTTTCGCAGCGGCGGTAGAAGCGACCACCGGGCAAGGAGGAGCTCGGGGGTTTTATCTGCGCGCCGCGACGGACCACCGTCAGCCATCAGGTGCGAAAGGTTAATTAGTTCGTTCGTTAGTTAATGCGTCGACTTTGGGAGTGACAGTACATAATAATGTTACTTTCACAGGACTACTCGAAAGAATCTAGAGCATGTTTGATTCGTGATATACGTAAAAGATTTAGAAATAAGAAAAACATATGATTGTCATGCATACATACTTTAATATTATAAAATTGATTTGTTCTAAATGTTGTTTGATTCCATCAATGAAATTCTAAAGAAGTTGCTATACAATTCTAAAAATTCTTATATGACCTACAAAAAGAAGTTTAGAGCGAATGTTAGAATTTCTATGGGAGTTAGTACATATATTACTTAGAAAAATTCTTATATGACCCAATCCCACAAATAAAACAAGCAACAAAGAAAAGAAAAAACTCTACATGACCTACAAAAATTCTTATGAATCAGACATACCCTAAGTAGTAGTTGTACAAAAAAAATGTATTTGACTCCGGGGACCGAGTGATAATGATATCTAAAATATATCAAAGAGTTGCCAAGAGATTATTTTTTCTAAGAACTGAAAAACTCCCGGATATAGATAATGGTTTATATCCTATAAACAAGTACTGCCTTCATTTAAAAATTATTGTCTTAGATTTGCCAAAAAAAGTAGATATATCTAGACGCGAAAGATGTAGAGGTGCATTCATTTTGTTACAAATTTGAGACACTTATTTTAAAACAGAGTGAGTACAAAATTATGTCAAATACTTTGTATTTAGCTCTTCATGAAGATAATCAAATATGTTAAATTGAAGATTTAAAATGTGCAGGTTCAGATCACGCGTTTCTAATTTTCACAGATACAAAATGAGATTACTTTAACCGAACTAGGTAGTTACTACTCCCTCCGTTCGGAAAAGTATGTCACAAAAATGGTCTATCTATAGTTCATTTTTGTGACATCTTTTTCCGAACGGAGAGAGTATTTACTACCGGAAAGAATCGAAGCAGCAGTAGGAGTACCACAGTTAAAGTGATGATTGTACAGAATAAGATTAATCAAACTATGTGAAATAACTCAAAGCAGCAGTACAGTACTCTTGCGGTGCCACGTGGCGTGTGGATAACGTGCCTCCGGGGCCTGCAGAAGTTACCGTGCGGGCCCCACCATGTGTGTGTGGCGTGTCGCGGTGGTGTACAGTGCGGCGTCAGATGGTGAGGTGAGGTGGAGCCCGCGCGGACGGACGGCGGTGATGCGATCGGACGGGGTCGGGTGGTGGGGGATGAGGTATGGGCTAACTGCCACCCGAACCCGTACCAGATCTTCTGTGCCCCCCGTTTGTCTGCTCCTGCTGCGGCTTGTTGCCGCAGCCACTGATCTACTAATCCGGTGATCTCAATAGACAAAACAAAAAAGATTTACTAATCCGGTTAATAAACATAAAAAATGGATGATTTCTGAGACTTGGGCGTTGATGCTTGGAAATGGTTACGATTAATTAACCAAGGATTATACGGGCTAGCTAGCTGTGAGGTTTGTTCCGCCACATCCTAAGTATATAAAAGTTGGAATATTTCGGGATTTGTGGGAGGCCCCTGGCACTGTAGCAGCTACAGTCTGCTACAGTGTTGAACAATGCGGCGATCCGCCCTCATGCCATGTTTGCAAAAACGCCCCTCGCAAATCCAGCGCGTGCTCCGCGGTCCACGCCTTTACGAGGAGATGGACCTAACTGCAAATTGCAGAAAACTCAGGATCCTTCCAGCACAATCATCCGCAGATTCCCCCCCTTCTCTCTCTCGCGGCCTCGGGCGACGCCGACGAATCCGTCCGCCGCGCTCTCCCTGCTGCTGGCTCTGCCTCCCTCTCTCTTCGCCGCACCAGAGAGCCGCCGCAGTCGCCTCCGCCCCTTCCTCCCCCAGCCCCTCCCTTCCGCCATCCCCTCTTTCCTCAAGTCGCTGCCCCGTTCCTCCTCGCTGAATCAGATCGACCGCCTACCGACGAGAAGATGCGCCGCCATGACTTGCTCGCCGGGGTATGCGCGCGTGCGTGGTTGATTTCTAAGAATTTTTTCCCCACCAGCCAAACCAATTTGGTGCCGCTGCTCCACGCCGGCCACGGGGCTCTCCTCGCGTCCGAGGCCGGGGTCGCACGGAAACGGCCGCCACGGAGGTCGCCGTTGGCTTCCGCCGCCACAACATCGATCCCACGCCTGAGGGCGCTGCTGCGTGCCGCTGCCCCGAGGGCACCGCCGAGGGGCCGCTTCGCGGCCAACGCCACCATGTACACCGCCGACCCCGCGCGCCTTTTCGCCGTCGCCATGGCCGTCCGCTCTGGCCGCGTGCTCCGCGTTGGCGCCTACGACTCCGTGAAGGTCCGTTCTACTCGAACCTCCTGCTGCTCCCTTGCCTTTCTGCATCGCTGCAACCGCAAGTACAAATTCCTGTCTCCTGCGTTTGGCTTAAGATTTCAGTCTATGAAATGCAGGAATTCAAGGGCTGCCACACGTATATAAGCTGATTCTCAGCGGGAATTTCTTCTCCGCCTCCGGTCGCCGGCTTCCGCGCTCGCTCCGCTCGCTTCTGACCTCACCTGCTTTCCCTCACAATTTATTCGTGCTCCTGCTGAATCCTCAAATCCCTTCCGCCGCCTTTCGCCGGATGCATGTCGATCCTTTAGCTCTGGCGCGCTCCAAGCAGCTGTAGGAGATCCAATCTCCAGTTGCATCGTCGCCCCCACTTCCAGTGACCTTCTCTCAACAGGAAAGCATCAAACGCTGCATCCTCCTGGTACAAATCCTTGACTAGAGGTAAACATCACGATTTTCTGTTCCTTCATGTCTGTTTTTCTCTCTATAATTTTCTGGAAGTCACATGCTGCAGGACGAGTTACAGTTTTAGGGAGCAGACTGCGGAGGAAAACCAGCTGGAGTGTTCTGCGTCACCTAAGTGGCACCCTGCAGTAAGCTTCCGTTCAGTACATCAAGATCAATCACTAAGGAGCCGGTTCATATTGATTCTCAACAGGGAGATTTACAAACACATGTTTTTCCATGTGACTATATTACCCAACGGAATTAGTGTATGATTCCTATGGAGCTGATTTGGATGATGTACGTTTTTCCTCCCAGATATACACTAACTCTGATATCATCTGCATGGTATATATCTCCAGCATTTAACAAAAGGTATGTTCATATTTAAATTGTACAGAACTTACAACATTCCTCAGAATCATATGTAACAGAGCGTGTAATATTTCCTTGGTAGATCTACCAGAATATTTTTATCTGTCGCCAATGCAAAATTAATTTAATAAGAATATTCCATACTTGAGTCATACGGGATTCTATTTAGATGTTGAAAAGGGATCCACATCTATGTCATCTTAATATTAGATTTTCCAATAAAGCTTTCTTACCAATATAGCATGGAATCCATAATTCTTAGGTTCGTTTGTAATAATTCCTTGGCCATTCCACTATTTAGGTTCAAGAGAAACAACTCCTACATAATATGATAACTTATTTTGAGCTATGATACCAGAGTGCCCTTTAGTGTTCTTTATATCCTTAAAAAAAAATTCAATGCTGTGTGATATGTACACTGATAGTGGTCCATGTATTGTTAGCTAAATCGCTTTTCACCAAATACTAGATTTATGTGTTCCATTGCGCTCAGCGGATAATTCTCCCTTTGCATAAATCCTCTTTAGTCATTGGTTCCTACTATTCTGCCCAAATGTTCAGGTATATCTTAAAGAATTTTATACCAAAAACTTACATATTTTTCTATGCATTTCGGAAATACCTCCACCACTGAGTGAGGCGATATTTCATTTTCAGAACACCAACCTATTTAACACAGTTACTTTTTCTTCAACTTACACAGTCGTGCATTGCGAGCAAGGTGTTCTTTCAGTGCTTAGAACTATCTATCTTCAGTTCTAAGTCATGTGTGTACGCCCGTCTCCTGTTTATATCGACCCACAACTACTCATGCTGTTTACTGAATACTTCTTACAATTGTGTGTGCATTTTTGTTTTGTGATGATTATCTACAGAGTGGCTTAGATAGTCCATCATATTTTGCCTCCTGTTGTGTGCTTCAGGAATTGACTATCTTAGTGTGCTTAGGTTAATTTTGTACTTCCACTTTTCATCCCTGCAGAATTTATGATGCCTTGGATCTTCTACTGACCTCTTGGACTCCGTTTTCATCCGTTGGTTATTCGAGTACGCCGTGTCCGAATGCCCACTTGCCAGTATTTTTTTTCCCAAAAAAAAAGAACTGACAAAATTTCCACAAATAACCACCGAAAAAAATATGAGAAATATATCAAAATGCTAGGTAAAAATAATAACTATTGTCGGCACAAAAACAAACATGTTTGAATAAATCAAATTGGCCGATATTTGGACAATTTTATGGAAAAATAAAACCATACTATGCTCATATAACAAGTTCCCTCCGATTATAGAGCTAAATTGAATATTTAGGTCAAAATGCAAACAGATCATACCATTTCAAAATGGTTTATATTTATAAATAATATAACTTAATTCCCTCCAAATATGCAGTCAAATTCAATAAATGTTCAATTTGGTTAACATACTTCGAGGTAATTATAATGCATTTCCTCCGACTAAGAAATAAAATAAAATATTTGTTGCAAACTGGAAACATATTTTACCATTTCAATTTAGTAGTATTAAAACAATGTCAGTGCAGAGTTGGGAATTTCTGATTCTCATCTCCCTTTCTTTTTTGATTGCTTTGCCCGACGCATCTTGCAACCCATATTTATATGGAAACGACTTTCATCTACTTTCTATTTGTTTGCCCATTTGTTCAAACCTACACAGCAACAAGTCCTCTCTTATACAAAAAATAAATAAATATCCGGACTCAAACCCTCCAACAATTATTCACAATATGTAGCACTTAAAAAACAAAAAACTACATCACATTCTCTCATCAAGGCCGCGGCGTGTCGCCGCGTCGATTTAATATTTAAGAAATGCTCAACAAAAATGCTGCATATTCATAACAAAATAAAAACATGTTTCAACCTGCAAAGATGTATGAAAATTTGTAGAGCTATTGCATTCAATACATGATTGATGAACTTTACAATAATTTTAAAAAAAAAATCCAAATTGGAGAAATTTTACACACAAAGTAAATGTATTTCCACCAATTTTATAAAATCGAATTTAATAAATGCTCACATAATATATTTCCTCCGATTATGGAGGTACATTAAAATTTTAAAGCAAAATACTAACTTACTGCATCCTTTCATACAGATTACTGTTTACGAGTAATTTAACTAAACTCTCTCCAACTACGCATATAGCATTAATAAATGCTAAAAATAAATCAGTATTTCCACATACCCGTAATATATTCCGTCTTATTACAGTGCTAAATAATACAATTATGGCAAAATGGAACTAAATTTGACCATTCCAATTTAGCTAACATGTTTACAAGCAATATAACTTAAATCTATCTAATTATGTACTTACATTTCTAAAAAAAAATGCTTGACTACATAAATATTTCGAAAAAATACAAATTTGTTCCCTCTAATTACACAATGATTTCAAATTTAATTCAAACTAAGTACATTACACAAGTTATAACTATCACATTTCCTTACAATAAATCTGAAACAACTAAAAAAATACACAAATTATCGCAAAAAATATTCTCATTAACCGCGCGGCGTGATGTTACGGAATGATTTCAAATTGAATTTAAACTAAGTATACATTACACACATTATAACTATAACCCTTCCTTATAATATATATAGCACACTTAAAAAAATACACAAATTATCAAAAAACAAAATCTCACTAAACGCGCGGCGTGCAAAATATAACTAGTAGTGCATTGAAATTTGCATCGCGATCTCAATTCTTCCCGCTCCACGGGAAAGGGCGGACACGGATGCAAACCCCACATTCTCGGTCGGTTAAACACCATTACTGCGATGCGATTGAAGACGCGTTGTCACTGATGAGCGGCCTCGCCATAAACAGAAAGTTTAGGGGGTCGGGAGCCTGACCATTTGCAGCAGCTGAGTGCAATAAATACAGTACTACGGGGTATCTCCATTCAAGCTCGTCACACGGTGCTCGCCTGCAACCCAATCAATCCATGTCCGTCCACGGCAGCTACAGTGATGCCGCTAGTACACCATCACGATAACGAGACCTGGTCATCTCATCACGAGCAGCGTGCTGTAGTAATAAAGAGAAGGGGATATCCGTGATACTACGTGTGGTTACGTTACGTAGAGTACAGATCTCGGTAGTACGCCGTACGTACATGGATGATGGATTAATCTTGGCATACTTGGATCGGATGGATCTTCGCTTCGCTTCTGTTGTGAGATGCTGGCCTGCTGGGTTTTGGGCTTTGGTGAGAGAATGAGAAACTCGACGCTTATCTCGCACGTAAGCTGCATGCACGCCCGCCTGCCAGCCACCTGCGTGCTCGTGATGTCTACACCTGCTCACTCCTCCTCCCTAGATAGGGCCTGGGCGGCAGGCACAGGTACTCGTCTCCTGGAAGAAGAAATGCCTCTCTGCAACCTAGGTACCACAACCACTACCAAGTCCAACCCACCATCTCTCGTCTCCTGAAACATCGGCCCAGTACGACCATAGCGACTGAAATCCGTGATTCTGCTAATCGCTCAAGTCGATCCGACATCAAGTCTGAGCGCGGCGATCACACTTGAAACAAACAGCAATATGCCAAGGCTGAAGCACAAACTTGAAACAAACAGCAAGGTAACAAGAACGACAGGACTCCACTCATATAAGGGGATTGCATATCCATCTACATAGTCTACAGGTACAGGGAACAACAGTTTCATCCGTTCAACTCCGGAGGAAGTAACTCCAACTCTGAAGGCAAAAGGCTTGGTTTAGCTACGCCTTAGGCTAGCCCGTGCGACCAGTAAATACAATCTACAAGGTGTTTTCTAATCCAGTAAACTGTACAGGAGAGCAAGTATCCAGCAGATTAGCACCGGGCAAGAAGTCAGATCTATAGTTTGCTTCCCTCCTTTTTTTCTGTTAGCACAGGCGAGGACTGGGCTGTTCGGAGTTAGCTACTCCGGGTGCTGTAAGTCGTAACACATTAGAATCAGCATTGCTTCGGCTGTAGCAGCAATATAGGGTGTCCATAAACAGCAGCCGACAAACAGGAGGAGACGTGGAAGCGGCTTCTAAACTTGAAAAGGGCCTGCTATAGCAGTTGTTTTGCCATCTGTAAAGCACGTGTCAAAATGCGGTTAGTAGGGGTGAAAGGAAGCATCTGTCTCAACCTCTGCTTAAGTCGAGCTGCAGCACTCTCTCAAGAGAAAAAATGCAGCATGCAGATATGTAGGACTCTGCATCTGGCGGGAAATTTAGAAAAGTGAGTAGTACCTTTTCTTGGCAAATCCTAGACAATGCTTCGACATGAAAGTTTTGTAGGTCTTCAAGGACTTTAACCTCCAAGCCTCTGATGTCTTCACCCTGAAAAGGCCCAATACATGCATCAGAAGTGCACACCAGCCAAGTCATCTCCACATATTGTGTTAGGTGGTTCACAGGTAAGCTTGCTTAGCAGAAATAATTACTGTGCACAAAAATGTAAGTATCCAGCGCTCAAGGAAGACAAATATTTCAATGATAATAAATAGGATCACCTTCAATCTAGACATGGAGTTTTCCAACTCTTTGCAGCGCCTTCTTTCAAAATTGTACGCAGCTTTTGCTTCTTCTAGAGTACTGATACCATCCCATTTCCAATTATCTGGTGAAGCTTCCATTCCGCTAAGGGTTCTGCCAGTATCAGTCTTCGATGAATGAAAGCCGTTTTGCTTTGATTTGAATTCAAACAAATCATCCTGAGAGCTTTCTTTCTTCATCTTTGAAACAAGGACCCACATGCTTGCCAGTTCATTTTCCAAATCATGCTCATGCCACTTCGCATCATCAATTATCTTCAAAAGCTCATTTTCTCGCTGGGTCTTTTGGGATAATGTGCCCTCTAATGCAGCCTCCCTCTGACAGCTATCAACCAACTCTTTCTGCATCTCCTCAACTAAAATTCCATTCTCCTGATCACGGCGTTTTGCGTCGTTGTGCATACTGCCCCTTGCAACCGATGCAGTAAGCTCTTTTGCTGCAGTTAAGTCTGCAACCAGCTTCGCATTTTCATAAGAAAGCCTGGTGACTTCTTCTGCCAGATTTTTTAGTTCAACTGCTGCAGCAGCTGCCAATTCTTTAGCATAGTATGATTCTTCAGCCAGCTTTTGACTGTGAATTTCAAGCCCATCCTTCTTTTCCGTCAGCCTCAGCTTGTCTTGCTTCAAATTCTCAATTTCTGCAACCTGCAGCATTTTTTCTTTTAGGTTTCAAGTGACAGACTAAATTGGACATGGATGAATTTAGGGGCCTCTGATGTTATACCTGCATGAGCACTTGAGATTTTAATGGCGACTCCTTATTCTCTTCGGCTGTTCTAGAGGAAATGTTCGCATGACTTGAGAATCCATCTGCCTGATCCCTAGAATCACTTCTTGCCGTTGTTGGTTCACTAAACTGAGTAGCAGCCACATTGTACTCACTCCTAGAAGCCTTCAATAAATTATTGATTTCTTGCCTCAGTTGTGCAACTGTTTCTTGGAGTTCTGCATTTTCTGATACCTATTTAAACAAGAACAACATCAGACCAATATGTTGGACAGGAAAAATAATTGTTCTCCCACCCTTTCTTACCTTTGATTGTAGCTGATCTTGAAGAATTTTATTATCTGCAGACATGATCTAGAGAAAGCACCCATTCGAAACAGAAATTAGTGAAGGATAAATATTACTCGAAGAAACAAAACATTATCTGACAAAGTGACATTGAACAAACCTCTAGTTCAAATGTCTTCTCACCCAATTGCATGCTCAATTTTGAAAAGGTCTGAAAAAAATTATCCCACAAAACATTCCAATCAATAACACTGAAAATCCAAATCACTGTAGCATATGACTAATTGGCTAAAGCTAATTAAGTGATCAGAAAGTCAAGGTTGACCTAATTAACGAAAACATAAGTAAACTGTGATCAAAATAAAATCTGTATAAATTTTCAGGTAAGCCAGTATAAGATACATTCCAATTTTCAAATTTAGCATCACTTGATAACTATTACCTGGGACATTTCAGTCCTAATAGCTGGGTCATCAGTAGTTTCCAGTGATTGCATTATACGCTGTTCTAACGCATGTATATGTGATCTCTTTTCACTGATTTCATTTTTCAACCTTTCTATTTGGTCCTGTAGAAGATAAATGGGAATGCTCAGGTAAGTACATTTTTTAAAACAAATGGCTGAAGATCTAAGGTAGATATCACATAAATATGCCCAGCTAGCTCAGAAAGGATTAGAGATATATTTACATGAATCTTTGAATCATCAGGGTTGTTGGCTGCTTGCTCTAACAACCTTTTGAGCGAGCTTGTAGAAAATGCGACTTCCCCACCCAGCATTTTGACCTGCTCTTGAAGAAGATCTATTTGATCCACGATAGTTGTTCCACTCTATACATGCAACATGTCAGCTAGTGTCCGAATCAATGAATATAGCAGAACACAAGCTAAAACAAAAACAATATGAGTCAATCTCTTATTAGCAAAGAAGTCATGGGCCACATGCTGCTTCTAGGTACAAGTGGTAGCCAAGCAAGGAACACAGGATAAGGACAATCTCACAGATCAGAGCCAAAAGTGCAATTCTTGTAAACAAATTCCGTTGGACCTGAATCTACTTATCAACAACTTACTATAATCTGGAATTACATTATCCTAAATGGGCGAGAGCCAGCTGTGTGTGAAGGCTCCTCACAAGCCATTGTCCTTCAGCAAGCAGCAATCCAGAAATAGAAAGCTTTTATTACAACTTAACATGGAGGTTTCCACCATATCCCACATTATAGCTACTGCTAGCCAAGTTGCTAGTCGAGAGAAGGACACTCATGGGATTTATAGTTGTGCAGCAAAATAGAATGAGATGAAGCAGTGAAAATGATTTTTTTTAGAAAACAGACTCACCGGCAGTGGGCGTCGAGCTATGGTGCAGCACTAAATAAATCACCAGCTTGAGTCCTCTCTAGAAAAGAATCACCAAGTACCGCATCATCTGTTTTCCTAGTCACAGATTTCCTTCGACCATCCTTCAGGTCAAGCAGTAAGTGTTTTTGTTGTGATGATCTGGAGAAAGAAGGTGAGCCGCTAGCAGTGCTCTCACTATCGACACTACCTGACAGTCCAGATAATTGATCCGACTTCTGCGTAAGTAAAAAATAATGATTAAGAAAGTTGGTAAGTTAAAATGATAAGATAGCTCACAAAGCCATACAAAATATCAACAAAGATAGTTGAACAACTAGACAGCAACCAGCGACTGGCGAGAGTATCAGATGTATATAAAAGAGTGGAACTATACATCTTCAAAATCAGGTAGAATATATAGCAGATACTTGTGATCTCAACCACCTTAAACCGTGTACTTTACTACCACAGTACACAGCCTTTCACATTTTTCAGTGTATAGAACTAGAAGCTCGCAAATAATAATTCCTAGGTATAATGCATTCCTATCGTGAGAATGAGATGGATTTCTAAAATGCAAGCAGAGGGTAGCACACATGAAACACACACATTTCGGATACAATGAACAACAATATACTAAAAAAACACCTAGCATATTTCTAAGATTATGTCCTTTTTTAACGGCCAGGAAAGCTAAACTGTCTCATTTACTCTTTGTCAGGAGAGAACAGAAGATCAGTGATGCCAGTAAGAAATTAACATGGAAACTGAGACACAAGCTATATAGCACAAAGCAAGAAAATAACCTTTAGTTTGAACCAACCAAGCATTCCACGTTTGCGATTCCTTCGATCAAATCTAACGGACTCGTCAGAATTGTTAGAATAAGGTTTTGCTTCAACTGAAAACTCTGAATCAAGGCTAACATCATCATCCTCTATGCCGTATTCCCTCTTGTGATCAGGTAAATAAGCAAGCTGCAAAATGAAACCGAATAAGAACAATAGGCACTCTCAATTGCATGAAACAGTGCAAGTCATCAGGAGAAATAGTGCCTTTTTAACGAGAAGAGATAGTATTTTCATTTTACGAAAACATAAATACAACCGTAGTATGCTGTAGAGCAACTTTGTATGTTTCATTTGATCTTTACAACATTTCAGCTACGTACACTAAGAGTATGTTCTGATTGCATATTGCCAGGATCCGTCGGCTACACTCTTTTTCGTACAAACGGGTTAGTAGGGTGTGCCCCACATCCGTAGATGTGAATACTCACACCGTGGTGCTTTTTCAAAACAACATGTTCTCTTGTGACGAAAACAGTAGTGGAGAACCCTACTGAAATAAATTGAAAAGTAGCTTACATAAAAGTTATGCAGATTTCAAAGGAACCAAGGCACGGCCAAAAAGTCTACACAACCTAATGGAAGTAAAAAAAACAACATAATAATCTGGCATGATAGCTCATCACCACATAGTAACCTCACATATTACATTTTAATGTGAGCAAAAGCTGCAACGGGGTTAGGAATTCAATTGTAACATCTGGAAAAGTCAAAAGTGACAATAGTAACATCCTCAGATTTGATCCACAAAAATAACAGAACATAGGAAGACTGCTCTTTCATGCTTGTACTTATTACTCTCAGTTTATACGTCAGCTTTTGTTGTAAGGCTCTTTAAATTTTATTCTGAGTTTGACTAATAGAATAAGAAATTGCAACCGAACAAAGAAAAGAGCTTGCTTGAAAACCTCATCTTCCCCAAATGAATGTCGTCGACGGAGGTTAGCCTTTCCTGAAAAATTTGTTGATATTGAACTTTTGGTTGATACCAGAATCAGTTTTGTTAACCTCTGAATTCTACCCATTAATGCTGCTTTTGCTTCCTCTTCCTGCTCCAACCTTGACTGGAGTTTGACTTGGTCAGCTTCAAGCTATTACACAAAGATAAATTACAAAATTGATCATTCTGGATGCAAGCAAGGCCAACAAGAAATTCATGTTTGGAGGGAATAGGTTGAATTTAATCTACAGTATGCCATGTGGAAGAAAACTTAGAAAAGTATCTCAATAATGCATAGAGTATAAGCACGCTAGGTGATAAAAAGTCAGTCTTGCAGTGACTTCGTATTTTCATTACAGCTGGAGAAATAATTACCATGAAATTAAGAAGGAAAACGGAATAATTGACCAAAAGTCAAGTACTTTGTTGTGTGAACATGCAAAACAAACCTGAAGTTTTAAGTTAACAAGATCCTCCTGATCCGTTGGAAGGATGTACCCATTTCCCATCATGCCACGTCTCAGTTGCTGCAACTCTTCTTTCAAACATGTTATCTCCTTTTGATACTTCTTTATCAAGGACTTTTCATCAATTATCTGGAATGCAATTACCATCAGCACCAAGCATCTTTCCTAATATATGGATTTCAGACGGATTGATTATCACCTTATTTTGAGATGCTTTTAATTCAACATGCTTGCTCCTGTGGGCAAATTTCAATGTATTATGTGTCTCTTCAGTGTTGCTGGAAGCAGGGGTAACTGTGCAAATAAGCTGTGACAAATAAAAGGGTGAGAATATATCAACATACGTAAGCTTACACTTGTGACTTATGAGCCCACACATATATGATGAAAGCTTCCCAAACCCAAGGCAACAAACAAATGAAGGATCTTCACAATATAGCAAAGCACAATTATACTGTACAAAGAAAAACTCACAGAAATGCGTCCATGACCGCTCAGAGAATACTGAAGTAAGCGTGTGAGCTTTGAGTCTCTATAGGGGATATGAGTTGCCTTACCATCTGTAAGTTTAGCAATAACCTGCGAGGAAATCCCATTGACATTTACCATGAGAACTATATAAACAAAAAAAGATGTGACCATTTCCTACTAGCCATTTATATCTGAGGTTAAGCATTATGTGGATCCAGGTTGTAGAAATCATCCCCCGGTCATGCATGCAAACATTGGCTATTAGTGATACAAGCAACTACCACAAATTAATCCTAGCAGGTTTAGGACAACTTGATGAAATGGGTCACAAAGTTAATCTTTACATATTTTTCAATAAAATCAGAATGATAGATCCTCGGGAGTGCAGGTTGCAGGAAACTTACAGTTCCAAGGGTAAGCAGGCTTTTGTTTATGTATGAACCTTCTTTACGACGTAATCCAGTTGTTTCAGTCTTGGAACTCTCAGACCCAGCAAGATCAATCAAGTTCTGACAAAATATACCGATGACAATAATAAGAGCATGTAGAATCCATTAATTCTATCAATTTGCTAGGTGCTAAAAAATAAAGAAAATAAGTAAGATGATTGAAATGGTATAAATTATAAGCATATTGGAGGAGAGAAATTACCAATTGGCACAATCTGACTTCTTCCTCTTCTGCTTCACCAGAGGGGCTGCTCTCGATGGTCTGCAGGCATGTAATATTGTAAGGGTGTGTGTTGTTTGCCCAAGGTTGCCCTGCCAAACATTTGGCTAGCCAAAAATTTCGTTGAGGCTTTGCTTGCCAATGAGTTGGCCAACATTGGCTAGAAAAATGAGCACAAAATCGTAAGTAGCATTGGCATGCCAAAATGTTGGCAACTATCCCAACAAAACCAATTAGGCTTTGGTCACAATCCAAAGGTACCCTGAGTTTTATTCTGCCTGAGCTGTACTATATTAACTGGCTACATCAAACTACTTCCCATTGGAAGAAGCAACTTTGGATTTAGTAAAGTACTACACCAAAAGATTAACATTATTTTGCAGACTCGGTAAACACTAATTATTTGGCAGTGCATTGGATGTAAACACCTGTCAGCTAACAGACATGTGCTGATGTGCATGAGAGAGGGGAGAGGCAGGAGGGAGGAGAGTACCAGTGTGAAGATTGTATGGCTCCGACTACTGACAAGATTGAAGTTGTTGGATCCACATGTCTGTGCTCTGCCAGACGCAATGTCATCAGTAATTTAGTGTAAGGTTAATGTGATTCAAGGTGTGCAAAAATCTAACAATCAGTGAATTCCCAAAGCATCAAATGCACCCAGTCACAGATAGTCAACCATCAAATACACACAGAGGTACACACATTCACCAACAAAGCCACTTCTACTGTAGGTTTAAGTTTTGGCATAAAAAATCGCAAGGACAAACATGGAGATGAAGCAATCTCCGTGGAACTGTGGAAATCCTCCTTGGATGCAATTGGTGATAATCTGGGGGAAGGGCAATCTACATAAAACAAATACCTTCTCCAGATGCTATCAGAGAGAGTGTGTGTGCAGGTGACAAAACCACCTCTTCTTTAATCCCTTCTACATAAGTTCCCTAAGTGAATAGAAAGAATAGGGAGATTATTAATAGCTAATCAGGTCTATAGGTCCACAATTATTGACAGGAGACTCGTCAGCAAGAAATGAGAACAAGGATTCAAACAGATCAACACACACAATGTGAAATAAGAACTCGTAATTAATAAGCATGCATTACTTCATATATTAAGAAACGAAAATAAAAGTCCATGTAGTTTAGATTGTTGTGATGTAAAAGATCAGTGGACATGATCCGATAACCAGGTACCTGTGCGTCTTCTCGAATTCGAAGATTCTGTCCTGTCGGATCAAGTAAATCATTTATAACCTGCAAAGTGACAAAACAAAACAAAAAAGCATGAACAACTACTAAACATATTAATGAGTGAAAAGGTTGAATCCGAATTCATATTTTTTTCACCATTTTAAACCTGTTTCTAAATAAGCCTTTCTGCATCCTGTGTATCATAATCAGGAGTAGCATATGGCAGTCTTGGTCTTATATCTCTACTGTATAGGGATATGAACCAACTGATCCCTATGAGGTAGCAATAGCATATCTATGTATGTAAAGCTCCAATGTATAGCAGATAATCGTGAATTGTCTTCATGTTGCAAATCAGTAGCAATAAAATGCATGGCTTGACAAGATAACTAGATAAGTCACCTCATTGTAAATTTCAAGATATGACACCCGCAGAAGAAACTCTCGTCCAGGGGTCTGAGGTCAAGGTAAGAAATAATGATGTCATGCCAGCCTTATTATTATAACAGTTTATAGACAAAAATATATGAAGAACTTACATCTTGAATAATGCTGAACACATCCTTCACTGCCAATGGGATAATTCCAGGTGACTTCTGCTCTCCTACAACCAAGGTTATCCAAGAGTACAGCAAAGAGAGTTCAGAATTGCTGCTGATAAAAACTATTTGCACATGGTTGTGTGTGCGCTCTAAGTCTACCGCAATAGGCAATACTCATAAGCGAGAGAAAAGAACAACATCAATATTTTGAACAGTAAACTATGTATTCTGCTGAAGAAAAATGTGCGTAGAAGCACACCGCTAGACATGTTGGAGAAATTAAGGAAACAGATGGCACATGCATAGCAATGATGCACAAACTTACATGCATTGTATGGGTTTTCCCGCTACTAGTGACACCATATGCAAAAACAGTGCCTGAAAGGAACAGAACAATCTTAGGGAACTGAATAAACATCAGAAGATAAACGTACAACACTACCTATAAGAGAGAGGTGGCAACACTAGCAATCACCAATTATTTAAATGGGTACATCTTAAAGGTAGAGGAATGTGGCTTTCCTTTCAGGGGAAAAAAGAGTAGAGGTAGCACTGGAAATCCAAAATTCTGACAGCTGTGTAATATTGGTTGTAACAACAGAAGCATGCAAGACTAACACCAGATATGTCTGATCAAACAAAGTTGGCACTGCAAATTTGGATATAAACGTGGTACCGAACTTCCCCCAAAAGGCTTTATGAAAAGGGTCAGTGGCGGAGCTACGTGTTGGTTATGGGGTTAGCTGACCCCATAGCTTTTCCAGAAAACCCCTTCAGCTTAGACATATTTATTTGGTGATCCTTGCTATCTAGGCGGCTGGCCCCTCAGGATTTTGCATCTGGTTCCGCAACTGAAAAGGGTCACAGATCCAATTAATCCGCACCAGATATTTCTGATTCGCTGTTGCCCAACTCTACCTTCCTACGAAAAAATTGATACCGCTAAAGAAATTTATATGCGTATATCAGTAGGTTCCTGGTTCGCTATACTTCACATTTACTATTCAAGGTGATTTATTCTAGAAGTTGGAAAGAATAAGAAAGTTGAAAAGTACCATTGATTCCTTCCATGGCACCACTTACAACATGCTGAGCAGCAATATCGTATACACGGCGAGTTGTAGTAGCTGGACCAAACACTTTGTCTGCAAAATTGAACAAATGCATACAGAGAGCATGGAGGTTTCAGTAAAATACACAGACCTGGCAGAGATCACAAATTGTAAAGTATAGGGCTATGATCACTGGTATGAGATTTCTTTGGAGAAAAGAGCATTGCTTGAACGGCTAGCTCTGTGTTTGTGCAGGCAGGCCGTCTGGTTTCGACCCTTGGGTCAAGCGGTACTGCATCGCAAATTTTCTAGGTACTTTCATGCGTGCGCATTTAGTGGAATAATGCCTACCACTCTACCAGCTGTCTGGAGGCTGTGTGGTGTCTGATCAATTTCCTGTCATGGATAGCAAACGTCCATGCTGGTGTGTGCATATGGTGTGTGAGAGTTGTGGGCGTCTGTCATGTACCTCTGAAAACGATTTTAAACTGTCCTTTTGATCAAACAGCACCTCAGATTCAAAACTAGCACATTTTCTCTTTAAACTTTGATTGCTAGTTCAGTAAATAAGCACATATTGTCATCACAGTCTCGAGCTTCCATGATATATAAAGCAAGCTTGACCAATGTGAGGCGTCCTACATAGCTGTAAATGGCTTCTACAGTTTATTACCGGAGGTAATCAACATTGGCGCGAGCAAAAGTGACATATTCATTTCAATTATCCCTTGACTACATAACAGAGCTTGTAGCCATCGACACCGCGTCACTCATTCCTCATTGATTCGCTGTGACGTTACCTCAAAATGAGCAGAAGAGCACTCACCAAAAGCATAGGCGATACTCGGGTTGTACTCATTTCGCACCATGTTGTCGCCATCAGCGTACCAAGCCACCTCATCCCCCTTGTTGATCTCTCTCGGACTACACCAAACAGTGCAAAATCACATAAGCACGAGACCCGAAACCCGACGTCCTCGGTAGCAGAAGGCTGGTAAATCAGCAGCGAACCTGAGGGGCGGAAGCGGACGGTGACCATGATGTTCTCCTTGGCGTCCGCCGCCGCGGCGGAAGGGGGCCTCCCGGCCGCTGCTCGGGAGGAAACCGAGGAGGGCGTGGTAGGGCGTGCGGAGGCGGTGGAGGAAGGCGTGGTGGGCCGCGCGGAGGTAGGGGTGGCGGGGCGCGCGAAGGCGGCGGAGGGGGTGGCGGGGCGGCCGCCGGAGGACGACGACGGGGTGGTGGGCCGCGCGGAGGAGGACGGGGTGGACCCGCGGCCTCTCGAAGAGGTCCGCGCCGGCGGAGGGGGCGCGGCCGCCGCCACCGCGGGCGAGCGGCGGGATCGGAATGGGGAGATGCTGGAGCGCGTCGACCTCGACGACGACGACATTGCCGCTGACCTCGGGTCGGAGCGGAGACCAGGGGCTGAGGGGTTAGGGTTTTGGTGGGGAGCAGGCGAGCTCGTGGTCGTGGGGGTTGCTTTGGTGTGTCGTCGCCGTCTTCCTCAGGTGAGCTTTGCCAGCTTGGCCCGCCGTGGCCTCGTTTGTCGATTTGGTCGTGCCGCCTTTTTGGCACCTTTGGTCTAACTAAAGCTCCGCAATTTTCTGGGGGGCTTTGTGGTTGGACCACCGGTGGTGAGCTTACCAACGGCGTTTATCTGGATCACACAAATTAAACTTTGTTTTCTGGTGATCAGAAATGATGATGATGAAGTAGGAACATAGACATGTGCATGTTGGACCCAAAACATCTGAGATCATCTTGTTGAATGAGATATAATGATGAAGATATGAACCCTGTTCAATACTCCCTCCGTTCCGATGAACAAGGTGTATATGTTTTTTCAAACTTTCGTCAAAAACTAAGGCGCGGGGTGTAGTTTACCCGTTTTCTTTCAGAAATACCCCTCCCTGCCATCTATATCGACTTGAAAATCAGAAGTGGAGCGGTAATTTAGGCTTTGCCGTTGGCCTTTCACATCGCATGTAGGAGATGAGCCGAAAAATCGGGAGAGGTGTGGTTACTACTGCGCTGCTATTGGCATGCATGTGCATGATGAGAAGAGTAGTTATTGTGAAATTGAAGGTTGGGTGTGCGATGTAGGATAGAATGAGAGAGGAAATTAAGCAGCAAATCTCACGATTCAAATAGGGGCATGCTTGGAAAGATTTTCCCTCACTGCAGGCACCTTAATCGGCGAGCTAAAACTTTACGCCCTATTTACACGAACAGAGGGAATAGCAGATTCACCCCACGTCTGTGCAAGGAGGAAAAAAATATAAGGTGCAAATCAAGTTATGGAGGACAAGATGAAAAACCAAATAAAAACTACTTCGTCTCATATTATGGGGCCGAGGAAGTATGTTTTACATCTCTGCAAATTGAAAAGTCACCATCTTGAGGAGATGATATTCTACAAGGATACAAAATTTAAGTTATAATAAAGTCATTTGGTAGGTATAAAAACAAATTCGACAGTCGATAATGACAAATAATACAACGTCGCTATTCATGATAACTAATTTTCAATCAAATGTGTGAGTGTGCATTTCAAAAATTTAATATATTTATTTAAGGATTTCAAGTGTGATCTCCACATGGTATTCCATGTAATTTGGTTCTTTACCGGATAGTTTCTCATAGAGGTCAGCAAATTGTGGTGACAAAGTGGAGTGTGGTACTTCAACAAATTAAAAGATCATACAACATTGTAGCACAAGCTGTTAAAAATAGATGCATTACGTGAATTTTTCACGGATGAAGTACAACTTTATAAAATTCGTCATCCACAGCCACAAGTTCGTAGGATGACTCCAACGGGGCGACGCATCGAGTCCGCGCGCATCCGCTCCTGTCCGCGAGGGCCAAAAACACGGCCCAACGGGGCGACGCAAACGGTCTGCGGTCCGTTTTTTGGTCCGCCGTGACGCATTCCTGGCCCAAATTTGGGCCACCGATGCGTCGGCCCCGGACGCGAGCGGAGCTCTTTTGTGTCTTGCCCTAGTCCGTCCCTGGCCCGCAAATCAGGCCATTCTCCACCCCAATCTCCTCCTCCTCCGCCCCTCTCGCCTCCACCCGCCGTCGCACCCTCGATTTTGCACTGCAGGCCATTCCGGGGACGCCGTCACCGGAGCTGGTGCTTCCCCGCCGTCACCGGAGCAGGTTCTTCCCCGCCGTCACCGGTGAATCTTGCGGCCAGGACCGTCCACAGCGCCCGCGACAGGCACGCCGCCCACAAGGTGTTCGACCGTTCGCCCCGGCTACTCAGGTACGACCCTCGACCATGGATAGCGCGGATGAGTGGTTCTACAAGAACCACATCATGTACCACTCATCCTCGGACGATTCCTCCGACGATGACAGTGACGGCCTGGTCGCCACCCTCATCGTCAACGAGTACATAGAGAGGATGCGGCCGGTGTTCCGAGGCTTCTTGTCGGGCCGTTCTCCTGCTCTTGACCGGAACCGGCGAGCTGGCCAAATCCAGCTGTATGGGGACTACTTTCATCCCCATAAGCCTACATACCCTCCCAAGGTTTTCCGGCGCCGTTTCCGGATGAGAAGGTCCTTGTTCAACCGCATCCGGGTGGGCGTGATTCATTTTGATGACTACTTCATGTGCAAGCCCGATGCATGTGGTATGAGGGGCTTCTCGTCGTACCAGAAGTGCACCGCCGCTATTCGCATGCTTGCATATGGGATTGCCGACGATCTTGTGGACGAGTATGTGCACATGAGTGAGTCCACGTGCCTGGAAGCCATGTACAGGTTCTACGCGGCCGTGGTGCAGGTGTTCGGGCCGGAGTACCTGCGGGAGCCCAATGCTGCCGACATGACTCGCCTCTTGGCAATCAACGAGGCAAGATGCTTCCCCGGGATGCTCGGGAGAATAGACTGTATGCACTGGGAGTGGAGGAACTGCCCATTTGGTTGGCAGGGGCAATACAAGGGCCATGTTGGGGCCTGCACGGTCATACTTGAGGCCGTGGCATCACAGGACCTATGGATTTGGCACTCGTTCTTTGGCGTGGCATGCTCGCACAATGACATCAATGTGCTGCAGCGGTTTCCGGTGTTCAATAGGCTCTCCAATGGCCTGGCACCCCAGATGACCTTTGAGATCAATGGTCACCAATATGACAAGCCCTATTACCTTGCTGATGTGATTTACCCCACATGGACTACATTTGTCAAGACAATCTCCAATCCCAATGATGAGAAGAAGAAGAGGTTTGCCAAGGAGCAAGAGTGCAAGAAAGGATGTAGAGCGTGCATTCGGTGCTCTACAGTCCCGATGGGCTATTGTTCGCCATCCTGCTCGGACATGGGACAAGGACCAGCTATGGGAGGTGATGACAGCGTGTGTGATCATGCACAACATGATCGTGGAGGACGAACGCGACGAGGGCTTGAATGATCAGGCATGGCAGTTCTGGGGTGAGTTGGTTGAGCCCCAGGGACCGTCCACATTTGCTCAGTTTCTCGACTTCCACCGTGACATTCGTGAGAAAGACTCTCATCTTCAGCAGCAAAATGATTTGGTGGAGCATGTCTGGCAGCAGTACGGTAACCAGGGTGGCCAGGGGCAATAGTTCCATTTTATGAACTACTTGTCTTATTTATTTGGTTTGTAATGCATGAAACAATTTGTTATTTGTGAAACTGTTTATTTGTGTTTGTTTTGAATTATTTGAATTGTAAGTACTTGATGAACTATTTGGATTGCTTTTATGAATTGTATTATTTGTAGCTTATTGTGCTCTATTGTGCTTGATACTTTCTAAATGTGGCCGAAAAATAATCAAAATGATCAAAAATCCTAATCGGGCAGACACAATGCGTCGGCCTGTTAGGGGCAGTGGCCATCAAGGGACGGACATGGGCCGGACATGGTTCCTTTTGGCGACGCAAACAGACCAGACGCGCGTCCATTTGCGTCCTTAGAACAAGCGATTGGGTGATTTGGGCGGGAGTGAGCGGTAAGCAAGATTACACCCACCGGGAAGGTAGCGAACCCGAACATGCGGAGTGCGGACTCGTTGGAGTTTGTAATTTTGGGGCTTTGCTCGCCGCGGCTGCGCCACACGTGGCGGGCACGTGAGGCCGATCCGAGTTAATGCGTCGCCCGTCGTCGTCGCAGGCTACAGGCACCACCTCACCCACATACGGCTTCTTTAATTCACAACACTGCTGTCCTGATGCTGTCTTATTATCCAGCACTGTGCCCCTAAATGGTGGACGCCCACCAACAAAAACTGGCCCAATCCAATCCACTGATAATCATGCGCACGCAGCCGTAGACCGGGTCCATGTATACCCACCGATCACTGCTTCAAAGATTCCGTATGCCTGTGGAGACAAAGACGAGAGAGTTGGCCAAATGGGAATTACTCCTGGTTTATGCTGGGAGGCAGCTCTTCAGAGGTAGTAGGGTCCAGAGGTTTATGTATTGCAGATCTGATGTTTACTGCAGCGGCAACCCCCACAACACACCGTTGCGCGACGAGCAACATGGCTAATAGAAAAATGACAGCACCGGCGGGTAAAGCATCATGTGAAGAGCACAAACACAAATTTTACAGTAAAAATTAGTTTCTCGTCGAATCAGGGGTGTCTCTTTGTGCAGGTTCACATACATTGTACATGTATCAGACAGTTTGTCAGCAGAAGCATGTACCGTTATTATTTTTGCACTCGCGAGCTCAGTTCCCAAATCTAACGCCTTGGTGAAAACTCGAACTTGTATATGATAAGAAGCTGGGAAAATGCCTCGTCATGTAGGGTGATACGAAGTTTGAGAGGGAACGATGGATTTGATCCTGCAGATGATAAAAACAGAGTGAGGCAATTTTGGACAGGACTGGACAAACCCTTTTCGTTTTTATCAATGTGTCAAGTGGATAAAAGAGTTGGCACTAATCAACAAGCCTGGGAGCGAAAATAACCTTGTGAAAAGAGTGATTGGCTGCTTCAAGGCGATGTGGCTCCCGCGCAACACTAATCATCCAATGGGAATCCCTGCAAGATAGCCACATAGATCAGTTTTGAAACACAAGGACGATAAGGTTGGCACAGCTCAGCAGAGCAACGTCAGCAATGTTTTTATCAGAGTACTTAATAGATGAACGTGTTAAACTGAAGGGATGGCAGCCCACTGCTCGAAAACTAATTAACAGAATGATGACGACGCTGACCTCAGCAGGAACAAACTTTGCACCGAGGCTGCTCAGTTTAGCATGAGCCTCGGCGTAGTCTTTGAAGAATGCTTCTTCGTCTGCTGCATATTTCTCTGCGTAGACCTGGAGGTATTGTAGAATTTCAGGCAGTAGGTTTAATAATTATCTCACTTTCATGGGATCGATACTTAACTGAGAAGATACAGTTTGAGTATCAGAATCACCTTGAATGCTGGGTCCTCAAACAATGCAGCATCCGTAGGCAAGACCGGAAGATCCTGATCTCTTTTCTCTTTTATCTCCTGAAGTATTGATACCAGCTCAGTTCCAACAAAATCAGATCAATTGTCCAGGCATGTAAGAGATTGAACAGGGCATTTACCGTGAAGTAGCTGTTATCAAACTTCAGCCATTCAGCTGTCCATGATTGCCCACCAGGTGCACCAGGCCCATTTTTCTATCAAAGTGAAAAAAATGAACGAACATTACTCACGCAGCCACGCATGCAATGCACTCGTACATCTAAGTGGTCATGGACCAGGGCAAACAGCATCAATGTTTTGAAGTGGGTATAATGAATGATCGTGTGGCATTTTTTTTTTTTTGCATATTTCAACTGAGACCATCAAATGTGAACAATGATAGCAGTACATCTATGCAATCTTTATCCTGAACATGGGAATCAAAACATCCAAGGTAGCACATACACAGAGAAAAGTTAAGAACATACTGTGTATTTTGTTTCAGGTTTACCCCAGCCACTTCGTTCAGGCCTAGACCTTCCAAGTGTATGTGCCCCAGACAAAGCAACAATGTCCTGCAGACAAAAGGTACACACAGCTCAACAGAACTTGTTAAACAACATGGGCAAACAGGTGGCTCAGATCATTATTCGCACACCTTGTCATCAAGGCCCATTCTGTAGAAGACCACCCTCAAGTGGTCAGCAGGTGCACTCGGGCCAGCATCTAATAAAGACAAAAGAACACATAATTGAGAATTAGCAATCATCAGATTAAATGCATTTAGCAACAAGCAGATCCCTTTTTTCTCTAAATTATTAAGAATATGTCCATGCTTTCAATGTGGTAATAGATTACCCGGTAAGTGTACGGAAATAACAATACACTTGGTTAACATTTTAAGCAGTCAGGAGATGCTTTGTATATTTAAAACATATTTACATAAGTCAAAAGCGAGAGAGGACATTTGTACGGAACGCAACGAACTGGAATGTGTGATGAGCACGAAATTTCTAACCAGGAAGCTTCCCCTCAGGTGGACACTGCTCAGGCCCTGTGACATCAACCCGTCCATATTTCATTGGAAGCTTTGGGCCACCGGCTTCCTGGTACCAGATTGGCAAAAGAAAGGAATTTAGGTTTTAATAAAGTATTGATATACTAATTCTAAAAAAACAAATACAATAGGGGACAGGTCAGACCTCGATTGCTGTAGCACTTGCTAACTGGAATAAATCTGCATAAGTGATACTTGGGTATTTGTCCTTGATCGGTTGCACAAGCTTTAGAGCATTTACCAAACCTGTAAGGATACCGATCCGGACTTTTAGTTTTTAGTTGTACAGGTAGGACGAACAAAGAAATGAAATGGTGAAAATCCAAGTAATTGTACCGGCATTGGCTCCATGCTTCAATTCAACATCAAATCTTAAACTTCCATTAGCTCCACCTCGTTCTGGCCAATCCTTAATATTCTTGTCATATGTGCCAGAATCGTGCCATCCAAGACGAACCTTAATGCAGTAAAAATAACAATTAATAATCTTGGAATCGATTTAAAACTTTAAGTTAAAGCAACTTGCTTCCAAACACACCGGTATGTATTAGAATGATAAAACCAAAGTAACCTTAATGCAGTAAAAATAGCAATTGATAATCTTGGAATCGATCTAAAACTTTAAGTTAAGGCAACTTGCCTCAACACACTGATATGTATTATAATGATAAAACCAAAGTAAATGGTCTGTGCCACTGCATTGCCCAAGTCAATTTCGGGCCACCAAACCCTGCAACTGAGGAAAAGGCCCTATGGAGGTCTGTGCCACTGCATTACATTAAGTAATTGCAATTTTCAAAACGAAAAGTTTCACTTCTCTGATTTTTTGTTTAAAAAAATTACAATCAACAGTACTGGTTTGAACATATGGCATCTCTATTGATGCCTTAAGCTTCTATGACTGCCAACTGGGCAAAACTGTCCAAGATAGTTACAAGGTAAAATACCAGAAAATACCGCATATAATAAATGAAAGGAGAGTTCTTCTTAAAGAGTGAAGATGATAATGATCTTAATTTGCGAAGTACTCCCTCCGTCCCAAATAAGTGTCTCAAATTTGTACAAAATTGGATGTACTTATACTTGTTTCATGTCTTGATACATCCACTTTTTGACAAATCTAAGACAGTTATTTTTGTACGGAGGGAGTATCAGTGTATCAGTAATCACTATAAAATAACATTCATATCAGGCATTCCCTTTAAAGTACTATGCACAGTTCGATGGCTAAGTTAAACAGTCTTCTGGTATCCTCATTGGTTGATTTTCCTCACACACTACATTCTATTACATTTGCACATAACTATCAGTATACTCATAATTTGTCAGTATACAAGGGTGTAACACCCCAGCCCACCCCCGGGCCGAGCCTGTCACCCCTGGCAGCTTTCTAGGATCTTTAGACTGACCCCAAAGGTCAACACTGGTCTTTTCTGCACACTTTGTCCTCACTCGTGCGCACCCGGGAACGTGTTCCCGGTCAGTCACCCATCCTTGGAGCGCTCCAGGCCAAGCACACTTTACCACGGAGTTCCTTTCTAGATGAGCTTCCGGAAAAGAAGTTGCAACTTGTTGATATGAGTATTCTACCAATCCTATTAAGCCCTGAGACAAGATCTCACAAAGGGCTAAGCTCTATGCATCACAAAACGAAGCCTAATGAGCTCCATAGTGAATAAATAGAATGAGATGCATCACTGGCCACTAAGAGACTGGCTTGAATAACACAACAGAACCAATTGAGACACAACCTATTTCAGAAAAGTTGCTGCAATTTGTCACGGTAAACGATCGATACTAGCAATGCACTAATGTAGCTAGAGGTTACAACAGCAACCATTTTTGAGAGAGGCAGACTGTTTAAAAAAGCACCTTATATGATGCTAAACCCCAGATAAAAGATAAAACTACTCTGCACCTATGTAAACAGAGTCTTTTGATATCATCATTGGTCAATTTTCTCCACACATCTCATTCTATTACATTTGCACATAATACCAGGTATACTCATAATTTGTCAGTATACAATGGCTAAGCTTTATGCATCTCAAAAGACAGCATAATAAGCTCCATAGTGAACTAATGGGAACGAGAGGCATCACTGGCTACTAGAGACTGGCTTCAGTAAGACAACAAAACCAATAGTTGCTGCAATTTGTCACGGTAACGATCGATACTGCCAATGGACTAATGGAGCTAGAGGTTACAACTGCAACCATTTTGAGAGAGGCAGACTGTCAAACAAAGCACCTTATGATGCTAAATCCCAGCTTTGCTCTAAGGATCAAATTCACCTCGCTGTCCTAAATGACGACGGTGGTGCAGGGAATATGTTTCCTAGTAGCCTATGAGCGCGGTATGGCCGTGTGGGCATACGTCAACGTACCAGGATGGGGTGGCAGTGGGATGTCCTGAGGAGCTCCCTGATGTCCTCGCGCGCGGCCTTGAGCTGCGCCGCGTCCGACGCTGCCGCCGTGTCCCCCGCCGCTGCCGCCTTGGCCTTCTGCGACCACACGCATGAACCAAACACACGAACAAGTCAGTAGCCAGAACATTGAGGTTCAAATCCTGGATGAACCTGATCGGCACGGACCTGGGAGGGGCGAGCAGGCGAGGCCCGGAGGCTGACGAGGCGGTGAGCCGGAGATGGGGAGGGGAAGAAGGCGGAGTTGGGTGGCCCGGCGCGGCGGCCGGTAGGGGAGGTGCGGGCCGGAGCGGCGGCGCGCAGGGCGGCGGCGGCGGCGGCGGCGAGGCGCTCGGCCATGGTGGTGGGTTGGTGAAGTGCCCTTTGGAGCGAGGGAGGAGCTGCGGCAGGTTGAGGTTGACTGCTTTGAGAGGGAGGGCCAGGTCACCGCGGCACGGCTCTGGGGTTTGGAGGGGGTTTTGGTCGGCTCTCGCTCGCGGTTGGTGCGGCGGCGCGTGGTCGGGGAAAGGAGCCGGCCGGGGGTTGGTCGGGGAGTGCGTCGGCCGATGCGCGACGGGTCCGGCGAGGGTTTGCGGTGGGCCGTGGGAACGTGGCAGCTGGAATGTATGCTGTTCAGCAGCTGGTGCCGTCGTCTTCTCCTGGACAAAATGTCAAGCACGTAGCCAAAAGGCCAATTTTGTTGCGTCATATGCCCACTAGTCAGCTCCATCTTATCAGAGCAACGGACTCTGATCTAAGTGCTTCTTCTTTTTTTTTTCTCTTGCAACATTGTATTGGTATTTTTTTTGTTTCATTTTCTTATGATATCTTCTTTTTCGTTAATATACCATAAATGAAACATCGACAACTGGTTTTATGGGATCATCGCTCACACGGGGTTGACGACCACTCTGGCGCATTAAAAGTGCCTACGGGCTGGACCTTGTGTATACCACTATGAGTTCACAGGTAACAAAACCCCTAAAAAACCATGGTTTATAAGATTTCAACTGAGTGGCCAACATCCCACCACAAAGTCCACACATTTGTTTCTCACTTGCTACTAAAAAACTAGGCATCCTATTAGATTTGTGGCATCAAACATTGATACATTATATTCATGTGTTCGTTGCGGATTTAAACAGGAAGATGACTTCCACGAGGTTATCAGATGTAGCAAAATCTGGAGCTATACTCAAGCGACTCATGAAATTGCCACAAGCCCTACGGAAAGCTAACTCATAAAAGTTGGATGGGATTAGGTCCTCATTCGCTTGTACGATTGTGCCTCCCGACCAAAAACTCTTGTGTCATTTTTCGAAGCCATGTGGATTAATGATATAAGTTTAGAGCTACTATTTTTATTTTGTGAAGAGAATGCCATTTATGACACGGGGTTTCTATTCGGTGGAACTAGACCACCTTGTGCAATACTTTACAAGTTAGCGCACATCACGTAACTTGTTGGTTGCATACAACCATTCAGCCTCTCCAGATGTTAAATGGAGATGCTATTCGTAAAACCAAGCTCCTCTTGGTTGGTCCTTTTATGGAAAAGGCGTGAGAGGATGTTGCAGATGTCCGGTACGGACACGACTTCTTCTAACGCTAGAAGACCATATGCCAATGAATTCCACTACTTTTGCTTACCCATCTTCTTAACCCGAAATGAAGGGGTACAGCTACATGACTTCAGTCATCCTAGCATCAAGTACTGTAGATACTTCACGCTCATGGTTGCCACCTTCCTCGTGGCGGATCAGACTGAGAATATGTGCAAGGACAATCCTTTCTCCCTGGTGGTTTGCAAGCTGGTCAACCTGATCCTTGGACATGGTTCTCTCCCGCAAGCGGATCCCGATAGGAGCCTCAGCCGACTGTGGGAGGAGTTTCTAGCATCCCTTTCCACTGAAAAAACCTAGAAAATGCAGTAGCCACCTAATCTACACACCCTTGACACATTTGGAAAGAGTGAAACCGAAGCGTCTTTGGTCACACGTGTCAAACCTCAAGATTGTGTCAAACTTTTCACCAAACTGGTTCATACATGCAAAATTCTATGTTAGTAAAAATCAATCTATAATACCATAACACTTTGAAATTGAACAATTGAGTTCACGGTCAACACATTGAATTCTGATGATTTGGTAGGGCGAGTGGTTGGTAACCATTGGTCCAGTCAAACATTAACGTTCTCGCAAAGCAAGTCAAGTATCACCACGGATCAGGTCAACGTTCTGCATGTCGATGTGTGCAAACCTGCTTTGGCTCCCAGGCTACCAAGAAGTTTGGTAGGAGCAAAATCTATCGTGGGTCTACATGAATACAATAATAGGAACTACACAAAGATTAAACAACATTGTTTTTTGAAAATAAATCGTGTGTATAGAGGACATGTAAAAAACACGTTGGGTTAAAAGATCATTTTTTCATTAACTTTGCTTGCTGCAACCCATATACCTTTATACAACAACTTAAATACCTTATATCATAGCTATTTGTCGGAAACCCCAAACGTAGGCTATGGCTCCCGCTTTTTAATTTTTTTGAAATCTGCACTTTTGAGTTTCCAAAAAATCGAAACAAAAATTCTGAGTGGAGATAATGTTGCGATCCTTAGCTGCGTAAAATCTCAACAAAAAAATCATAATATTTCGGTCTGGGCAAAAAAGACAAATTTGGCAAAGTTTCCAAATTTTTGTATCTCAGCACTTTTCACTATTCAGAACTGTGAATTTGTCTTTTTTCCCGGACAAAAATACTATGAATTCTTCACTGACATTTTACACACCTATAGACCTCAACATTATCTTCACACAAAATTTCGTTTTGACTTTTTGGACAAACAAAAGATTTTACACACCTATAGATCTCAACATTATCTTCACACAAAATTTCGTTTTGATTTTTTGGACAAACAAAAGTGCAGATTTAAAAAAAAAAAACTGGAGCCATATAGCTTGGCCTCCATATTGCTGCACTGAGCTATTTGTACCATAACTCGATTTCCCACTTATCTCTCGCTTGAAAATGTTCGCATATTTTCACCAAATTTTACATATATGTGTATGTCTACGTATTCTTTGCATCTAAAGTTCCCATATGTTTTTTTTGAAACTCTTGGAAAGGGCTATGCGCATGTGGAGACCAAAGAGACGGGGATTTCCACTTTTTTTCGAGTTTTAAGACAGTCGTATCCGTCATCCGATTAGATAGAATATAATGTTATTTACAAAGTTTAAGACTAGGGAAAATCCCTATAAAGACAAACAAACAAAACTATGATCTCCGGATCGTGCGTGTGGGCGAAAGCCCGCTGCGCTACCTCTTCCCACACCAAAGCCGCCACCTTCGTAGGCGAGCTCGTCACATTACGGAAGGTTCTTTTGTTCCTCTTCTTCCAAGCCGTCATCCGAGATTTGGGTGGAATACGCGCAAGTATCCGCCAAGTCAAGGGCCGTCTCCGATCGACAACACGCTGGCACTCCATCCTAGCAAATGCACGGTGCATCGATCCGGAAGGGCGCAACCAAAGCCCACAGACAGAACCAGGACCTCCTTGCCACCTTGGCAAGGAGGAGAACCCAGCCATCCAAACAGCATCTAGGCCACCACGGGCGGCATTTGCCGCGCAATCTCAGTCCTTGACTTCTTCTTCTTCTTATTGGTCTTCATCACCGAGAGGATGAGGTCGTCGATGGCAGCCGCTGCCTGGTCTGTGATAGGACCGTCAAGCACGCCCAAGTAGTCCTGTCGCAGGCGCTTCGAGGGGCATGCCTCCTCAAGCTGCAAGCCGAGACGGTGCACCACTGCCTCCTTGGCTAGCTGCTCCATGTTGGCGCCATTCGGGTGCAGCTTGGCGAACCTCACACTCCTCCGCACTGCTGGCGCTTCAATCTCCATCTCGTGGACAAACGTCGTGTCCGGCGTGCCCAAAACGGAGGCCTCAAGAGGCGTCGATATGCTGGCGATGAAGCTCGACAAGGGGCACCTAGGTGTACCCACCTCCAGGTCTTGCTGCCCCTGGCCGGCCACTGTGTCGAAGGACCCCTCGGGATGGTGCCCGTCCTCCAACCCAGTGGCATGCTCGCCCAGCTCGGCACACATCTCCTCATTGTCCGACAACAGCACCTGCTCACATAACGTGTCGACTGGTGAGAACAGTACCATGGCGAGGCCCTCACCCGGACCTTGATCAACTAGAAGAGAGGCCAGGCCCGAGACTCGGGCCGACAACTCGTTGAGAAACTCCTGCCATGCCGGTGATGGCTGATCCTGCAGCCCCTGCGTGATTGCCTCGCGATCACCGTCTTTATCTTCTAGAGGCAGCAACATCTGGCCACCTTGCTCGTTCTCCTCAGATAGAGCTCCGTCCACGCCACCCTTGTAGCATCGTTCGCAGGCCAACACCACCTCCTTCGCATTAGAGTTGCACACGTCGAGCTCCCTCATTGGCGCCATGAGGACGGAGGCGAAGGAGCGCAAAGGGATGACCAGCGCCGTCCGGTGGCGAGGAGGGCTTGGGGGCGAGGTTGAACGGCGGCCCGATGCAGTCCTTGGCCATGTGCCCAGCGTGCTCATAGAGCCAGCAGACCTTGGGGCCTCTGCACGCCGGCCGTGGACGATCAGGTGGCTCCTTGCAGTCCTTGGCCAGGTGCCCACCCTTCTCACAGCGCCAACAAACCCGAGGGTCGTGGCAGGAGGCGGCGTGGTGTCTTGAGCTGAGACAGCGGAAACATCTGCCTTGCATCCTCCTCAAGAGAGCATCACGCCGCGCCCGGCTCCCATGCGCTCCAGACCCGCGGCAAACTTCAGCTGCCACTATGGTGGCTCCATCTTCCCGTGGCTCCACATGCGCCTGATGCTGCAAACCCTCGCCAAGCTTGACAGGGCCCTCCTGCCACAGCCCTCCCGACCCCGATGGACGCGGAGAGAGCCGCCGCGCGGCACCCGTTCTAGCTGGAGCAAGCAGACTGCCCCCAACGGCGCCAATCCACGAGCAGAGGCGTCGTGGTCGGCCCCCCGGCGGCGACATATGTGGTTGTCGGTCGCCCCGCGCGGAGTGCTCCGCACCGTCCATGGAGCTGCGGCGCCGCCTGCCGGAGAGTGGCGAACCACGCGGAGGAGGAGGCAGGCACTCGCTCGGGAAGTCGACGCCCGCATTGGCGGCGATGCGAAATCTTGGTTGGAACAGGGGCGGCGACCCAGCTGGCGGAGCAGGGGGCCTGCGGGCAGGGGAGACCATCTCCAGAACGGCGGCAGGGCCGCAGTTGTAAGCCGACGGCGAGGGCGAGTCTGGCCATTCGCCCTCCTCCCCATCGGGCGGGGAAACGGGGAGCTCGGCCACCGACATCAGTCGGTAAATATCTTCGCATAACTCATGAATTACAAGTTCATGACCAAACAAGTTTTCCATACATTGTGGCCACAATGAATTTGCACCATATTCCAGGGGCGTATGGGGGTGGGGGCATGCACCCCCTTCCAAAAATACAAAATAGTTCACATTATTTAGATTATACTTCTTTTTTTATTAGTTTGAAACATAATTTAACACTGTTTGTTGGAATTGTCAAGATACTTAAACCAAAATATACTATTTTAATTCAGAACTCACAAAATTTGAACTTATATATTGAATTTGTATTGTTTATTTAAATTCCGACACCCCCAATATTATGAACCTAGATCCGCCACTGCCATAATCAACATATATAAAATCATTAAGCATATGGGTTCTTTTAATACACCAAACTACCAAAGGTCACCGACAATATTATCCCACTGGCTGAACCTCAAAGGGAGAATACGCCATGTATGCGCGCCTCCGACCGATCCGTCGTGTGTAAGAGCTGACTGACCGACCCGATTTGGCAAAAGACGATATGGACTTTGTACGACCAATGACTTGACCACTCAGAAAAACCAGATGGATACAACGACGTAAAACTTTCTCTTCAGTGCATGCGTGGTGGCACGCGGATGACCGACGAGACGAAAGACCAGAGAACCATGGCAATGGAATCCCCTGCTTCTTCTTCCATTTTCGCTCCTCCTGACTGATCACTGAAGAAAAAACCAAAGTACATACCGCAGTCTCGCCCTCGCTTGCGGCTTGCTACTTCGGTGCAGCGCAACTCCACTCCAAATGGTGGCCATTTGGCGTTCGGACATATGAATTGGGTGTCGTCCAGACACGCGCAGCGCAATAGGCGGTATCATTCCCCACTCGCAATGCATAAATAAAATATTTTAAATATTGAAATACGATGGATTGCGTTCAACTCTTAGAAATTTTTACAATTTTGAACGAAATATAATGAAATTTAAACCTAAAAACTACTCTAGTGGTGGTGGTAGCGCTCGAATGCGGCGTAGTCGTCGTGCTCCTCCTTCTTGACGCCGCCGCTGGTCCCTGCTTTGTCGTCCTCCTCCTTGACGCGGTTGGGCCCTGCGCCGTCGTCACCGGTGAGGTTGAAGAAGGGGATGCCCTTCTCCTTGGCGTGTTCCCTCGCCAACCACGTGCAGATCGTCGGCATGTCGAGCGGCAGGACATCGTCGCGTGACACGGCGTGTGCAGCCAACACGATGGCCTCATCGTCCTTGCCAGCCTACGCGAGCAGTAACTCGGCGAGTAGCGGCGACATTTCCTCCACCTTCTTCACCTTCATTGGCTCGGTCTTCGTGTCAGCAGAGGCAACGAGCGGGACCGCGTGGAGGACGGCGTCGTGAGCGACCCGGAGCGCGCAGAGGTGAGGTGTGTGCGATTGCGACGAGTGAGAGGAGGATATGGGAGGTGTATGGCTCCTCGTCGCGGGCGAGCCACTTTTAAGGTCGTCGGAGGGCGTGGCATTAACGTTGATGCCCTCGAAAATAACAGGCGACACGATGGTTCACTTGCGACGCGTCGGCTGTGAAAACGGGCACGCGGCTTGACCATGGCCAATCCATCTCAGTGACAAATGCGGCCTGCTCATCGGAGGCCAACATGTGTCACGCACCGCTCCATCGGCGCATCCATCGGCTCCTCAAGTGAAGGGTGTGGCTCGGTGTGCCGGACGAAACTTTGGGCCGCACCGACCAAACTCGTGTTTGGCGCCGTGAGTGGGAGTCGTTTTGGTCGGTGCACGCCCAAAAGCGATTTGGGTGGCCATTTGATCGCCATGCCATGTAATTTGTGGAGCTCACACGGAGTAAACCTTGTAAAGAAAATATCCCTCAATGTCAAGTGTGCACTGAGAAGAAAACTTCACACCGGAGGAGCGGCCGGACCGGCGGGAAGTTTGCATCAGAATGGCTTTCGACATTCAGACCGGAATATGCATCGTCATTTAATCATTTCAGATGGAATAGCAACACGACCAGACATGACAAAAGAGGGGTTCCATATCTTGAACTGAAGCTTCCGCTACTTCAAAGGATTCTCTGTGCTAGCTTAATAAAAAATAGAACATGTGGGGCTTACACCAAAAGAATAAGTAGTGGAGTATATGGAGCACTAGCATATGACGACTTCCGGTTGTCCACACAGCAGCAGAACCCCGCTAGCTTGCTTTAGCCAAACAAATCCAGCTCCTTGTCGCTGCAAAGATTTCTTTTTCTCATATTTTGTACACATGTTATATAAGCAGCCGCCCCGCTTGTTTTGAATGTTCCAAAATCGACAAAAGGACATGGTTTGCACGTTCATAAACTCGAAAGTGCAGGTTTCTGGTATCAGTTAGGTAACGCCGCCTTCAGCAACAGGTGGTACCACGCAACAGACACTAGTGCGCGAACAACTAACCTTTTGATCCATGATTAGTAGTAGAATGATTGTTAACATATGAGTTGCTACGGAATTTCGAACCACCAAACCCGCGCACCCCTTCGCGTCACTCCCCAGGGCGACATAAGGGGCCTAACCCTAGCGCCGCCAAATCCCCTCAAAAGATGGTGCCCCTTCGGCGCGGTTGCCAAAGGTGCATGAGCGGGAGGTTCGTGGCGGCGGCTCTCGAGTTTGGGCGGTTCCCATTGAGATGCGAGCATGCACCGGTCGGTGGTCGGCTCCCTTATCATGCCGCATGGATTATGACATTAGTGGGGGAGGGGGGGGGGGGCTGAGGTCTCTAGCGGCTGCTCTGGTTATGGTTTGATGGTGGTGGGTCATGGATCTGATCCCCACCCAAAGGAGTTGTCGGCGTGGCTTTGCCGACCAGTGGCACGAAGAGGGTCGGTGAGGGCTGTTGGAGGGGCTCTGCCGGTGTTCCGACCGCTGGGTGCGCTCATCCCGCAGCTCCGCACAGATCCAGTCAGCTCCGAGTTCGGTGTGGTGAGATTGCTGGTGAAAACCGAGACAATTTTGGTCATGGCGGATGATAGCGACGTGTAAGCGTTGCTCCAATATCAAAGGCATCATCATTGAAACTCTCGCGCCTTTGCTTGGACGACTTTGGAGAAACCCTAGATTTGGATCTACCGGATCAGACGATGACACTATCCGCGCGTTCTCCCTCCTAAGGGCATCCTTTCTGGATTAGGGCTGGCTGGGAGGGCTAGGAGGTGGCGTGACGTGGCATCTACCGTGTCGACGACGACGGGTCTCAGCTGCATGCCACATGAGGTCTCTGCATCGGATGTGAATTGATGAAAGCGTGCATATTGGATGGATGTGATGTCTGGCGTCGTGTCGACGTCGATAGGCCTAACAAGGTTATTGCATTGATATCTTCAAAAAATGGGTTGACGGAAGATGGCGATAGAGGCTTCTGAGTGTGAGCATGTTGTGTATGTTAGATGTCTGTTGGATTGGTTTGTGTTCACGGCTTGTCGTTTGGCGACTAGGTTGAGGCCTCCGGATTAAAATGATGTGTTTAGATGTGTGAGGTCAGGACACGTAGCTCTGATCTGGTCCTAGTGACATTTGTCGTCGGGAATTGATGTCTTTCTTTGTAACACTTTATGATTTTTTCTCTATAAATAAAGAAAAAAAGCTGTGTGGAGGCTACGGATACAGCCTCCAATTAGAAATAGAAAATGAAATGTTAAGAATATGACGCATGATTAATCTGAAATACTAAGAACATGACCATGTGAGTGGGTCGAAGAAAAAAAAATGAAACATCGCAGATTAATTCTACGTTCATCGGTCCATAGCAAGACGATGAGCACCCTGGCGTGTGACCTGGAAATAGAAGACGACGAAGTCAGCATCGCGTGTTCCATCTCACACTGTCTCACCCCTCCATCCTCGTGCACCAACCCCGCTGAATCCAGCTGCCACGAAGAAGCCAGCACGCACCACCCGGTCCGTACGCGGCCATGGCCACTGGAGCTCTGCACCTACCAATTCAGTGGTCAACCTCGCCTCCCAGGTCCACACCAACCCGCACGCGCACCTACCCTGCTCAGCTGCGCTTTCCTATATAATCCCTGCCATGTCTCCATTCCCCTCCAAGAAGAGCTTCACATTCCTCTGCCATTCGAGCTCCTCTTCAGCACAAGTCCGTCTTCCAGACACCGATCACCACTTTCATAGTTCAGATATACCACCTACCGGTGTCTAGCTAGCTTACTTGCTTCAGGAATTCTTTACCCCATGGAGTGCGAGAACGGGCACGTTGCCGCCAGCGGCGATGGCCTGTGCGTGGCGCAGCCGGCGCGGGCCGCCGACCCCCTGAACTGGGGAAAGGCGGCGGAGGAGCTCTCAGGGAGCCACTTGGACGCCGTGAAGCGAATGGTGGAGGAGTACCGCAGGCCGGTGGTGACCATGGAGGGCGCCAGCCTGACCATCGCCATGGTCGCCGCGGTGGCCGCCGGCGCCGACACCAGGGTGGAGCTCGACGAGTCAGCCCGTGGACGCGTGAAGGAGAGCAGCGACTGGGTCATGAACAGCATGGCCAACGGCACCGACAGCTACGGCGTCACCACCGGCTTCGGCGCCACTTCGCACCGGCGGACCAAGGAGGGCGGCGCCCTGCAGAGGGAGCTCATCAGGTTCCTTAACGCGGGAGCCTTCGGCACCGGCTGCGATGGCCACGTTCTGCCCGCTGCGACGACGAGGGCGGCCATGCTCGTCCGCGTCAACACCCTCCTCCAGGGGTACTCCGGCATCCGGTTCGAGATCCTCGAGACGATCGCCACGCTTCTCAATGCCAACGTGACACCGTGCCTACCTCTCCGGGGCACCATCACCGCGTCCGGTGACCTCGTCCCGCTATCCTACATCGCCGGCCTTGTGACCGGCCGCCCCAACTCCGTGGCGACGGCTCCGGATGGCACGAAGGTTAACGCAGCAGAGGCGTTTAAAATCGCCGGCATTCATCACGGATTCTTCGAGCTGCAGCCCAAGGAAGGCCTTGCCATGGTCAATGGCACCGCGGTGGGCTCCGGTCTCGCGTCCATGGTGCTCTTTGAAGCTAACGTCCTTGGTGTCCTTGCTGAGGTTCTATCGGCTGTGTTCTGCGAGGTCATGAATGGCAAGCCAGAGTACACCGACCACCTCACACACAAGTTGAAGCATCACCCTGGCCAGATCGAGGCCGCGGCCATCATGGAGCACATCCTTGAAGGCAGCTCCTACATGATGCTCGCGAAGAAGCTAGGCGAGCTCGACCCACTGATGAAGCCGAAGCAAGACAGGTATGCGCTCCGCACATCACCACAATGGCTCGGCCCTCAGATTGAGGTCATCCGTGCAGCCACCAAGTCGATCGAGCGCGAGATCAACTCCGTCAACGACAACCCACTCATTGACGTCTCCCGTGGGAAGGCCATCCACGGCGGCAACTTCCAGGGCACGCCCATCGGTGTGTCTATGGACAACACCAGGCTTGCAATTGCTGCCATCGGCAAGCTCATGTTTGCCCAGTTCTCGGAGCTAGTGAACGACTTCTACAACAACGGTTTGCCTTCAAACCTGTCTGGTGGGCGCAACCCCAGCTTGGACTATGGCTTCAAGGGTGCCGAGATTGCCATGGCCTCATACTGCTCCGAGCTCCAATTTTTGGGCAACCCGGTGACTAACCATGTGCAGAGCGCAGAACAGCACAACCAAGATGTAAACTCTCTCGGTCTCATCTCTGCCAGGAAGACCTCTGAGGCCATCGATATTCTGAAGCTCATGTCGTCGACATTCTTGGTCGCCCTGTGCCAAGCTATCGACCTCCGCCACCTCGAGGAGAATGTGAAGAACGCTGTCAAGAGCTGTGTGAAGACGGTGGCTAGGAAGACGCTGAGCACCAATGACAATGGTCATCTCCACAACGCACGATTCTGCGAGAAGGATCTGCTCCTAACAATCGACCGAGAGGCTGTGTTCGCATATGCTGACGATCCATGCAGTGCCAACTATCCCCTGATGCAGAAGATGCGTGCAGTTCTTGTGGAGCATGCCTTGGCCAACGGTGAGGCCGAACATGACGTGCAGACGTCGGTGTTCGCCAAGCTCGCCACATTCGAGCAGGAGCTCCGTGCAGTGCTCCCAAGGGAGGTCGAGAATGCCCGGTGTGCCGTGGAGAATGGCACTGCCGAACAGCAGAACCGCATCACCGAGTGCCGGTCATACCCACTGTATCGCTTCGTGCGCAAGGAGCTCGGGACGGAGTACTTGACGGGAGAGAAAACGCGGTCTCCCGGTGAAGAGGTGGACAAGGTGTTCGTTGCCATGAACAAGGGCAAGCACATCGACGCTCTGCTTGAGTGCCTCAAGGAGTGGAACGGTGAGCCCCTGCCAATCTGCTGAACAGAGGATCAAGGAATTGAAGAGTAGTGTGCTTCTCACAAGTCACAAGTGTTTAGCTGACAAATATCAATATTTTTTTTCATTGTATTTCCTGAACTTGATACCTGCATCGTTCTTCGAGAGCTGCTATGCCGTTGCCAACATTTGCAATTGCATTACTTGGCTGTACTAGTAGGTAGCCCGTAGATATTCCTTGATGCAAGTTAAAACTACAGTGTGATAATTTCCATGATAAATGTGCTGGTTCCAATTATTTTTTAGCTCAATGTGCTCGTTCTTCCTCCAACTTAGAACAGTCTAAAAAGAATATAAATTGGTGTGCCATACGTTGTGTAACCGGAATAGACCGCGACTCGAAATGTTTTTTTTTGTTTGAAATGGGGAGTTGCCCCAGCTCTGCATCGAAGAGATGCATACGAGCTTTATTTTATATATTCAACATAAGCTGACAAAGAGATTTATAACGAATGGACATACAAGCCAACAACAGAAAACACCACAACTGGCACACAAGCAATCAAGAGAACGGAGACTTAATTAAATAATTAGTCCCCGGGCATAGCGACTCAGAAAGTATAATTCATGCCAACGTGGTCACTGATCGTATCTATAGGATGCATCAGTGTCTTTTTTATTCTCATTCTTGCATTGCATATAGTTCTAATTTCAGTCAGAAAATTCATGGAGGGGCATAATATATTACTCCCCAATTTAACTAGTGACCATCTAATTATAAATATAAATTTCTATTTGTTTACCGTCACAGCATGAAGGTTGACTGTGCAAATGCATATAAATATTTTCTTGGGACCTATGCGAGAAATAATAAGGTTAGATGTAGTCTTTTTTTTCCTTAGTATGGCTATGGATGTGTCTTCTTGTGATTCATAATAAACACCTCATTTACAATAGGTGCATGATGATAAAGCATAAACTAATAGAAAAACCATTGTTCCCACTTAAGAATAAATAGCCATATTTAATCAAACATGAATAGTACATGATGATTTTCTAAGGCCATAAAGAAATAGCAATTGTTAGTTTATGACTCTATAAGCAGTGAGCCAGAAATGGAGCTCGAGGGGGGGGGGGGGGGGGGGGGTGGGGGGGGTGGGGGAGACTTAGGCAACTCAGTGTTGTGATTTGTACGAGGGGTGGGGGATAAACTAGCTGAAATCCCACAAAATAGGAGCTGCCATGGCTAATTTTCTAAAGAAAAGCATGAGCATGGGTGTGTGTGTGGGGGGGGGGGGGGGGGGGGGGGGGGGGGGCCCTGCTCATCCCTCTGTCTCCGTCCCTGGTTGTAAGCTAATCCCTCGAGGTTGATATAGTGGTAGAGCGTTGAAGGCCAACACAACAATGTTTGTTTTGGTCTCTGCGCATCTGGACCTCTCTTATTGCTAGTGATGTGTTCCTATGTAGTCCTTGCATCGAGTTGCAAATGTGAGCGACAAATGCGGTATCAAATACCCATGAATTACTAGGCGAATTAGCAAGAAATACATCAATAATAACATGAATACACTTATACCCTTTCTAGACTTCCTTTTTAGCTTTTCACGGCACTTCTTCCAGCTTATCCTGTAATGTCCATTTTCTTTGTAAAAAAACAAACAACATCAGTAGTGGGTCTAACCTTGGGGCTCGCTTGGGTGACGAGATGTCATATGGGCTATGGTTCTCCATCTCCATATACGGTTGTCCACATTGTTATCTCCATCCTCACGTCTGCCATGTCACCCACCAAGTGTTAGATAAAATACTATGCATAACTTTGAGTAAATTATGTTACAAGGCTTCTCATGTTGACATGTGGGCCATGATGAAAGCCTTATCCACTCAACCGATCACTCCCGTGTGAGGGAAAGGAGATGCAAGCTACTCATCTCAGCACGCCACCGTACATGAGTCGCGCGTGTGCGGAGCTTATCGGTAACTTTTCCTTTTTTATTCTTTCTTGTTAGAAGACCTTTTCTTATTAGTAATGTTTTCCTTTCTTTGGGTGTACAACGAGTTTGATCTGCAAAGACCAAAGGGGGAGCTATGTTGAGCCCGGCCCCGCCGCCCCAACGCACGAATTTTTTGCGAAAATCAGTGCATTGTGGCGTTTTTCTCTTTCAAAAAACTGTGAAATTTGGCCCATTTGCCCTCACCCCCAATTTTGGTCCAATATGGCTATGTAGCCTATTAGACCCCATTAGTTTAGCCCAGCTCTCCACTGGCAAAGACGCCCCCTAGGATTATTCCGCATTAGGGCATGTACAATTGTTAATAAGACAATTTTATTTTAATTTTCTGATTCATCACACATTTTAGATATGAAAATAAAATATGATGCATAATGAGTTATTTTTTTAGTCTTATCTCTGTTAACCAGATACATTAAATTTATGGTGACATAAATTTTGACTAAGAGAAGACAATATTCTTTTTTTTCAATGCTCTCCTCCTCTCAGTAATTATACAGCATGGGCAACACTAAGATATAATCACATTTATTTTTGAGAGTCTTAGATATGTCATATAACCACTGTTCACGCCCTTTATTCTTCACTTTCATCCAGCCCATCCTTTTTTGATGAAGCACTTTTATGATATCCAGCCCATTATTTAAGGAAAAATTATATGGCCATTAGCAGGCCCACAGCGAAGAGCGTAAAATGGCGATAACGAACGCGGCAGAGGCGGCCATAGCCGCGAGCGAGAGCTTCCCTCTACAAATCGATTTTTATCCATGCCACTCGTCGGCTCCGTCGGCTGCCCTCGCCGCGGCCCGCCGCGAAGCTCGCTGGTCGCGCCCAGCGCCCGCCTCCTCCCGCAGCATCACGCCCAAATGTCACATCTCCTCCCCTCCCCCGCCCCTAACCCGGAGGGCCGTTTCCGCCGGTACGCTGCTCCTCACGGCCATCCCTTTCCCCGCCTGGTCACCGCGACTCCCGTTAGCTCCGCATCGGAGACGGAGGTAGAGGTCGGGGGAGGAGAAGGAGGCACGCCGGTGCTGGAGCTGGAGCGGTACACTGACCAGGACCAGGGGTTCACCCTCCTCAAGCCCGCCTCATGGCCAAGGTACGAAGCACTGAAGCGACGTGGAGCTGCAAGCCTGCAACCTAGTGTAGATATGCATCCGATAATGCGATGCAGTAGCGTAGGAAGTTCTGTGCATTTTTGACTCGATAGGATTTTGGATTGGAGCTGTGAACTGTGTTTTGCTGTTGGGGAAGGTGGAGAAGGCGGGCGCGACGGCGCTGTTTCAGCAGGAGGGGAAGGCGAGTAACAATATCGGCGTCGTCGTCAACCCGGTCCGCCTCTCCTCACTGACGGATTTTGGTACGCCGCAGTTTGTCGCTGACAAGCTTCTGCAGGCAGAGAAGAAAAAGGTAATGCACTATATGCCCGACTTGTTTGGGGGCATTGCAATTTGCCTGCCCCATGCTGTATTGCTATTTTAGTTAACTTGTGTAATGGTCTTATTTGATTGGCCCTACTTACATGAACTGCTTATCTGTTGTGCAGTATAGGGAGTTTTTGTTTCATTACTTCTTTTTGTTGTTATCTGTATGTGGTTATGGGTGGCAATTGCATTTAGTGTACTTGAACGAGCAGTTCAAAGTTCATACTGAAGCTCAAAACTGAACTCCTGTTGTTGTTGCTTATTATAACCGGTGGTAAAGATTCGGTGCTAATATTTTGGAGAAATTCAGTGCTAGTATTGGCAGTTGTTTTGAATCCTTTCCCTTGACTCAGGAAAGTACCAAATTCGCAGAGGTGATTTCTACTGGAGAGAGATCAGGTCGTGATGGCTTGACAGTGTATGAAATCGAGTATTCACTGGATAGCACCAGGGGAGGGCTGAAGCGGATTTTCTCTGCGGCGTTTGTTTCTTCTAGAAAGCTCTATTTGCTCAATGTCGCCTACTCTGATACCGAAGAGAAGCCCTTGGACAAGCAGACTAGACTTGTTCTGGAGGAAGTCCTTCATTCGTTTGATACTGTATAGTTGATTTCTCCCAGAAGGAGTCGTATGTCTCTCTTTCTCGTCTCAGAGTTACTTTTACAAACTTCATCCAAACGTTTGCTTCTTTATGTTTATTTATAAAAAGAGTTATAACAATGGGTTACTATGTTCTTCTAATACACTTGTAAATGTTACCGTATTAGTTTCTTTAAGCAGGCTCTATTCTAATTGTACGAGTGCACAATTATTTGTTGCCAGGACCTTTACTTTTTCATAGTTTGATTATATTCACAGACTTTACTTTGGTTGGGCGTATATCCGCCCTCACCTTTAGCGACCAGTTAATGCATCACTGAGTTTCCTGCAATAATCAGTTACACTGGAAATATTGAAACTTAACTTGTTAGAATTCAATTCGAAAATTATACCAACACTTCCTCACATGGTGACTCATGTACTGAACGTAGAGTTAGCTCACCTTTTTTCTGATTAATTCTTGGCACTTGAAGAAGCAACCTGAACTATGTCATGCCAACGTTGTGATGTTTCCTTCTTGCACTGTGGGTGTATACACTATACACTATCAAGGGACCATGTCATTTCATTTTCGCTGGCTGCAAGTGCAAAAATCATCTGAACGTATTCTGTTTTGAGCCCCCTCCTTGGATTGCCCATTTGCATCAGTGTGGTGTATGTCAATCTGTCCATCTGCTACACTTGTTCAGTGTTCCTGTTACCTGCGTCCTACACTATATGGGCTCGTTAAACTATGCATCTAACATTCTTGGCATTTGCCTAGGGCTGATCATTCTATTTTGTATTCTTGACGTGTGCAAAGGATCTGTGAAGAACATCATTGAAGAAATGCGAGGTTTGAGCTCCCTTATGGTTCTTGGCTGACTTTTTTTAGAAATACATACTGATATCGTAGTAACATTCTGCAGAAAGGTATAGTAGATTGATATTATGCATGTGTAGCGAGGCTTCAAACCTACAGCCTCAAGTTCTCAACCGTGCCAACCTCATGTTCTAACACCACTTACTAAGTCTGGGTATGTGGGTGGCTTAATAGTAGTATTAATTAATATGCCATGTTCTTTAGCTTCTGTTGGAAGATGGTTGACGTTTTTGACAGGCTTTTTTTTAATCCTGCAAGGGCACCACAAGTATCAGACTAACAAAGTGATTTTTGCTCAGTTAAGAACATTATAATGTTAGATTCGATGCTATCAGGGCACAGTCAACTTACATTAATCAAGTGCCACATGCCGATAATGTTCTAGGTTTTAAGAAAACAGACATCTTATAATAGAAAACCGATAAAGCTGCCTGCCTTCATAATGAAAGAATACCAAATTCTGCACAATCTCCATATCCCTGCAAATATGAAACCGCTGCAGTTTCCTTGTGTGTTTGTCATCTTTACGATTCAAGACTCCTCAGGGTTGTAATAATGGACTAGTACTAAAGCTGCATATCCATCTAAATTTCACAAAATGGAACACTGTAGAGCTCAGGTGCAGAATCAAATGATCAATTTGAAACTGATGAAGAAAGTGGTGCAATTCAGCAATTGCGTGTCTGAAAAATTTGCCTGCTTCCCTGTTGTTTATATTTCCTTTTTGCAAGGCGATGATATACGGATGAAAGTACTTGCTCCTCCCAAAAGTCCTGCCTATGCAGAAGTAATTTATGTAAAAACGGAGACCACACATTGGCTCATGTATATTTGGAATGTATGCCACTAGGTAGCAATAGCACATGGATGAATGTGCTTGCCACTAGGTATGCATCTTTTCGATGCAGAGGCTGGGGCCTCCCCATTTCTAAAAAACAAAAGTCATAGCATGGCGATAGTTCTCACTTCTCAGGTAAAGTGATAGGAGGCAGTGAGACTTAAATGACCCTTTGAACAAGTCTTCCATTGTTTAGTTATTCTTATCTGATCTCTCAGGCAGTAGAGGTATGCTTTCTTCTCATCATAGTTCCTGTTAGTCAACAACTTTAATGACATTTCTCGTTGATGGATTCTTTGCAAAAAAATAGTAAAAGCTAATGAGTCCACACTTCCTTTCCACCAAACAAAGTATACCCTTTCTCTCAAATACACCATGGACTGTTTCAGCACGCTGTGATATTCTTAGTTCTTGATGCAACCAAGATATACCATGTACTATATGTGATTATAAAAAACTGTATCATCTGAAGGAGCATATCTCATTAATTGATTATATTTTCGTTGCACAGGCCACATGTTCAAGGATTGTGAACCTATAAATCTCATCAACACCCCCCAGCACTTCTCTAGAAAAACCGGTGTAGAAGGCCGGATTTGTAACTATCTCCAACACTCAGACCTCGCTCTTTGGATCAACCGGTGTCGAAGGCCGGATCAAAGGAAAACGCCGAAATGTGGTGTCAATACCTCTCTTCAGGCTGGGAGCCTTACCCCGGTGAACTTAAAAAAAAAACCTGCATGTCATTGCCTCATTGGTCATTCTCCTTAATTGTGATGGAATCATAAATACGTCACTTCCCTAAAATGGAAAAATATCCACCTAAATTCTCGCAATAATCTCGGACTATTATATGATATCTTGCTGAGCTTGCCAGATGCTGTAATAATTTTTATTACTGTGAGTTGGTCACTCCCCAGCGGCAAAAATGCGAAAGAGTGAAAAGAGGAAGACTTGTCCATTGCCTTATCTTTCAAGAATGCTTACTTTTGTTGTCACTTTAGGGGAGAACACGCTACAATGGTGGTATTCAAAGTCCGAATTCATTCATTCCATGCAATGAAGACCATTTCACTGGCACGAGCTGTCCTGAAAATCTTGCTGATATTTTAAGAGTAAGGTTTTTATTTTTGTTTTGATTATGCAAGTGACAACTAAATATGCATCTTCGCATGATTACGTTAAGTGCAAGCTGCAACTGTGTAAGGAACCTTGAACTATTTTAACTGATTATATGGGATTTGTTCTGATGGAGTAGTTGGTTGTTGTTCTGTTTTTCTGAGCTGAAGTCAACGTATTATTTCCTTTCATGGTGTGAATGAAATCGTGTTCCAGGCTGCAGAATGTGAACATGACGGCATGCAATCCATTAGCATTTTGCGAAGTGAAGGCAAGTAGGCAACCACGAATTCTCTTCACCAAAGGACTAATTTAGAACTGCTTGGTACATGCTCCAGTTTGTGTGACTCGTTTGGACATGGGTACTTAATTCCTACCAAAATTCCACCTCCAGGTAATTTTAAATCGGAACTTCCGATTTACTTATTTGTTATGAAGTTCAGATATGGCTCTGTAACTGGTGGCTCGTGCTAGTATTTTGTACTGTTTTTCTTTGGATAAAACTCTGTTTAATAAGCCAAAAAGAAGCTGCAAATTTGTTCTGAGACGCTGCATCTTACTTAATCTGGCCCGACCTATGACGACCGAAAAATGGTTAATGATGTATGAAGGTGGCCAGAGTTGCATGTGTCGTCAGTTGGTTACTAACCTATGACGGTGCACACAGCTAAATATATGGAGGCTTTAATAAGGTAAATGTGATTTGATCTAGCAGGTAGGTAATGTAGGTTAGCATCCTATGCATCGCCGATCTGTATGTGGATCTGGACCAACCATGCTGACTTCTTGAGCTGAATAATACAAGATTGCATAAGATACAGATCCAACATTTTGTACAAACCTATAATAACATTGTAATATTAGCAGAGCGGCAGACGCTCGAGATGTATCCAAATTTCGCTTTCTCTGAAGCCGTTCTCTGGACATCAGGGAAATGATAATTGATACCTGTCATTGTTTCCTGCTCCAGCTGAGAGTGTTAGAGGGTACTTAGTTATGTTTTACCCCCTTGGTTGTTTTATCAGGCACAATTTGACTAGGTGTGAAGTCTGGGAAGTCAAACTCTTACTGCAAATGTTTGATGCAATATCTCCGTTCACACGGTTACGAAAGCATTGTCATAAGAATTTTTAAATAGGATGCCAATGACATCAATTTCGCATTGGATAACACTCATATATATTGCAGGGAAAGGAAGAACTATACACAATGGAGCACCAAACACGCAAGCTGGAGTGCCAAGAGTCAACAACCCACCCTGCTCACTTCTCATAGCGTGCTGAGCCGTTCATCTTAACATGCATATCAAATGCAACACCACAAGCATGTCCGCGACCAAAACCGAAGAAAACCTATGTCAAGAAGCAAACGGAACAAAACAAGCAAGAAGACATGAAAACATTATGTTCACTACTATGTTGAATCTTGAAGGGTAGGCCTGGCGCAGTGCTGAAGTACTCCTCACTTGTGCCAAGAGCTTCTGAGCTTGACTCAGTCTCCCTCTGCATTGCAATTTACCGGGTAAGGTTTAACTCCTATTATCCTTCCTCAGTGGGAGCTTCTAACACTGGAATTGTCCTTTCAATATGTTGAATGTTGAAATGCGCGCTCATATATAAATTAGTTCATATATGAATAAACAATTTTCTACTTAAGAGGCAATTATATATGCTAGTAACATTTCACATTTACATCAAGTTTGGACATTGTGAGACCACACCGAGTAGACCCAAAAGATTAAGAGCTTGTCACTGCAATTCTCGAAGGGGAATCCTTCCGCTGAAAGAGACACTCATGGTTTCCTTCGCTTGCGTATCAACGGGATCTTTCAAAGCAAATTTTTGGCCGTTTCTGCGTAGAACTGATGGCTACGTGCAGAAGACCAGGCGCTGCATGCCAAAAGCGGGAGAGAAAAATATTTGCAGGAGTTGAGACGTTCGATCGATCGATCCACGGATACGGTCAACGGCCGGAACTGGCTCACAGCTGGCCCACCCGTTTGACTTTCATGGCAAAGCAAAAGTTTCGGCCTCATGGTCATAGCTAAGATAAGTATCAAATCTTACTACATATGGATTAGTTAACTAGAAGGAGAAGACGCGCGTTGCCGCGTCTGCTCTAATATAACCGATGATATAATCATATAACTGGTGATAGATAATTTTTTAGTGAAACATTTAAAAAAAAATAGGTACCACTGGCTCGCTCTTTTGCAAAACGGTCACCCAGACATCTTCACATAAATAGATAAGTAGAGAAGGGAACACAATTACAATTATGTCAGCCGTAGCAAGTTTAGGAGTACACCGTTCAATAGAGAGAACATGACTCTATATAAAAAAACCTTAAATTCTTCACATACTCAGTTAAACGATCAAGATACGATCACAATTATAAAATGTCATCAAAATTAAATTGTGAACATGGTTCTATAAAGAATTTTAACAAAAACGTATTTGAATAAAAGTTCTGATTTTTCTAGACAATTACAATATGATGAAGATTGCACACTCGAGAGATAGATTAGCCAAAATTTTATTAGCAATCAAGATCCTATAATCAAGGTCATTCATTTGATTATAATAAAATCAAAATAGACTTTTCTGACATAACCAATCCTAAATTCAGTAACAGTTGGCGTAATTACGTACTGTCATAACTAAACCAATTGTATCGAGTTAATTCGGGGACATAGGTGCCCTGTAGATGTGGGGGCTTGACAGAGCCAGATGTGTGTGCGTAGAGACGGACAAAATTTGCGTCGAAATGTCTGTTTTGGTAGAAAATACGGCTCGAATAAGCGGAGAGCGAGAAACAATATCACGTGGCACTGGTTGCGCAACGTTATGGTGAGTGCTGGCGGTAAAGAAAGGATAAAGGTTGTTGGAAAGTGGCAATAGTTCCGAAGTCACCTTATTTCTAAAAAAACGAAACTCCATGTCTAGTTTTTAATATATTTTTAAAGAAAACAACTTCGTGTACGTAAAGTATGTACACTAAAAATTTGTAAACAATATATATTTTATTTTGGGCTACACAAAAAGAAAAAAAACTTAGTAGAAAATGGAGCTATTTTTTCTTTTCACTAACACAATTTATTTTCTATATAGTTGGGAATATAATTTTTTCACCAGAAGTTTGGATATACGTACAATATATGTGTATATATCCAACATATTTTTAAACTCAATTTTAATATTTATGAGTGGTGAACTATAAAATGAGAGATGAGTGGGGTCTACCTTGGGCTTTTTCGTACTTACATTTAATATTTAGAGAGATATATTATAAAGTGAGAGGTGAGTGGGGTCCACCATAAAGTGGTGTCAATACTCTATTGGATAACATGTGGAGCAAGGAGAGAGCAAGGATTCTAGGGAGCTTAGTACTTAGAGAGATGAGCATGATCATCTTAGCAAGTTAGCATCATGCACCAGCAGGTCGTTTAGCACACAACCACCCCTTGAACTTGAAGGAGAGAATCATGCGTGCACCCAACGGACATTCGAAAGAAAAATGTTGGAGAAAAATAAGAGATGATCTTGCTTACAATATTCTTTTTTAAGATAGTTGGTTACTGGTGTTAGCAATGCACGAAAAAGAGAAAACCTTCGTGTTCACATGTTGTTCATGACTTCAATTTTTTTTGCCGGTACATGTTGTGCATGACTGGTTACGTCGAAAACCAACTATAGGATTATACGAACACACACAAAAGAAAAGGAAAAATCTTGGGTAATTCACGTGCCCATTTGGTAATTGACATCTTTAAAGTAAAACTGAATTGAGAATAAATAACAGTTGATATATTTTGGAATGGAGGGAATATGTGATTAATAATCCGTATATTCTATGTATTTTAGAAGTATATATACATTTTTGCATAAAAACAAACATGTTATCTCCATGATTTCTTTTAAACAAATTTCACATCATTTGTTTAAGTAGATAAAATATTTGTTGGACTTAGAATTATGTGCCAACACAAAGTGTTTGCTACCCTTGGGTACCCTAACGTTTTTTCTATGGCAACCAAGATTGGAAGGCAAGGGTAACATTACATTTTTACAAGAATCCGCTTCACGTACATGTCTCGAGATACAAAAATTAGGTACACTAACATTTCGTTTTGGCGCTAAATCACTACAAAAACAAACAAACAAAAGATCAAAACAACGGGTTGGCCAAATTGTGGGCTTTGTAAATTATGCAACCTAGTTTTAAGAAACGGCCACACATCTACTCTTTCAGTGTCGTTTCACCACACGTATATGGTCCTCAGCTAAAATCTTGGCTTGGTTCCATGGCCTCAATCTGGGGCACTGTCAACCTATGCTTACCGTTAAAAAGTGGTGGATGGAGCTTATTCACAAAACAGGGCCCATAGGAAGGCTTTGGCATTTCTTGCAATGTTGGTTCTGTGGGAGATTCGGAATGAAAGAAACGCTCGGATCTCCCGAAGCCAATCAAATACCTCAACCATGCTTTTTAACCAATCAAAAGGGGTGTCTAGCCGGGGCCCAAAGTGTTCCGTAATGTAATGTCGCGAGACTAGAATGTTATATCTGGGTCCGTTTGTACGACATCTTAAAAACTTCTTCTCAATCAATAAAAATGGTAAATATTTATCGCGTGGAACACGTGATAGGCTAACCAAACCAACAAAAATGGTAAATATTTTGCCTTGTTTAAGAAAAAAAATGTGACACTCAGTTCACGTAACAAGCCATACCCTGTGGTGCACTTGGATTGTGCACGTGCCAATTCGAATGCGAGTGTGAACTCCGAGAATCCCGTTAGTCAAACTCAAGAGGTCAAGAATAACAAGGGAATCAAGCGCAGCAAACGGGCCAATATAACCGAACGCGACGTCAACGCAAACGAACACAGCACAAACACCGCGGCCATCCTTCCAATTCCGTTCCAGCCCCGCTCCTCCCTCCCTGTCACGAGATCGATCGAGGAAAAATACGGCCGCCGCCACGGCCTGCCTATAGGCTCGTGCCTTCCTCCCTGCTCCGCCGCGCGCACTCCTCTCGATACACGGCCGGACTCCCGAGGAGTGGGCGCCGACTTCGACGCGCGCCGCGAGCGGAGCAAAGAGAGGTCTCGGCCGGGCGCTGAACTGCCTTCGGTCCTCCTCGAGAACTCGTGGGCGGCTTCGCCATGGCCGGGGTAGATGCGGTGGACTCCGGCGAGAAGCGGCTCAACGAGCTCGGCTACAAGCAGGAGCTCCGGCGGGAGATGGTACGGTTACACCGCCACCTTGTATATTCCCATGCTTGTTTTTCCTGTTCTTGCCTTCGTAAGATGATGAGATGAGATGAGAGGGTGTCTCGCACGGGAGATGTTTGACAAAATACGCCACTAGATTCTTTGGTTATTTTCGTTTCCGATCTTGCGCCACTGGTTCCATGCGTGCTGTTTATTCTCTGGTTTCGGCTTAGTAACATGAAATTCTGTTGCATGTGTTGCAGACGCTGTTCAAGACGCTGGCCATCTCCTTCTCGACGATGACGCTCTTCACGGGGATCACGCCGCTGTACGGGAGCAGCCTGCAGTACGCCGGCCCGGCGTCCCTCGTGTGGGGATGGGTCATCGTCTCCTTCTTCACCTGGTTCGTCGGCATCGCCATGGCCGAGATCTGCTCATCCTTCCCTGTAAGCACACATGCACCTGCCCTTCCCGTTGTTTGATCCGTAAAATTACCACTCATCTTGGTTCACGTTGTACTAGTACTGTGGGCACCAAATCCGTCCAATCTTAGCTTTGACTCTCGAGTGGCATGACTGAATCTTGAATGCATTGTTTTGCTGCACCTGTTATTTCGGGGAAGAAAGTCCTTGTTTCTGAAATCTGATCACAGGTGACGTGCTCTGCTTCCAACTTACTTTTTTTTCTTCTATTTGACAACACAACAGACCACCGGGTCCTGTATTTCTGGGCCGCTCATCTCGCCGGCCCGGTCTGGGGTCCATTGGCATCCTGGTGCTGCGCTTGGCTGGAGGCCATAGGCCTCATTGCCGGAATCGGCACACAGGTATGCCTCTTTTGGCTATTGCTGTCTTCATCATATAATCTGATTCATGACTCTGCTTGTTCATTTCCTTGGCTATTTGGTTTGATCATAGAAATCTCTTGTACAATAGTGCGTCAATCTTGCCTCTCCGTTGTTGCAGGCATACGCAGGATCACAGGTGCTGCAGAGCATAATTCTGCTATGCACAGGCACTAACAAAGGTGGTGGCTATCTGGCCCCTCGCTGGCTGTTCCTCGTCATGTACCTTTCGTTAACCTTCATCTGGGCCGTGCTCAACACTTTCGCCTTGGAAGTCATTGCCTTCCTCGACGTGATCTCCATGTGGTGGCAGGTAATTAACAAATTAGTTCATCAGGGTACAGTGTGAGAAATGACATTTCCTTGGATGTTGTATGCAGGTGATCGGGGGCACTGTCATAGTGATCCTGGTGCCGCTTGTGGCGAAAACCACACAGCCTGCCTCGTACGTGTTCACGCATTTTGAGACGACGCCGGACGTGACCGGGATCAGCAGCAGTGCTTACGCGGCCATCCTTTCTCTACTGGTGAGCCAGTACTCCCTCTATGGTTACGACGCGGCGGCGCACCTGACGGAGGAGACCAAGGGCGCCGACAAGAATGGCCCCATCGCCATCCTCTCCAGCATTGGTATCATCACCGTCTTCGGCTGGGCTTACATCCTCGCCCTTACCTTCAGCATCCAGGACTTCAGCTACCTCTACGACCCGACCAACGAGACCGCAGGCACGTTCGTGCCGGCGCAGATACTGTACGACGCATTCCACGGGAGGTACAACAACTCAACAGGCGCCATCGTGCTGCTTTTCGTCATCTGGGCCTCCTTCTTCTTCGGCGGCCTCTCCATCACCACGAGTGCCGCCCGGGTGGTGTACGCGCTGTCGCGTGACCGCGGTGTCCCGTTCTCCTCCGTGTGGCGCAAGATCCACCCGACGCGCAAGGTTCCTGGGAACGCGGTGTGGTTGTGCGCCGCCCTGTGCGCGCTGCTGGGTCTGCCCATCCTCTGGATCAACGTGGTGTTCACGGCCATCACTTCCATCGCCACCATCGGGTGGGTGGGAGGCTACGCGGTGCCCATCTTCGCCCGGATGGTGATGCGGGAGAAGGACTTCCGCCCTGGGCCGTTCTACCTCGGCGCCGCCAGCAGGCCCGTCTGCCTCGTGGCGTTCCTGTGGATCTGCTACACGTGCTCTGTGTTCCTGCTCCCCACCGTATACCCCATCAAGATGGACACCTTCAACTACGCGCCCATTGCGCTCGGCGTCGTCCTGGGGCTGATCATGCTGTGGTGGGTCGTCGACGCCAGGAAGTGGTTCAAAGGCCCCGTCAGGAACATCGACGAGCAGGTCGATCACAACGGGGATGCCAATGGTAATGTCAAGGTCTGAGAGCTTGTCAGGTCTGCTCGATCAAGCATTCTTTTTCATTGGGCTCTGTGACTCGGTGTGTGTGTGCGTCTGTTGTATCCTCTGGTAAGTGAACTTAGTTTAGATGGTAGGGACTTGTGTGTGTGTCATACAGAAGAAACTAGAGATAGGTTGGGAGCTGAGGAATGCAAACATTTTGAAGAAGAAACTGAGGGCCAACCGAACCTAAATCATCAATCAGTCTTTTGCTCTTGTGATCGAAAACACTGTGAACTGAAATGAGAGGGAGTCAAAATCCGCTTGAACCAATTTACCTATGCCACTTCCGTTCAGCTAGCTTCACCTGGGTGTTGCTTTTATGCCCTTAATAGCTTCACCAAATTACACAGGGAGTAGCATATCAAGGATTCAAATGGAATGTTGGGGAACGAGGAAGATTTCGTGGCTAGCTTCATGTCGGTCAAGGATGATTTTGTGGTATATCCGAAAGCGACGCCAGCGTAGTGCTGACTGTGATCGGTGAAGCCTCCTGTTCCAGAGGTGGGTGGCGCTCATTGCGCACGACGTGGTGTTCTTTCACGGAATTACCTCAAAGTGGAGGAGGATGCATCAATGGACACCCTAGACTGAAAACCTGGACTCTGTCTCCGTGTTCGTCCTGCTCCTCCAACGTTTCCGGTGCAATAATTATTCATCGCTGCCGTCAACGTACCATCTAGCCGCCATTGTCGTGCATTGTTCTAACGCAGTACTCCACCAATTTGTTCATACCGCCTTTGGTCACTATTATGTTAACTTTGGATTAGGCACAACAGAAAGCAGAATCTGTTATCAGTACCATAATCTTGTATTCTGGTTGCATGTAGAGCCAAAACAAAACTGGAACTAGTAAGCTGTTGTAAACTAAAAGGTGGTGGAAGGAGCACGTAAACATCATAGGAATGGGAGGCATCGGGAAAAAATGAAGCCAAGTCTACGCCTGTGTTAACGAGGGGAGAATCAAAGCACTCTTCCTCCATGTTCCCATTCCTACAATTTTTAGACTCTCTTTTCTTCCTTTTTCAAGGCTTACTCTATATGTATGCTAGAATTTCTTGTATCTCTACCAAGATAATGCGAGCAAAAAGGAAGAGGAATGAGCACCCAAGAACAATAGGAATGAGAGGCATCAGAAAAACATAGAACTAGATCCCTCCTATGTCACAAGAAGAAATCTAGAGATTTGATGCTTTTCTTGATGTTCCCATTCACACTGCTCTTGGACACTCTCGTCCTCTTCCGAACTCACCGTCCACAGTCAAGTCTAGAATTATGAGATGATGAGAACACTGAAGTATATATGCAGACATGTCGATTTGTTGTTGTAGTGCTATGTATGAGTAATGGACATACCTACTTGGCAATGCCCCATAGGGCATATAAGTAAATAATCTGTGGTGTTAGCCTGTGATCTTTTGCCATTGGTTGCTACCAGCAAATGTAAAAGGTGACTCATTAGTTCAGGCATGAGTTGGACATTAAAAGGAGATAACCTTATGGACCCTGTAAGAGTCTAAAGAAACTGAAAGCAAGATAAGCACACGTGGTAGATGAATACTCTCTGGACATAATAATGACATTGATGCCCAATCCGCATTGTGGGACGCTAAAATTAGAAGAGATGAAAAAGGGAAACTGAATCTGATCAAAAGGCATAAAAATGTGCATTGGAGACGAATATTCATGTTGCCACAACAACATTGATGCGGTGATCTGTTGCTGCCCATTGATAATCAGGAAGATAGATACCTAAAACTAGACGAGTAAGTGAAGACACTAATTTGATCTTACTAAACATGAATCTATTAGAAAGTAGCATTTATAATTACAAACAGAAAAAACATATTTCTCGGATGTAGATATTGTCGATATTGGTTTATTTTGGGTTGTACAAAAAAGACAAATCAGGAAATTTTCAAAATTTTGAAACTATGTGTTGTTCACCACCCATATCCACCCGTTTGTCTTTTTTATGCAGCTCAAAATACAACGAAATCGACAATATCTTCGTCCGATGTTTTTTTTAGATTTTTGAAAAATTAAAAATGTCAATTTCGATTTTTTGTGAAAAAACGGCACCATGTAGCCCGGGCTCCATTTTATAGGTTTTCAAATTTTCTTGAGTCTACAGAATTCAGTCTAAAATCGTCTTACATGTCGCTGTTCAACATGCATGTGTTGCTTCAAGCTGGGAATCTTCTGATGACAAGTCTACCGATTTGAGAACTGCAAATCTGAATGTGTCTTATGAATGCCCTTAATTTTCTATGTTTAGTACATTTATGTCTATTTTCAGAGAAGAGGAAGATTGATGCGGGTTGGTCCCGATTTTCACGGATTTGTGCGGAGGGAACGACGAACACGAAGAACACGTGAAGAACGAAGACACAAAAGAGGGGAAATCAAACACACAAGGGTAAATAGCAAGTAGCAACCCGGCAAGACTCGATTGGTAACAAATCCCCGTGGGCAGCCCCCAATCCTCCTCTCCCAAGCACACCTTACTCTTAGAATTGTTTGTCCAATTGGTCAATCCAACCAACCCAATAGAATCACCCTAGGATGAAAGATTGACAAGTAGCAAACTACAAGAGGAGCCTTGGTATCCACGCAGGGATCTTCTCCACAAGGGGAGGCCTTGGTTCATCTCCACAAGAGGAGGCCTTGAGTCATCTCCATAGGAGGAAAGAGACACTTTGAGAAGAAGGAGCAAGGCTCTACTTTAGTTCCCAAATCATAGTCTAACCCTAGATCTAGTCCAAGGAGTGCTATTTATAGTCTAGATCCAAAACGAGGCGAAAGGATAAGGTTACACGGCCTGCTGCCCGAACTGCTCCCGCACTGGCGGTAGTACCGCTGGCTTAACCGGTGGTACCGCCGGTGCGGGCAGCCGTCGCTGCTTCCCACGCCCCCGGTACCAACTGGTACCGCTGCGGCGGTAGCTGGAGGTACCAGAAGAAGGCCCCGAAGGGCGGTTTCGGCGGTAGCTTGGGCGGTAGCACCGCCGGCGTGGGGGCGCCCATCCCACGTCCCCGGTACCGGTCGGTACCGCTGCCGGTGCTGCTGGCGGTACCGCCGGCGTGGGGTGTGGACGTGCTGACTGGGCCAGGGGCGGTAGTACCGCTTGACCCAGCGGTAGTACCGCCACCTGGGGTTTCTTCTCTTCCTTCTTCTCTTCCACGCGTACGCCTTGGATGAACTTGAGTCTTGGGCTTCCTTGGCATCTTCCCGGTTGTCCTTACTCGTCGTATCAAACCTAGCATAACAAAAGGGTAGATGCTCAAGTAGTATACCATCCAAAGGGACACGAAGTGGGTTCTCGTAGAGGAATGAGTTCACCTTTGAGTTCGATGACGACATGGGATGTGTTGAGGGTCTTGACATGGTGATGGTCGTGACCAGGGCTACATCATCTCCCCCTTTAAAAAGAGTCGTCCTCGACTCTTGCTCTTCATTATCATGCAAAGGAGGTAGATGTGTTGTCGAAGAATTTGAATTCACCATGCCTACAAACACTAAAGACCAAGCAAAACATGTGTGTGCAAGAAAGAGGAGCATATCAACAATGACATGTCCATTCTTTATCATAGCACCGTTAGCACAACACAAGAATATGAAAAGGTAGTGCAAGTGCAAGGTCAAAGTGCAAGTAATCCAATGGAACATCTTCAAAATGTGGAAACACCAAAACTCCATGAAAAGCACACAATGAAGAATGTCCAAAATATCATCGTGGTGGCACACAAAGCACATGAAAGAGCAAGTTTTCAACATATTTGTTGCCACACCAAATTGGGAGAACCCATTATACTCATGACAAGACATGCACCAAATGTCATTATGATTGCACACAAGGCAAGTAAAAGAACAATTGTTCATCATATTTGTGGCAACGCATAAATCATTCATATGAAAGATCAAAGAAACACGCTTGTCATATAGGAGACCAAAAACATCATCATGATTGCAAACAAACCATAAACAAGAGAAATTGGACAACTTGTTTGATGCAAAACATGAAAAGAATTTTAGAGTTGGAATCGAAGCACAACTCAAATGTATGCTCTCAAGAGCTCGTGTTGTCAACTCATGGTTCATGGAGGTTGACATTCTATCATGAAGCTCAATGCACACCAAACCCTAAAGAAAGAAATTGTGCGCATGGTATACGAACAAATCATCCATCATGACGTGACTCTTCATTTGCTCATCACCAAACACATCAAAGTCAATTGAAACATATGACATATGTGGATGGTTACTAAGCAAAGTGAAGGAGGGAACAAGGTCCCTAAAAGAAAACCAAACATCTCCAAAATGTGAGAAAGCTATGGGTGCCATCTCATTATCAAGAATGTTATCATTGTTGCAAACAACACATGTGAAAGAGAAATTATTCAACATGTTGCATGCATCAATGGGAGAAAATTGCAAGCATTTGTTGCAAAGCATGCGGAAAGCGTGATCATTGTTGTCAACAAACATTGGAAAAGAGCAATTGTTCGTCATGTTTGAGTTGACAACGGGAAAGAATTGGAAACACTCATAACTAGGCATGTCTATGGAAAAATCATCACAAATAGGTAATTCCATATGATCAACATTGGTTTGAAACAACGTATCACATGGGAATAAGAAAGACTCATATGATGGGGCAAGTAAATCATCCATAGCATGCGAGCAATCATAGGTCATCATGTCCACTAGGGGGAACATGGTCACATCAACACCCATACCTTGATAGTCCCGCTCATGTGAAGTAGGTGTTGAAGTAGTAGTCGCTTCCATGAAGCTGACTTGTTCATCTTGATGTAGGCATGTGGTGGCATCATCATCCATGAAACCTAGCACGCAATGAGAGAACACACGAGAGGTAGAGGTTAAGTTGTTAGAAAGCAAAATGGCCTCACATGACCTATCAACTACCTCTCTCTCAAGTGGTGTATCACTCAATCCCTCAAAGTGAAAGCACTCAAACTCACATATGGTGGAGTCACTCAACTCACTCTCACTCTCGCTCAAGTGGGCTAAGTGGCTCTCAAACTCACATGGGATTGGTACTTTTTCATCACTCAAGCACATGAGGGTAGGCTCGGTTTCCTCAACTCCACACGCCTCCAAGGTTGAAGGGAAACTCCCATGCTCAACCTTCTCGTCCTCATCGCCTCCAAAGGTGCATGCCATAGTGATAGCATTGCTCATGGTCGCCTCCGTGGTCGAAGGGAAAATCCCATGCTCGACCACCCTCTCATCGTCCTTATATCCAAGTGGGCACTCCCACATCATGTGGCCATTGCCATTGCATAGTGGACACGAGAGATTGGGACATTCTCGTGGATCGTGGTCATGTCCTTGGCAATTGTCGCATAAGCGTTCTTCCTCATGCCATATGGGAGTCCAAGTGTCTCGGCGATCTCTAGGGTGAGGTGGTGGCGAAGGAGTGCGTTCATGGCGTCCACCATTTGAGCGATGAAGCTCTTGATGTTCATTCTTTTGGCACGCTCGAGGTGAGTGTTGACGGTGCACTTTATGGCGATGCCGGTCATGAGCGTCGCGATGGTTTGTAAGAAGATCATGTGGTTGTTCAACGCTAGGAGGAGGTCGTTCATGGGCGTCGCGCCTTGGGTTATGTTGACGTTCTTGTCGAGGTTCATGACGTCCATGACGATCGCTTTGTTGTGGTGGTGGTGATGGTGTGCGGTCATGACGTTCCCCATGTGGGCGTTGACGCTCTTGATGCGCGTTGGCATTGTTCACGCTAGGAGAACGTGGATGTTCCACGTGAAGACGATGTCGTTCATGACCGTCGCGCCTTGGGTTATCTTGAAGATCTTGTTGTGGTTCACCTTGACGAGGACCATGACGCGTATGCCTTGATTGTGACGACCTTGAAGTGCTTCTTGTACGGCTTGAGCGTGAAGGAGCTCGTTGTCGCGCAAGGTTGTTGATAGCTTCGGTCATCCGCTCCATGTTCGCATTGATTTCGTTGAAGTTGGCATCATGAGTTTGGAGACGGCGCTCGTAGCGGCCTAAGCCATCACGAAGAAGGTGTCCAATACCAACGAACTCGTCAAGTGTAACATAGGCATGATCACCTTGAACTTCACCATGGATTTCCTCTTCCGAGCTTGAGCTTCCGTTTGTACTTCCCCTAAACATTTTCTCAAGATCAAGTGAGTATGTGGTAAAGAAAAACCAAGACAAACTATATCCCAAGTATAATGTGGCTTGAGAGGAGAGTATCCGGTTCTAACACCCAACACACACACTTATGAGGATAGGAAGGTATGAAGTGGCAAACGAAACAAGCAAACCCGACGACAAGTATATTGTCAAAGGTAGAGAAAATCCACAATGATCAAATTACCAAAGAAACTCCAACCACAAAGTATCAAGAAACACACACAAAAGCGAATGATGGGGTTGGGCGACCAAAGGGCGAGCACTCGAAGATAGACAACCTAACGAAGACTACGTGCTCAAATGTCACCCAACACAAGAAGGACGCTAGCTCAATTGCTTTTTGTGGGCAACGGATTTGCACAAGAGTTAACACTCACACTCACTTTGGCGGTCTTATCTTTGTCGCAACCTACAAGAGATGAACTTGGCACCACTTGATTCTTTTCTTTTCTCTTTTTTTTTTGATTTTTGCTTTTTGATGATGATTCCTTCTCTTTTGCTAGTGCCAAGCTCTCTAACGATACACACTCGCCAATACTTGAAGACAAACACTCAACACGTGCAATGCCTCGCAATATCACCGAGCTAGTCCAATAGGTTAAGTTTCGCGAAAGGAAGAAGGGCTCACAACGGAAATGATGGTGGGGGAATGTCGAGTCCTTGGCGGCGTCGTCACTTGGCGTTGATGAAGTCGCTGCGGAAGCTTGTCGATGTCGTAGACGTGTGGAACACACCAGCAAAGGACCCAAACAACAAAGGAGAATTGCCAAAACGAACCGAGGAAAAGAAAAATTTCTGAAAATTTTGGCCCTGGCGGTATACCGCTTAAGCTGGCGGTAGTACCGCTGTCAACTTTTCTGCTCGAATTTTTGTGCGATTTTGGGCTCCAAAACTTCCTCGAATCCGTGGGGAAATGGCAAAATTGAGGCTAGGGAACGCAAACAAAGGTGGAGGGGGTCCTAAAGCAACAGATCCATGGACAAAAACTACCAAAAACGCAACGAATCGACAGATCGGCTCGAATCAAGGCAAGGCTATTTTTGGTGGAAATTTTCGAATTTCTCAAAAACGAAGAAAAATTTGGTGGATTTTGGTGGAAACACAAAACAAATCCGTGTCAACCTAGAGCTCTGATACCATATGATGCGGGTTAGGTCCCGATTTTCACGGATTTGTGCGGAGGGAACGACGAACACGAAGAACACGCGAATAACGAAGACACAAAAGAGGGGAAATCAAACACACAAGGGTAAATAGCAAGTAGCAACCCGGCAAGACTCGATTGGTAACAAATCCCCGTGGGCAGCCCCCAATCCTCCTCTCCCAAGCACACCTTACTCTTAGGATTGTTTGTCCAATTGGTCAATCCAACCAACCCAATAGAATCACCCTAGGATGAAAGATTGGCAAGTAGCAAACTACAAGAGGAGCCTTGGTATCCACACAGGGATCTTCTCCACAAGGGGAGGCCTTGGTTCATCTCCACAAGGGGAGGCCTTGAGTCATCTCCATAGGAGGAAAGAGACACTTTGAGAAGAAGGAGCAAGGCTCTACTTTAGTTCCCAAATCATAGTCTAACCCTAGATCTAGTCCAAGGAGCGCTATTTATAGTCTAGATCCAAAACGAGGCGAAAGGATAAGGTTACACGGCCTGCTGCCCGAACTGCTCCCGCACTGGCGGTAGTACCGCTGGCTTAACCGGTGGTACCGCCGGTGCGGGCAGCCGTCGCTGCTTCCCACGCCCCCGGTACCAACTGGTACCGCTGCGGCGGTAGCTGGAGGTACCGGAAGAAGGCCCCGAAGCGCGGTTTCGGCGGTAGCTTGGGCGGTAGCACCACCGGCGTGGGGGCGCCCATCCCACGTCCCCGGTACCGGTCGGTACCGCTGCCGGTGCCGCTGGCGGTACCGCCGGCGTGGGGTGTGGACGTGCTGACTGGGCCAGGGGCGGTAGTACCGCTTGACCCAGCGGTAGTACCGCCACCTGGGGTTTTTTCTCTTCCTTCTTCTTTTCCACGCGTACGCCTTGGATGAACTTGAGTCTTGGGCTTCCTTGGCATCTTCCCGGTTGTCCTTACTCGTCGTATCAAACCTAGCATAACAAAAGGGTAGATGCTCAAGTAGTATACCATCCAAAGGGACACGAAGTGGGTTCTCGGAGAGGAATGAGTTCACCTTTGAGTTCGATGACGACATGGGATGTGTTGAGGGTCTTGACATGGTGATGGTCGTGACCAGGGCTACATCAAAGATCCAAGAATGTTTGAGAGTGGATATGCAGTTCGAGGAGCATGTGTCAATGTAGTAGATGAATCTAAGGAAGAAACAATAATATTTAATTCAAAACTGTGACACTTATTATGGATCAGAGGGCGTACTAAATGTTAAGTTATAAAACAGTTAGAAAGTTAAGCCCATCTACTTAATTAGCTTGTGGAAGGATTAAGGAATGCAAAAGAAACAAGGACAAAATATAGCAATCAAACCATACATAGTGATGAACAACGTGAACATATCGTTTTTATGTTGTGCAAACCGAAAGAAAGACGAGGAGCACTGAAGAACAATAGGCATGGGAGGCATTAACAAAATTTAACAAAAGTCTCATCCTTTGATATTAGATGAGGAACAAAGCCTTCCATCATGTTCCCATTCACATCGCTCTTTGGTCCTCTTCTCTTCCGCTTCATATCTCGCGTTGACATCTCATTTCATCTGGATACATGCATGTGTATACATTTGGTTTTCTACTACGGAAATTTAGCAAGCTAAAGGAAGAGGAAGGAATGCTAAAGAACAATAGGAATAAGAGGCATCGAGAAACACCAAACAGAAGTTTCACCTCTCATTCCCACTTCTCTTAGACGTCTCTTTGTTCCTCTTCGTAGCTCGCCTTCAACATTTGACATCAACTACAAGTACATATATTTGGTATGTACGTTAAAAGAAACTAAGATGCCACAAATGAAGGGGAAGGAGTGCCTAAAAACAATAAGAATGGGAGACATTGGAAAACATCCAACCAAGTTTTCACCTCCAATTAACACTGGGTGAAAACAAAGCAGGTTAGACTTTCCCCACATGTTCCCACTCCCAATGATCTTATGCCATCTTTCTTCCACTTCCCGTCTCGCCTTTGAGATTTCACATTTATCTAAATATGTGCATATATGTATGTGATTTAATCAATCAAAGCTATTGCGTAAGACAAAAGGAAGAGGAAGAAGTGCATAAGAACAGTAGGAATGAGAGGCATCAGGAATGCACCAAACCAAATATTCGCACGTAGAGGTGGAAACAAACATGTTGGGCATTCCTCCATGTTCACATTCCCAATGCTCTTAAGCTCTCTCTTTCTTCCTCTTCCCGACTTACTATTAGTGCCTAGAAATCTAAGGAAACAAAACTCCCATCCCAAACTTGAGATGGAATTGTTGGAGAGTATTTCAACTTTGTGGTATAAATAGATACGTTGGGCACTCTGTAAAGAACCTTGGGGAGAGAAAACAATGAAGATACCCCATGCATGAGCCACCATTGTACAGTCAATGACGTTGACACACATGGGTATGTCGTATTTTCCTGCTGTAAAATTAGCGCATGTGCATGGAGTGATGGAGAGCAGGATCAATGCACTGAAGTAAAACCTGGAATAGGTATGTGCCCATTCGTTTCAAAGAAAGCTGCGGTTATAACGAGGTAGATATACCTCGTCCTATTGCAATGGTGGTGCCGTCAATTTGCATACCTCTCTCTATTCCTCTGACTCTTGAGCTCTTTAGGATCTACACATCTGGCACAATTTACCATTTAAGGACATAATAATGGTCACATGGAAGGATCGCGCAGCTTAGATTATTTTCTCTCCCGACCCCTCGCGCGTCCGCCGCCCCCTGTGGCGGCGGCGCGCGTCCCTCTCCGTCCCCCGGCCAGCCCCTTCCCCTCCTCTCGTTCCCCGTCGCCGCCATCGGCAGGAGCTGCCGGGCGCAGCCCCGGTGGCGCCGCCGGCGGTGGCTTGTCATTTCCCGCGCGGTTATGGGTGGAGGCGGGGCTCTCCTTTTCCGGCGGCGGTGCTCCTCGGGAGGCGACGGCCCGGCTCCTGCCGGGTGGTAGCAGCAACGCGGTGGCGCTCGCTAGCTCGCAGGGGCGGCGCGACATGGGGGCGGCGGCGTGCAGCGCGTTGGACGGCCGGCCCATGCAGCCCAGATGGGGCCCAACGGGCCCAGATCTGGGTCGTGGCGCGCTGCTCGACCTGCTGTGCGTTCTGTAGATGAAGGCGAGCTCCCGGCTTGTTGCAGCGTGGCGGCAAGCTTCACGGGCTCGGATTGGGCCCGGTCGGACCCTATTAGGACTGGTGTGCCCCATGGGGGCTTTACGGACCCGCTGGGTCCGGCCGGACCTTAAGGGGACTGGTGTGCTATGCGGCTGCGTCCGGTCGACTACCGCCCTGGCGATGGAGGTTGTTCCCTCCCGCACGGCTGCGGTACTGCTGACCCTAGTTCATTCTTCTCCTCACATTCGTCTTATAGACCTCGTGATGGCTACTTCGGTGAGACGACGTTGGTGGCTTCGGATTCGTTGGCGCATGGTGGTGGGTGGCTAGTTTGGTGGAGTCGAGGCTTGTCCTCGTGGGGCTCGTGTGCTACGGATCGACCGAGGTTGTGGCTAGGGTTTTTGGGAGAAATCCTTGTCGGTTCGTCCGACACCGACGCGATGCCGCCTCCGGGTGGCATCTTTCCTTCCTGAAGGGCGTCGTGCTACCCTTCGTCTGTTTCCTTCTATGCCGGGGGAAACCCTAAGACCATGTTGGTCTGGGCAGCAACGTGGCTTTCCTTCTTGAAGGTGCTGCTTGGCACTCGTCGATTCTGTGCTAGGAGCGTGGTGGTAATTCTTCGGAGAGGGTGCAACGCTTTCGTGTCACCGTCGTTTAGTCAGTCCGCCTATGTCTTCATTTTGTTTGTTCTTTTTTCTTTTCTTTGGGTGTTTGTGTGCTGCCGCCCCAGCATTTCGTGACTGTCGATTGTATCAGTTGGTTGCTATATTTATATAGCGGGGGCAACAGCCTATTTCGTCCAATAATGGTCACATGATAATAAGCGGGTTAACCATACTACTGTACCATAGTGACTGTTGTTTATCACCTTGGTTTTGCCGTTGGTTATGTCCTAAAAAGGAATGCCCTTTGAGGAAGACGTGTTTATTTTCGCTTTCCCTGTCCGTACAAAGTAACTGTTATTGAATTAGTTTTGAATTATAGAAAACAATTTTACAGGTTTGGGCATGTACACTTATTCTAGTAAGATACACTCATACACTATTTTACAGCTTTACGTTTCAGATCAAAGCTAGATCTCCAGGGCAAATTGCAGATGCGCCTGAAGTTCAGTACTCTAAACAATGGTGAGAAAAATAGGGTTTTATGCTTAGATGTTGTGTCCTCTTAGATCAGTATATGACACTTAGCTTGGAAAATAAGAGCAAACTAAAAAGCACCCTGAGTTAAGAAGAGTTTGTGTGTTAGAATCAGTACCAGACTTATGCGTATGGCATCCTTACTAAGAGTAGGTCGTAAATAGTACTAGTAATATTTTGCGCGGCGTCACGCCGCGCGTTTGGTGAGTTTTTTTTTTCATAATTTGTGTATTCTTTTTAGTTGTGTTGTATATATTGTATGAGAAGGTGATAGTTGTAATTAGTGTAATGTGATTAGTTTAATTTTAATTTGAAATCATTCCGTAATTAGAGGGAACAAATTTATTTTCTTGAAATATTTATGTAGGCAAGCATTTTTTTTGTTGCTTTGAAATATGAGTACATAATTAGATATACTTCACGCCGCGCTCTTCGTGATAAATTTAATGTTTTGTATATTTTTTAATTGATAATATATTTTGTAAGTAAGTTTTGGTTGTGTTGATATGTGTAGTCGTGACATTGGCTGAACCGTGGTTGTAAAAAAAAAAGAACTCAATATGTATAATTACATGGAATTGTAGGTTGAAAAATTGTTGAATTTACAAAATTAGACAAATTTCTGAGATTGTTAGAAACGTTTTAAATTATGACAATCTGGACACACTGTATAATTGGTGTAAAATGGTTATATTAAGGTTTTCTAACTGTTTTTTTAAAGTTGTTTAGTCATGCATGGGAAAATGTGTTAGTTGTGAAGGTTTCATTTTTTTGTACAAATTTCGGTATATATTTTTATTGTGAAGTATGGATTAGAAGATATGAATTTTATAGCTTTATGTATTTTCTATAATTTTATTTTGTAAGTAAGTTTTGGTTGTCTCTATTCAATCCATATTTGGAGGAAATGAATCTATATTTTCTCCAAATATATGTTTGTCTAGATGCTTTTTAAATTTAGATGCATAATTAGAAAGTTTTAAGTTATGTCACGTTTAAATATGTTAGTCTAATTCAAATGGTCGAGATTTTATTTTGACATAATTTTATACTATGGTTATCTATAAATGTTAACCAATTTGAGCATTAGTTTAAATTTGGAGATGTGTGCAATCATTTTTTTTTGTTTTTAGGTTTGAAAGTTATTTGAATTCAAAAAAATGTTTGTGTAAAAAGTTTTTAGTTTTCGAAAATTGTTTACGCTGAGAAGTTATTTAGGAATGTTTTTTTTTAAATGGCCAGGTTTTGAAGTTGTTTTTAATTGAAAGTATTCAAATTTGAAATTTGACTGTGCGTCATAAGTAGGTTGCTTTTAGAAATCAAACAATTCGTAAGTACAAATTTCTTTTTTGTTACGACATATTCAAGTGGCACACACAAATTTACATATTTTAAAACATTGTTGAAGATGTTTTTGTAAAGTTGTGAAAGTTTTTTTTGAAAAAGGAAAGTAGAATAAAAAGATCAGAGGAGGGAAAAAAAAAAGGCCCGAGCCGGCTGCACAGCAGCCAGCCCAGCCCAGTATCTCTCAAAGGAGGGAAAAAAAAGCCAGCCCAGCCCATCTAGCGAGCTCAGCTGGCCAGCCCGGCCCGCTCGTCATGCTGGCGTCAGCGACGCCCGAGCTCCGCTGCAGCGGCGTTGACTTCGCCGGGGCCGCCGCAGCAAAGCGACCTAGGATGCGCGGGTGGGCACGTGGGACGCGGCTTGACGTGGGCTGCCCGCAGGTGGCGGCGCCGCCGCGTTTAGGTCGGCGGAGCTTCGCCGTAGACGCGCATACGCGGCGGCGGCCCGCGAGCACGGCGCGGACGATTCCGGCGACGCCGTGGCGTTCCGGCATGCGAGAGTGGGCGAGGAGGGAGAGGGCGCGACGCCGCATGTCTCCGTGGTCGGCGATTTGGACGGGAAGGAGTGTGGCGGCCGTGCGCTGCGTCGGCGGCGCCGGCGACGTCGCGGTCGTGCGTGGAGAGGAGAAGAGGAAGGAGCGAGCTGCGGTTCTGTGGATCATTTTGCAAAAATGTCCGTGTCGTTTTCGCAATTTTTGGATCGGTCCATCGCCTCGCGATTTAGTGGATTGCGGGTTGATATCCCGTTGTGGAAGGGGTTTTGTTGCAAAATCGTCACGGGCATGCGCTGTGGACCGTCCGATCGCCGGTGGACGCCGCGGATTAAATCACTGGTGAACACGCCAGCTTCTATATAGTTAGTAATTTCACTGGGCTAAGGTGTCAGAAACTTCAGTTACTATTGTTTTTCCAAAGTACCTATGGGAGGGCGCAATATTTTCTAGAGATACACTGAAGAATGATGTTGAACAGGTTCATGAAGAATCAGTATGATACTTACCTGAAACACAAATAGACCTCTAATTTCGTTTGTATATAGTTCCAGTTCCCTTTACGTTCACAATTTGGAAAACCCCACATTTTTCTGCAGTACAAGTGCAATTCAGATTCAGATACAAGTGCAATTCAGACACCTTGAATCCCAGCCATTCGACGGCTGCGGCGGCCGGGTCAGTGCGGTATCGTGCAGCCCCGGCTGAGGCGGCGTCCTGTGCTGGGCAGTTCGCTGGCGGAGGCGGCCTGGGCAGTGCGCCGTCTTGCAGTGCGGAGGCGACGTCCTGTACCGGGCAGTTCGACGGCGGCAGCCAGGGCAGTGACGCAGTGTGGAGGCGGCGTACTGTCCCAGGCAGTGCGACGAAGGCGGCGGCGGTGGCGTCCTCCTCCCGCGGTCGGTGGCGTCGAATGGACCGGTCGTGGCTTTTCCTCCCGCGGGCGCTGGGCCGCTGGCGACTTTAGGGTCGCGTTTGGTAGGCTGCATGCATTTCTCACCTGCGTCGGGGCAGGCTGGGGAGGGTAGTGCTGGGCTAAAACAGGCTCTGGGCCATGTTGGGCTAGTTGTTTGGTTGCCTGCATCAGAAAACGAGCCAAATTTGGCCCAACATTTGGTTGCACTGTGTTTCCGTTTTCGGCTCTGCAAAAGCGACGTCCCCTTGTTTGGCAGCGTGAAGAATGCATGTATGCACACAACAAAAGTGATATAGTCACCCTATTCAAATTTGGTGAGGCTACCAGGCAATGCAAAGGAAGATCATGAAGCACAAAGCAGCTACTTAACACTGAATAACCATTGATTCAGTCAGGGGAACACACCCACTGACCCAAAATAGAGGGGTTCTTACTTACACCCCACTAGCTAACCATCGGTTAGGGTTAAGAGTTCGGTTACAGGTGCAATCTCTACACCTGAGAAGTACTTACACCAGGGGAACACTCACCTGTCATCAAAACATGAAGAGCATACTAAACAACTGCTCTTCAAGCAACTTACAGTCAGCTATAACTCACTTGGGATGAACTGGACAGACGAAGACCTCCTCAGTGGAGCTGATGAACCTGGAGAGCTTCACCTTGAGGCCGTCGCCGATGAACTTGAAGACGAGGACATCTCCGGTGTCCAGCTTGATCTCCTTGGCGAAGTCTTCCCATCCTTTGAACATGACAAGGTGATCTTCGAACCACCTCAGCTGGACGAAGTACTCACAGCACTTGGTGGTGCGGAGTGGAATGCAAAGTTTCGGCTCCTTGCCATCCTTCGTCTTGGGCTTCTTCAGCTTCCACTTCTCCACCACCAGCTTCTGGATGTCAGGCGGGAAGACGATTGAATGAAGATCATCATCCTTCACCTCCAGGAAGAAACGCCGGGGAACGACACCATCAGAAGAGTATCCCAGCTTTGGTGCACGACCCATTTCCCGTTCCCCTTTGAGCTTCTTGTCCTTCATCTCCTTCAACGCCAAGGCCAGACCTGGCACATGAGGCCTTGCCACATTGTTGTGGGCGATGCAGTCAGTTAGAGGAGATGGAGGCTCCACTGTGTTCCTGCATTGGGTGTGCCAGTCCTGCAATGCAAGATCGTAAAGTTCAGGGAATGCAATGCACATGCACATGCACATGCACATGGACATGGACATGAACTAATGAACAAGCTGGAACATGACACACAATGTGCAATGCAAAATGATACATCAAGTACTATGTGCAATGCAACTTCATGAAGTGTAGGCAATGCACATGAACATGGATAGAAACTAATGAACATGGATTGCAGATTGACAAAGGTACATGAAAAAGAAGAAACTGAATCCTAATCAAAAACTACAACAGATCCGCAGAACAATGAACATGCAGCACATCTACAATACTGAGACGTAAACAGATCTGCAATACGATGAACATGGATTGCAGATTGACAAGGGTTGGTACCACTTTTACCGAATGGCTCGTCGAGGGGCCGGCGCCGGTTGCCGAAGGTGGAGGTGTAGTGACGGTTGCCGGTGGTGGAGGACGAGCGACGGTTGGTGGTGGAGGACGAGCGATGGTTGCCGGTGGAGCGTTGGTTGCTGGAGGAGGAGGAGGTCTTGGCGCCGCGAAGCTTGGCAGCGGGTACTGGTTTGCCGGAACCTGGACCAGAAGGGGGAACCCAGGCGGCGGCCCAAGAGGCGGCGATGCTGCGGCTCGAGGAGGACAAGTCGGCGGTGGCCTAACCGGCGCGAAGCTATGCGGGGTGTCCTGGACCGGCACCGGGACCAGATTGGGGAACCCAGTCGCCGGACCCCCGACCATCGTCACAGCGGCTGCATGCGCCGCCGCTTGGACTGCTTTTGCAGATTCGGCGAGCCTCCGCGTCTCCAAAGCCGCCATCACTGCCGGGCTTGGCCGATGCAAAATCAGCGAAGGCCGCTTCATGGGCGGGAGGAGAGCGGGGTCAATCTGCGTCGCCGCACTCCGACGACCGCCGGCGGCCCCCTTCTTGAACTCCCGCACGACTCTCGCCACCGAGCTGCAGGATGCGCTATGGCCGACGGGACCGCGGGCCGGTGATGTCTACGCACGCTTCTATTCCTGTAGACAGTGTTGGGCCTCCAAGAGCAGAGGTTTGTAGAACAGCAGCAAGTTTCCCTTAAGTGAATCACCCAAGGTTTATCGAACTCAGGGAGGTAGAAGTCAAAGATATCCCTCTCAAGCAACCCTGCAATTAAGATACAAGAAGTCTCTTGTGTCCCCAACACACCCAATACACTTGTCAGATGTATAGGTGCACTAGTTCGGTGAAGAGATAGTGAAATACAAATAATATGGATGATTATAAGTAGTAATTGCAATCTGAAATAAAAATGGCAGCAAGCAAACACGTAGCAGAACTTGTTGTAAATGGTGTTTCAATGCTTAGAAACAAGGCCTAGGGATCATACTTTCACTATTGGTATCTCTCAACATGTTAGCACAACTGAATGCAAGTAAATGCTACTCGGGATTATTCTCCTTCTTGATAACACAAGAGTACTATGCGTAGGGCTGCAAAAGTACTCCTCAAAGTCTGAGTAAACAAACACCACAATTCCCAAGAACAAGTCATGATAAATATCTAAATTATTCATAGAGTCACACACAAGTACCCACACTGTCACCTTGATACCGTGTTGTCACAATGACTCCGGGAACTAGATAAAATCACTTGAGTAGCATAAACATTACATATGAATTCAGCGATACTAGCAATACTCATGATCACATAAAGATCACACCATGGGAGAGAGAGATAAACCACATAGCTACCGGTAGAGCCCTCAGCCTCGGGGGAGACTACTCACACATGGTCATGGTGAGCACACTTGATGGAGAGGTTGATGAAGAGGTGCAGCCCGGACAGGAGACGGCGGCCCGCTGCAGCAACGGCGCGGCGGCGGCGCTGGAGATGGCGATGGAGTCGATGGAGATCGCTCTGGGGGCACTTCCCCGTCCCGGCGGCGTGCCGGAACAGAGACTTCTGTCCCCCGAATTAGGGTTTTTGGTGGCGGCGGAGCTACGCAACTCTTCTGGAGAAATCGTCGACTTTTTTAGGGTTTTCGGGGTAGGAGCTTTATATAGGCGAAAGGGCGGCGTCGGTGGAGGCCCGAGGGGCCCACCTCATAGGCTGGCGCGGCCAGGGGGGACCCACGCCGCCAGGTGAGGTGGCCACCTCGGTGCCCTCCTTCGTCTCTCCTTCGGGCTCCGTGACGGTGCTGGAAAAATAGGGACTTGGCCTTTTGTTTCGTGCAATTCCGAGAATATTCGCAGAAGTAATTTTCTGGAACCAAAAACAGCAGAAAACAGGAACTGGCACTTCGGCATCTTGTTAATAGGTTAGTCCCGGAAAATGCATAAAAATGATATAAAGTGTATATAAAACATGTAGCAATTGGTATAATATAAGCATGGAACATCAGAAATTATAGATACGTTGGAGACGTATCAGCCGGCGGTGGAGGAGGAGGAGGCGGAGGAGCCGCTGCCATTGTGGTTTTCTTGGGCGGTGAGAGAGAGGCGATGGGGCGTGAGAGCGGTGACAGTCAGAAGAGGCATGGGTGCAGGGGGTTATGGCGCGTCTCCCGCGTTTCTCCAGGCGTGCAGCCGTTGCCACGTTTCTTCTCCTCGCGGCCTGGCTACCTGGAAACGGCCGATTCGGCCGTTCCTATGAGGCCTGGCCCAAGGGTGCTTTAAACACCGTGCGGGCCTGTCTCCAGAAAAACGGCAATCAAACGCCTAGCATGTTTCTGCAGCCAGCGGGCCTGGCCCGGCTGGCTGCAGGCTACCAAACGCGCCCTAGAGGAGTGCGTCGGCCTGGGCTTGGCTTATGGATGTATATGCCAAATAAAAAACAAACACATAAAATAGCAATCCAACTATGCGTGGTGTATGAACATTAATCAAATCATGTTATACATGAATCCTTATGTGTTGTATGATCCAAAATGAAGAGAAAGGAGAACCAAAGAACAATAGGCATAGGAGGCATCAGGAAAACTCAAACCAAATCATCCTCCGATGTTTTAGGGCTTTAGCCTTCCATCATGTTCCTATGCCCACTGCTCTTAGGCTCTCTTTTCTTCCTCTTCATGTCTCGCAATGGAAATCTCTCATATCATCGGAATATATGCACATATAATTTTGCTCTTTCAGCTAAAGCGATTTGGCAAACAAAATGATGAGGAAGGAGCAATTAAGAATAATAGGAATGAGAGCCATCGGGAAATGGTAAACCATGTTTCAACCTCAACACACGAGGCAGAAAACAAGTATGTTAGCCTTTCCTCTATATGTTCTCATTCCCACAGCTCTTAGGCACTCTCGTTCTTCCTCTTCCTAGTTCGCATTCAAATTTTTACATCAAATGTGTGCAAATATATTTGTAGGTTAAAGATACTAATCAAGGCAAAAAGGAAGGGGAAGGAGTGCTTAAGAATGATAGGAATGAGAGGCATCGGGAAACACCAAACGAGGTTCTCAACTCCAGCTAGTACTAGAGGTGAGAACAAAGCAAGTTAGGATTTCCTCCATGTTCCCACTTCTACTGCTCTTATGCTCTCTTTTCTTCCTCTTCCTGTCTCGCCTTCGAAACCTCACATCCATGCAAGTATGTGCACCTATGTGTATGGTTTCTACGTCAAGGCTATTGAGCTAGCCAAAAGGAAGAGGAAGGAGTTCACAAGAACGGTAGGAATGGGAGGCATCAGGAAAGCACCAAACAAAATATTTGCACCTAGAAGTGGAAACAAACAAGTTGGGTGTTCCTCCATGTTCCCATTCCTAGTGCCCTTAGGCACTCTTTTTCTTCCTCTTCCCGGCTTACTAGTTAGTGTCTAGAGAGTAGAAACCCAAAGAAACAAAAACTCTCAAACAACAAGCTTCAATTGTTGGACAATGTGTTCCAACTTTGCTGTATGAATAGACGTGTTGGGCGCTTTGTGGAGAACCTTATGGAGAGCAAGCAATGAAGATACAGAATTCATGTGTCACCAATCTACAATTGATGATAGTGGGCCAGGCAATCACTGGGCCTGATCTATTGTGTTGTGCTATCAATTAAGAGCATGTGCATCGCTCCTTGTACATCTTTTGCTTGATTAACTATATCTAAAATTCGGTGTGTAGTAAAATTCTCAACCTCTGCATTTAAAGAACATAGTTACAAAAGGAAATAAAATAAAATAACAACGCAGCGAGAGTTGGTACACAATGTACTTCAGAATGAGCATATGGTTAGCCCACAATATGTGCATAACAGATGAAAAGTTGAAAAGTTGTGGTTAGCCCAAAATTAAAGAGTTACCACAGGCGCACCCGAACTCTGATGCCTTTTTAAGAACTTAAAAAATATATTTCGCATCTTAAATAATTCTGAAACAAACAAACAATCATGTACATATAGATGTCTACTATGTACGACCAAATTTATATAGAAATATATTTTTCTACGTGGTCTGCACTGAAAAGATAAATATAGCAAGTAAAATGAGTTCTTTTTCACCTTTTCTAAAACACGATTTTTATGTAGCCTACAATACAACATATTATTGAACATAATATGTGCATATGCAGATATCATATATATACGTTCATGTAATTGTTTTGATTTTTTTTAAAGTACCAGGATTGCTGGAACCCGCGAGGCAAAAGTCCTTTCTATGGATATATGGTTATTAGTCCGCATTCAATCTAATATCGAAATTCATAGCGCAAATTCAAATTGGCTCCTGATCTCATATGATGCTGGTCGAATAGCTTTTTACAGAAATAGTAAGTCATTTTAGAAAATTCTGAAAACGTTGGGAGGCGAGCATATACAAATGTTCTATATACATACCAAGTTTCATGGTGAAATAACATTTGGTCTGTTATGTAAAAAAAGAGACAAATCTCTGGCCAAAATGGGATTTCAATTTTTTTTGTAGAGCATTGATTTTGGTATTGAAAACATATGCATACGTTTGCGACCATTTTTTTTCATAATGTTTAAAAAAAAGTTTTACTATGTTTGTCGATATTTTTATTCGATCAGGAACATATGACGTCGGGAGCCAAAAAACCTCCCCCATTCATAGGCTTTACATAGCTACATGGAAGAAAATAATATAGGAAAACAAATGCCCAAGAAATTTATAAGGCGCAGTCCCTTGGACGAAAATAAAGGAGGTATACTGAATATTTAATCAGTCTAAACTAACTATACACATCGGATCAGCAAGGATCAACTACCGAACACCTCAACGCGCTGAACCACCTTGTATGTCCGGAACAAGTACAGACACAAAAGAAGGACAAAGTCCTGAAAAAAGTTCAGTACTTCTTCCACCCGTCGGACTACTTGAAGTTCACAACATTGTAGCTTGGCGAACGATGCTTGAGAGGGACCTGGGCGTGAAGAGCACCTTCTACGGTGTTGTACTTGTACATGCCTATTAGCATTTCTTCTCTATACGCATAATACATCTTTCAAGATGTATTCTTCATTCTTGACAACACAAACCACATATTTTACGAGCGAACACGGATCAAGGTTCTAGAGTGGGGGACATAAGCCTTATCCCGCAAGTTTTGAAAATATATTAAAAAAAGATGCTGGTTTATGGTCAAATTTAAAGATCCAACTGCAGACTAACCTTGTCAGTCCTGGTTGTTTCTTGCTAACATGTCACATATGTATATATCCATTGCTACACCTATGTGAGAGCTCTGTTGTAACAGTTTAACCAACTCAAATCATTTTATGGGGGTGGATGCTAATAGCTGCAAAAGGATAATCTGCAAGGTATGTGTTGTAACATGTTATGTGGGCCAATTACAATCTTGCTAACTCTGATTTCTGCTCCTATTCGTATCTACGGTGATCAGAAGCGGTGTGTCACTTCCTTTCTTGAGGCAAAGACCGTAGAACAATTGTTCTACGATAAATTTCTATTATATAACTCATATTTAGAGCGTTACAAAAACCAGAAGAAAAATATTTATCCAAATCCAGTTTTTTCTAACATGATGAAAAGAAAGAAAGTTAAAAACTTATGGAAGGGAAGCACCCATCCAATCTTTGAGGCAGCTGATGTGCTTGACTTTGATTTTGTAGTTTAGAATCTGAAGATCGTGATTCAACATATGAATCAAGAAGCTCACTGAAGGTCTGATGTTATGAAAGATTTTCTCATTGCGCTGTATCCAGATATTCCAGCATCCCAAGATAACAATATCAAGAGCGATTTTATTTGCGAGAGTTTGCATATGCAAGATACTTTCCTCGAGAGCCAAAAAGACACTTTCATATGAATTGTTTCTTCCATCGATGCATTACGGAGGACACATTCCTAATCCATGATGATGAAATGTTTCCTTTTGAGAAGGTTGCTTGTGTGCAATCTGTACTTTAATAACAGCCAGAAAAAGACCTTGTATCTCAGAATTGAAGAACATTTCCAGATCTTTGGGAAACTTAGGTCGGCACGAGGTCCTTGTTTAAGAAGCTTATATACTCTCATGGGAGAAAACTTTGAGAATTATTATACGAGAGATACCATGAATCCGAATCTATGGTAAGGTGAATCTGATCAATGTCATGGTGCAGAATTTGAAGCTGCTGGAAAGCTTGCAAAGAAAAGGGGAGTTTGAAAGTTTTCCTCAACAAAGTTTCTTTGAGTAAAATGTCTGAAACTCGGTTTGCGGTTTAGACTGAAGGAAAAAAAGTTGAGGGATTTTTTCTCCACATGGCTCTGCATTCCACTTGTCTGTCCAAAACATAATGCTGGAACAATCACCCACTTTGCAAGAGGTCAATCATTTGTATTCTGGAATTAGTTTAGTCATGCTTCTCCACCAGAAGGAACCAACATGTCTATCATGCCTTACTCTATTGCTGTAGTGCATCTCATAGATTAAACTGCTGGGTCAGTTTAATGATTGAACAATAATCTTGCAGCTTCTAGGGTGTGAATATTTATTCAAGTGCTTGAGCAGCAAAGCTTTGTTATGCATTATTAGATCCAATACTGCTAGTCCTCCGTCATCGATCTGATTCATGTTTCCTTAGTTCGCTAAGATTTGATAAATGGAACAGTAATCTTGCAGCTTCAGAGACAAACAAGAAACGTGCTGCTGGAAATGGTGACAAGTCATCCCAAATGGAGAACGATGAGATCTCATATACTAAAATAATAAATGCGACAGGGGAAGCGTCGACGTGTCACTACGTAGTGCATATACTAAGTGACTAATAACAAAAATTCTTCTTCTTTGAAGAGTCTACTTGATGAACAAAGAACACTGATAAATTATCGTAAAAAAATAAAAGCACTATTTGGGAGGACAAACTCATGCAAACTCCATTGAGTCAGAGAATTCGAAACTTCAGATAAGTATTGCCCCAGTCATGCTCGTCTGTTGCTAATCTACATTTGATATCAGGTAGATACTGACTAAAGCTAAAATTAATTTGGAGCACATTGTTCATGTCATTTGTGTTAAAATACCATATATTGTTCTCCTATGTAGTCTTGACTGCAGCAGTCAGCAAAAGTGTTGAGTTATTGGTCGGATTCTGCCTCGGCATGTGCTCAACATACAAAAACTAGCGACATATATGTGTTTAAGTTGTGTTTTTATCTCCCATCTTGTTAAGTTTAAGAATGTGCTTGTCTCTGACTTCATGCACTTTCCCTTTTTAAGATAGAGATATGAGAGATGTGCATATACTTCATATACATCCTTAAAGGCAAACGTCTGAGCTTGAGACGGATTTATGCACGTTGGTTCTGAAATGTCAAAGTACTAGTAGAATCTAAGGAAGAACAATAAGACTTGAGAAATTCGTAAGATATAAACCAGTTAGCAAATGAAACCAGCGTTTAGCTTATGTACAGATCAAGGCATGCAAAAGAAACAGGCACAAACCATAGCAACCAAATCAAACCATACAGAGTGATGACCAGAAGACAACAGGAACATATAATTTTTATGTCTTGTGAGCCGAAAGAAAGAGGAAGGAGCACTGAAAAACACTGGGAGCAGAATGCATCAGCAAAACATTATCCAAGGTCACATATTTCGATATGAGATGAGGAACGGATAGCTCTGGCCTTCCATCATGTTCCAGTGACAATCGCTCTTTGGCTCTGATGTTTTCGCGCTCAACATCTTATGTCATCTTAATACATGCATCTGTATGTTTGGTTTCTACTAAAAAATTTAGCAAGCTACAAGGAAGAGGAAGGAGCGCCCAAGAACAATAGGAATAAGAGGCATGTGGAAACACTAAACCAAAATTTCACCTCCAACCCAATAGGAGAAAATAAATAATTTAGGTGTTCCTCCATGTTCTCATTCGCACTGCTCTTAGACCCTCTCTTTCTTCCTCTTCATTGCTCGCCTTCAATATTTGACATCACTTATAGGTACACATATATTTGGTGTGTACGCTACAGAAACCGAGCAAGCCCAAAAGAAAAGGGAAGGAGTGCTTAAGAACAATAGGAATGGGAGGCATCGGAAAGCATCAAACCAAGTTTCACCTCCAATTAATACTGGATGAAAACAAAGCAAGTAAGGCTTTCCTCCATGTTCCCACTCCCAGTGATCTTATGCCATTTTTTCTTCCATTTCCTCACTCGCCTTTGAGAGCTCACATTTATCTAAATATGTGCACATATGTCTTTGCTTTCTCCATCGAATCTATTGCGTTAGCCAAAAGGAAGAGGAATGAGTGCATAAGAACAGTAGGAATGGGAGGCATCGGGAATTAACCAAACCAAATATTCACACACATAGGTGTAAACAAACATGTTGGGCGTTCCTCCATGTTCCCATTCCCAGCGCTCTTAAGCTCTCTCTTTCTTCCTCTTCCTGGCTTACTCTTAGTGCCTAGTACAAATCTAGGAAACAAAACTCCGAAACAACAAGCTAGACATGGATTTGATGGAGATAGTGCTTGGTTTTTGTGGTATAAATAGATCCAATGGGCACCCTGTAGAGAACCTTCAGTCATTGACACACATGGGCATGCCCTAATGTCGTGGACTATTAATTCAGCGCATATGCATGGAGATCTTCTGCTTGCACATATTTGCAAAGCAGGTGGTATAAAATCAGTATCAACCTTTCCATTTATACAGTAGGCATATAGGTAGGAATCCGAGTTATGAGCCAAAAATTAATATGAACTTCGAAGAACTAAGACCTCTAAATAAATTTGGAAAATTGGTGCACACAAGGTATGCATCAGACGAAAACAGCCGTAAATGGTACTTCAGACATGAGCTGCCCTATAACAGATGGTAAATGTGACTATCCCATGATTAAATGAGCCTGTTATCATAAAAAAAATGGTTAATACTCCCTCCGTCCCTCCGTTTCTAGATGTAGGGTTTATAGTTTTGTGCACGGGATTAAAGTGTGCCCGTGGAGGGAATACTACACCAACTTTGGATGGGATTACCGCTAACTAATTAGAGTAGGAAGATAGAGGAGTACACATGAGATGAGGAAACTTAATCAAGTCCTCAAAAATTCTTTCCACATGAGCGGTGGAACGAAATACACCATATATTCTAGACTTCTTTCTCAAAACAAATACACCTTATATATAGCAATGGAGGGAGTATAGGCCATTTTCTCCGTGCACAAAATGTATATGCATGCCTATTGTTCTGTAAATAACTTAATATAAAAATTATGTACATTGTACACAGCTACATGAAAAGAGAGAATATAGAAAAACGGTGGACGCCATCAGCTACAATCTCTTGGAGGAAACACATCGGTTCCGCATGGATTGATTATGCAACACCCTGAACCATCTGAACCACCTGGTACTTCGGAACAAGGTTTCAGACACAAATGAAGAACAAAGTCCTATACAGAATTCATTACTTTCGTTCACGATCAAAGTACTTCCCAGTTACAAGTCTACAACCTTTTAACTTTGCCACCATCCTCAAAAGATCACAACCACCAAGATTGAACAGTGGGGAACATAAGCATTAGCCCACACGTCTAGAGAGATGGTGGAAAAGTTTTGCTATTGAACGTGTTAGCCCCCATTAATTCAATTGAACACATTCGAAAATTGAATTGGGGCTAACACACTCGAAAATTTAACACATTTGTTCTTTACCAAAGATCACAACGAAAATTGAACGGAATGAGGTGAAGAACAAATCGGAGATGCCCACGGGACAGGAATCGAAGTGGGGGACCTCTCTACTCTACCGCACCTGTCTCCCTAGACATAAAAGGCTTTTTGCTATGTTCTCATTCCCACTGCTCAAACGCCCTCTCATTATTCCTCTTCCTCGCTTGCTTTTGAGTTCTCTCATAGAATATGTACATACATGCATATTGTTTCTATGCTAAATCAACTGAGCAAGCCAAAAAGGAAGAGGAAGGAGTGATTAAGAACAATAGGAGTGTGAGGCATCAGAAAACACAAAACTGAGTTCTCACCTCTAATTAGTAGGTCAAAACAAAACAAGTTTAGGCTTCCTCCATGTTCCCACTCCAACTGCTCTTATGCCCTCTTAGCGACTCACCTTCCAGATCTCACATTAATCTAAATATGTGCATACATGTACTCTATGATTTCTACGTCAAAGATATCGCATAGGCCAAAAGGAAGAGGAAGGAGTGCACAAGAACGATAGGAATAGGAGGCATCAGGAAAGCACCAAACAAAATATTCTCACCTCCAACACTAGAGGTGAAAACAAAATAGTTGGTCGTTCCTCCATGTTCCCATTCCTAGTGCTCCTGAGCTCTCTCTTTCTTCCTCTTCCCGGCTTACTCTTTGTTCCTACAAACCTGAAGAAACAAAAACTTAAATGACAAGCTGAAATTGCTGGATAAAGTGTTTCAACTTTGTGGTATAAATAGGACGTCTAGGAAATCTGTATCTTTAGAGAACCTTCGGAAAAGCAAGCAATAAATACACCTAGTAGTACATGAAAGTGGGGACACATATCACCGAGGTGTCCTACTGCCCCTGGACTACTAGTTTAACGCACGTGCATCGACATCTTCTGCTGATTACCAATATCCGAAAGCTGGTGTATAGTAAAAGTATCTACACGTGCATTGTATACAGTACGAAAATTGTAGCAATCAGAATTATGAGCTAAAATAATATGTACCTAAACAAATTAAGCCCTCTAAATAAGCTAAGAAAAAAATAAAAAGCAGAGGCAAAGAAAATTGAAGTGGCAATTTTTTATACACAAGATACTTCAGACATCAACAACCAAGAAACTTACTTTAGACATGAGCTGCACGAGAACAGATGATAGAACATGATTATCTAATGATTACAGAGATCTATTATCACGAAAACAACAACTTATATATATGCCATTTTCTCGAGGAATAACAAGTACATTTTTTCGTAACTAACTTAATATCTAAATTGTATTGAAAGCAACATGCACGGAGAGTTCTGTCACAAAGGAAAAACGAGGTCCTGAAGAGAGTTCGGTATTTCTTCCACAGATCAATCACCTGATGCAAACATCCACTGAGGTTCAAGAGCGGGGAAATAAGCCTTATCCCACATGTCTAAATACTAGAGTTGTATTGGAGTTCAGATTTTTCGAAGCTACAGAGAATCTTGTCAGAGCCATTTGCTAATCTACGTATCTATCGATTAATCAGGTTTGCCTGGGTGCGAAATATGTAGGAACAAGTTATCCAATATGGATATTTTTACAGGGTTAATGCCAAAAATTATCAATAGTGCATTTATTGTTAAAGTTTTGTCTGCTAACTACCTTCTTCCTCTCCATGATTTCTGCTCCTACTCTAGCTGTAGTGACCAGCTGTTGTGTGCCATTGATATGATTTAAGCCTGGAGCATCAGTCGAGCACATGGGAAGTTGGGAACTAGTGAAGAATATATAGCATTCTACGTGGCAAAGTTGTGACTCTTATCATGATAAGTCTGAAAATGTGCTTGTTTTTTGTCTGTATAAGTACATGCCCTTTTTCATATAGAGAGATGTTATATATACTACCTGGCAGTAAATTAAATCGTATTGGCATACATGGATTCCTGCACAGAATAATCTGGAGCTGGACATTAGTTTTGTTGTGCTAGTAGAATCTGAAAATGGATCTTGATTACTAGACTATGAACTGTAAACCAGTTAGGCAATTAAGCCACCATCTTGTTTATGGATGGATTAAGCCATACAAAATAAAAAACAAACACATAAATCCAAATATTTGCATGGTGTATGAACTTGAACCAAATCATGTTATACAATCCAAAATGAAGAGGAAGGAGAGCCAAAAAACAATAGGCATGGGAGGCATCAGGAAAACTCAAACCAAAGCCTCCTCCTGTTAGATGAGGAACTGAAGGCTTTAACCTTCCATCATGTTCCTATGCCCACTGCTCTTGGGCTCTCTTTTCTTCCTCTTCATGTCTCGCAATGGACATCTCATATCATCAGAATATATCCACATATATTTTTGCTTTTTCTTCTAAAGCGATTTAACAAACAAAAGGATGAGGAAGGAGCGCTTAAGAACAATAGGAATGAGAGGCATTGGGAAATACCAAACCATGTTTTGACCCCAAAACAAGAAGCAAAAAACAAGTATGTTAGCCTTTCCTCTATGTTCTCATTCCCACTGCTCTTAGGCCCTCTCTTTCTTCCTCTTCCTAGTTTGCCTTCGAAATCTTACATCAACAGTGTGCAATATATATTTGTAGGCTAAATCTACTGAGCAAGATAAAAAGGAAGGGGAAGGAGTGCTTAAGAATAATAGGAATGAGAGGCATCGGGAAACACCAAATTAACCAGGTTCTCACCTCTAGTTAACACTAGAGATCAGAACAAAGAAAGCTAGGATTTCCTCCATGTTCCCACTCCTACTACTCTTATGCTCTCTTTTCTTCCTCTTCCTGTCCCGCCTCTAAGATCTTAGGTTTATCTAACTATGTGCACTCATGTCTATGATTTCTCCATCAATGCTATTGCGCAAGCCAAAAGGAAGAGGAAGGAGTTCACAAGAACGGTAGGAATGGGAGGCATCAGGAACGCACCAACCAAAGAATTTGCACCTAGAGGTGGAAACAAACAAGTTGGACGTTCCTCCATGTTCCCATTCCTAGTGCTCTTAAGCACTCTCTTCCTCTTCCCGGCTTACTATTAGTGCCCAAAAACCCGAAAAACAGAAATTCTCAAACAAGGTTCAGTTGTTGGACATCGTGTTCCAACTTTGTGGTATAAATAGACGTGCTGAGTACTTCGTGGGAGAACCTTAAGGAGAGCAAGCAATGAAGATACGTAATGCATGTGGCACCATTATACAGTCAATGAGAGTGGGACACGCAATCACTGGGCCTGACCTACTCCCTCCGTTTAGGTATGTTAGGCCCCTCACCAAAAAATATTTGTTCAGAAACGGTAGAGAAATAAGGCCACATTGCATTTAATTGACTAAGTAACCCCACCCTATAATTACTCCTCATAATCATTGCATGGACTTATTTCTCTCGATGGATTGGTCAATTCCGTTTCATGCTCCAACCATGCAGAGAGCCCGCCCAGCTGGATATGCGGCATTGGCTGTTGTTTGGCCTCCCCACAATAACTCCCCTAATTACTTGGGATTAACCACGAATTTTGCTCTGTTTGATTGGGTAACACAAAAGCTGGGAGTTTTTTCTTGTCCTATCGGTTGTTACCTTGGTCGCGCTGCTCCTCTTTAGAGGCTCTATATACCTAAACGGAGGGATAATTAAGACCATGTGCATCAGTGCTTGTACATCTTCTGGTTGATTACCCATATCTGAAGCTGGTGTATAGTAAAGTGCCAACCTGTGCATTTATACAGCATAGTTAGAAAATGAAAGAGAGAACATTGCACTGAAAATTGGTACACAATGTAATTCAGACATGATCTGCACTAGAAGTCTAGAACAGATGATAGAATGTTATTAGCCCACGGTTAGAGATACCATATCGGTATATGTAGGCCGCTTTCTCGAGGAAAGAAGTATATATAGGCCTACGGTTCCGTGTGCAATCAGGATAATATCCTAATTAAGTAGGTTTTACATAGCTACATGGAAGGAGCGAAATATAGGAAAATAAATATCCAAGGAAGCTATGGCGTACAATCTCTTGGAGGAAAACAGAGGAAGGGATACTGATCATACAATCAGTCGAACTCACAATACACATCGGTTCAGCAAGGATCGATTACGCAACACCTCAACTCCGAACCACCTAGTATTTCTGGAAAAGTAGGGACATAAAGGAAGAACAAGGTCCTAAAACTATTTCAGTACTTCCACCAGTCGGACTACTTCCCAGTTAGAAGTTTACCACATAGTAGCTTGGCCACCAACCCTCAAAGGATCAAATCAGACAGGTTGCTTTTCTGTTGTGTGACCAAGAGCAAGAAAACCTTCAGTGCTTGTTTCTGGGTTGTGTCTTTGCTCGTGAAGTTTGGGCTTGGACACTAGTGCACTGGGGAAATCCAGATTGGAAACTTGATGCCGATTCACATCTGCTCTTGTGGTGGACTTCTTGAGCTGTGCCCGGCCATGACAGGAGGGACATGTGGGCAACCATCATACTAGTCTTCTGGTGCTCGGCCATGACAGGAGGGTCTTTGAGCAGCGATGTAGTCTTTAACAACGTTTCACCCGCAGTTGCAGCTGTCAATACGAAGATTGGAGATGAGTCTGAACAGCGGCACTTAGATGGGATTTTCCGTAGTGGGCATTTAGATTCCCAGCACAGAGACCAGAATGGTTACTAGATGGAGATTAGAGAGACCTGAGCATGAGGAGCTGTCGCCTCCTATTGACAGCAAAAAAAAAACCTTCCAAGGCTTGTAAATGCTTCTTGGCATTTCTTCTATATACATAATAACCCTAAAGTGTATTCTCGAAAAAAAATCACATAGGTTGCCAGCAAACACCCAGCAAGGTTCTAGAGTGGGGGAAATAAGCCTTACACTGCAAGTTTTAGAAAATATATATAAAAAAAAGACAGCTGGTTTTTGGTCAAATTTAAAAATCCATTGGATTTAATGTTTTTGAAGCTGCAGACTAACCTTGTCAGTCAGGGTTGTTTCTTGCTAATCTGTGTATATGTATGCCCATGTGAGAACTCTGTTGGAACAGTTTAACCAATTCAGATCATTTTACAGGGGTGGATGCTAACTGAAGCTAAAAAATAAACATGTTATGTGGCCTAATTACGATCTGGCTACTCTGATTTCAGCTCCTATCATAGCTAAAGTGATCAGAGCTGGTGTGTCATTGACCTGTTTGTTGTCTCCAGCCTGAGTTCAACATCCAAAACCAGTAAAGAATATGCACCACTATATCTGTATTGAAGTTGTGTGTCTGGTTAAAGTTTAAAAATATGTTTGTTTATGTCTTAATGACTACCTACACTTTCTCAGATAGGGAGATGTATCATATACATACTACCTGACTGGTAAATTAAACGTCTTGGCGTGAAGAATATGCACCACTCTATCTGTATTGAAGTTGTGTGTCTTGTTAAGTTTAAAAATATGCTTGTTTATGTCTTAATGACTACCTACACTTTCTCAGATAGGGAGATGTATCATATACATACTACCTGACTGGTAAATTAAACGTCTTGGGGTGATGTGGATTTAATGTGTAGAGTAATCTGGAGCTAAACATCTGGTTCGTTGTGCTAGTAGAATTTAAAACAGAAACTACAATACAAAATTCTAAGCATAAACTAGCTAACCAATTAAGCAACCATCTTGTCTTATGTATGGATTAAGGCATGTCAAAGAAAGAAACAAATGAAGAAAATAGCAATCCAACTATGCAGGCCGTGTGAACTTGAGCTAAGTCATGTTATACCATGAAACCTTTCTATGTTGAGCGATCCAAAAGGAAGACGGTGCACCAAAGAACGAGAGATGTCAGAGGCATCAGGAAAGCTCATATTGAAGCCCCCTAAAGTGTTAGACGAGGAACTGAGGGCTTTAGCCATGCCCACTGCTCTTAGGCCTTCTTTTTCCCTCTTCTAGTCTCCCAATGGACATTTACATGTTTAGTTTTTCTGCTAAAGAGATTTAGCAAACAAAAGGGTGAGGAAGGAGCGCTCAAGATCAATAGGAACGAGAGGCATCGGGAAATACCAAACCATGTTTCCACCTGAACATAAGAGGTGAAGTACAATTAAGTTAGGCTTTCCTCTATGTTCTGATTCCCACTGCTCTTAGGCCCTCTCTTTCTTCCTCGTCCTGGCTTGCTTTTGAGATTTCACATCGAATAAACACATATATTTGGTTTCTACGCCAAAGCAACCGGACAAACCAAAAAGGAAGAGGAAGGAGTGCTTGAGAACAATAGGAATGGGAGGCACTGGGAAACACCAAATGGAATTACCACCTCCAACACAGGGTGGTAACAAAGCAAGTTAGGCTTTCCTCCATGTTCCCATTCCCACTGCTCTCAAGCTCTCTTTTCTTCCTCTTCAAGACTAGCCTTTAAGATCTAACTATATCTAATTATGTTTTTTTTTATAGAAAAGGGGGAAAGCCCCAGCCTCTGCATCGACTGATGCACACGGCTTTTATTGCAGCCTCTATATCTAATTATGTGCACACATATCTACAGTTTTTCTACTAAGCTATTGCGCAAGCCAAAAGGAGAAGAGGAAGGAGGGCTCAAGATCCATAGGAATGGGAGGCATCAGGAAAGCACCCTATTTACACCTCCAACACTAGATCAGAGGTGAAAACGAAAGATTTTAAGCTTTCCTCCATGTTCCCATTCCTAATGCTCTTACGCTCTCTCTTTCTTCCTCTTCCCTGCTTACTCTCGCAATATACAAAACCTGAAGAAACAAGAAGTATCAAACAACAATCTTGAATTGCTGGACAAAATGTTTCAGCTTTGATGTATAAATAGGCGTGATATGCACTCTGAGGAGAACCTTTGGGTATCAAGTAATGAATGAAGACACACAGTGCAACCAACATCACTATACAGTCAATGACCATGGGGTCCATTGTCCTGTATTGTTAATGTACAGCACGTGCATCAAGATCTTCAGCTCACACACATCAAGAAAGTTGTGCATTGATACAGTAGGAAATTAGTGTACTGCAATCTGAGAGCAATGAGAAGCTAAGCGTTTGGAGAAATTAAGACCTCTAACCGACTTGGAGAACTTACAAATAAAGGCAAAAGAAGATTGCAGTGACAGTTGGTACACAAGGTACTTCAGAAATGAGATTTTCCCAAGAATAGAGACATATCGTATTAGAAAACTCAAACTGTACATATAGCCAATTATTCTGCAAGTAATTCAACATCTAGATTCTGTAGGCTGTACAGAGCTACATAGGAGCAGAGAAATGTATGGAAAATAAAACTCCCAGGAACTATCAGCCATGCTTTAGGAAAAATACATGAAGGTATGCTGGTCATATATTCAGTCTAGACTCACTAAACACATTGGTTCCACATGGATCGGCTACACAACATGCTGAACCACCTAGTATTTTCGGAACAAGGTTCGGACGGAAAGGAAGAATGAAGTCTTGAATAGAGTGCGGTACTTCTTCCACCCATTGAAGTATTTCCCAATCACAACCTTGTAGCTGTGCCTCTGCTTCACCAATGTGTGGTACTCCAGGACCCTGGGCCTGCAGCTGATGTATTCCTCGTGTAGATCTAGAAGGGTTATGCGTGCAAGAATGGGAATGAACATCGAATCCGCCGGTGAGAATTCATCGCCAGCGAGATATTTGGTTTTGTTGAGCTGCGCCTCAACATCATCCAGGAGTTGGCTCAGCTCTTCCTCACATTGCTGCATCGTGTCAGGGTCCTTCAGCCTGTCTTCGGTCTCATAAGCATCACGGAGCTTGACATGGTACATGCTAGCTAAATCAGGGGCTTCAGCCATTCGAGCAATCAGCACCCGACGTATGAACTTGGAGACAAATGCACGGTACTTTACTGGGGTGTGAGTTAGTGTGAACATCTTAGGATTCCAACCATCAACTTTTTGCATCCATTGGTGAACCTCAGTATCCACAGGCTCGATTTCACCGCTTAGGTGCACTGCAAGTCTGTCTATGTACCTACGAAAATATAGAGAAGGTAAATGAACATTGCCGCTTGATCCAGCAGTATTGGATGTGTCTAAGGTTCAGCCATTGGCAAAGTGAACGAAGAACCTACTGAATGATATCGATGGCGCGGAAAATGACATGGCCGCCATTTTGGAAGACAGGGAGCTTGGCTGAAGGGTTCATGCGGAAGAAGGCCACATTCATGTTTTTCCCAGTTAGTGGATTGACATGATACGAGGTGTAGTCAATACCCTTCTCTTCCAGTGCTATCCGTACTTTCTGACTGTCCAGTGAATACGGATGGTGATAGAGCTGCATTGCTACATTAGTAGCACAGAACCATGTGATTAGTAACCTGATCAGTCTTGCAGTGTGAATGCTATATGATGGAAATATGGGCAGGTGATTCAGACTAAATAATCTCTGGACTCAGAATACAAACTTGCCATCAAAATGGCAGATGAAAGGCGCATAACTTAAACTACGATACACACACACACTTGATTTAAGGCGCAAGGCATTCACAGTCAGAAGACAACGGATTGACCATTTCATACGTGCACACATGTTACTGTTCATTCATTAATTAGACGACACTGCCATATAGTACTGATCAGGGTATCTGCATCCCACAACAAATTCCTAGCACAGGGAAAATCACCAACTGCGTTTGCCTCGATCAGATATTAGAGGGAACCAGTTGACACCGGTGTAAAATACGCCGACCTTTACTTTCGGTATCCTGAATTCAGGACCAAGAAACCGTTCCAAGTACTTTTAAATGGGGAAAAGATGGGAATTTTAAGAATCTCGCCTTTCGTCCAAACATATTACGGAAACCTAACAGAGACAACCAAATCTAACTCCCAATCCAGTCAGTTCCACTCTGGAATAAATCAACGCGAGCAGGGACTCGCGCACCGGCTGATCTCACACATACACCCCGAAAGTAGCACAAGAAAACGAACTAAGAAACGGGGGCGACGGGAAGAAGAACCGCACCTGACGACGCGGACGAGGAGTCGCGGGCGGCGGCGGCGGCGGGATTCTTAGCTTCGAGACCGGAGAGGCTTCGCGAAAGATCCTTCTTGGCGCAGCAACCGTGGGAGGAGCCGCTGGGTGTGGTCGGAGAAGTGGGGCGGTGCGTGCGTATTTTTGACAAATTTGACCCTTTTTGAGTAACTAAACACAAAAATGGCCTCTTCTAAAAACTATTTTCAAATCTGGCTTCTTGAGGTCGACGACAATGAGGATGGAGCCGAACTTGTTCAATTCGGCGTCATCTAAAAAGTCACATAATTTTTCTAAGGATTTAGAATTTTTTAAACAGGGGGTCGGCGCCAACGAGGATGGAGCCGACATGTACAAGGTCGGCGCCATCCTCATTGGAGCTGACCTCAGGGGCCAGATTTGAAAATAGTTTTGGCGAGAGGCCAGATTTGAGATTAGTTTCGTAAAAATGCCATATTTGGCAAAAAATACGGTGCGTGCTCTCGTTGATTCGTCCTCACTTGAAGTGAACTGTATCAAACCTATTTTCGGCTGTCATCAAAACTTTCTTTCTTCCATACTATATTATTAAAAGAGCAAACTTGTGTTGTGCTATGTTGATACATTAAATCTGAGACGTTTATTTGATCAACGATCCATATTAAATCTCGAAACGGTATATGCCCGGTTTGCACCTCCTCTAGCTCTGCTCCAACGCCGCAGCTGAGTCCGTGGACGCCGGGTTCAAGATCTTCGTCGTCCGCCTCGCGCCGGGACCCGCCACGGCGTTCTCAGCGATCCGCTAAGGTGAGCATCTGCGCCCCGCCTCGCTCTCTTCCTTTCTCGCCGCTTTTCATCTCCTCGCCCCGCACATCTGTGCCACCTCTAAGCTCCCACGATTGCCTTACTCGGTGGGCAAGTTCTCCGCTCCGATGCCCCGTGCTTGCAGCGCCGGTTCCTCCGAGCTTTCACTGTCGGTTGATACGTCCATTTTGCATCACTATTTATATCATAATTTGTCATTATCTATCCTTATATTTCATATTAATACATGATACTTATATTATTTTGCCTTATTTTGCATGTTTGATGATTATTGGGAATTATCCTTCCGGAGTCAGGTTTCTGCTGGAAAAAGCGTCGTCAAGTCAGCATATCAGCGGAACTCCAAAAATCACGAAACCAATTCTGGGGTCTTATAATGTCAGATGCCGGAGGCAGCCAAAAGGAGGCAGCCAGGTGGGCCAGGTGGGCCCCACGCCACACCTGGGCGCGGCTGGCCTGTGGGCCGCGCCCAGCTATGGCGTGGCCACCTGGGTCCACCCCCCAGGTTGCCTCTTCGCGTATATCTGCCTCCCGAAAACCTAAGCACGGGGGGACGTCCACGAAATATTCCGCCGCCTCCACGGGACGGAAACCACCGAGAGAGAAAGAGCTCTCTGGCAGGGAGATCCTGCCGGGGAAATTCCCTCCCGGAGAGGGGAAATCATCGCCATCGTCATCGTCATCACGCTGGACTTCATCGGGATCATCATCACACCATCCACTGCGCCATCACCATCATCTCCACCGACTCCACATCCATCTTGCTGTAACATCTAGGGCTGTACCTTGTCTAGTTCATTGGGGAGACTCTCCCGGTGTTGATTACTCCTTGTTATTGATGCTATTGAGTTTGTTTGGTGGATTAGTGTTCATGTCCAGATTGTTATTCATTGCCATATCATCTCTGATCATGATCCATATGATGTCTTGTGAGTAGTTTGTAGTTCTTGAGGACATGGGGAAGTCATGTTGTTAGTAGTGAAATAATGCTGCGTTAATATTTAATGGTTTGATATTTAAGTTGTGGTGTCATTCTTCTAGTGGTGTCATGTGAACGTCGACTACATGACACTTCACCTTTATGGGCCTAGGGGAATGCATCGTGTACCTAGCTTGCTAGTTGAGGGGTTGCCGGAGTGACAGAAACCTGAACCCCCGTTAGTAAGATAGTGCACGAGGGAGCGTAGGGTCTCAGAGTTTAAAGCTGTGGTTAGATTTATCTTAATTACTTTTCTGCATTCGCGGATGCTTGCAGGGGGTATAATCACAAGTGCGTATTAGTCCTAGGAAGGGCGGTGCGTTAGCATAGATTCACCCACACAACACTTATCAAAACAATGAAGATTAACCAGTTGCACGAAGCGAAAGCACTTGACGAAATTCCCATGTGTCCTCAGGAACATTTGTCTCTTATAAGTAACACACTCGGCTTGTCCTTTGCACTCAAAAGGATTGGGCCACTCGCTGCATTTGTTGCCGCGCTCGTTTATTTACTTGCACTGTTTTTACCTGCTGTTTCGAATACTACTGAAAACCTGTCTGCTAGCTTTTACAGTGAATTCTTGATCAAAACTACTTGCCAGCACCTTCTGCTCCTCGTTGGGTTCGACACTCTTATTTATCGAAAGTACTGCGATACACCCCCTATACTTGTGGGTCATCAAGACTATTTTCTGGCGCCGTTGCCGGGGAGTGAAGCGCTATTGGTAAGGAAATTATTTACTGTAATGACTGTTATGGAGTCAAATCCATTTGGTTCGCTGTTTGGGAGGACTACTACCACTGCTACGGTAGTAGATGATCCTCCATCTGCTGAGATTGTTCCATTTAAAATACCTACGAAAATTGTTGGACGTATTATGGATAACCGCTATGATGGAACTGTTCATCCTGGTAATCATTTGCTTTATATACATGAACTATGCGGTTTGTTCAAGTGTGCAGGTATTTCGATGGACATTATTAAAAGGAAATTATTTACTCTGTCGCTGGATGGCAGAGCTGCTGAATGGTATAGTCTGCTGAAGAATGGTCCTTCATTGAGCTGGGCTGAAATTGTCCCTCTCTTTTATTACAAGTTTTATCCTCCAAGTGAGATTCATAAGGATCGGAATTCTATATTCACTTTTTGGCCTTATGAGGGAGAAAGTATTGCCCAAGCTTGGGGGAGATTGAAATTATTAATGCTCAAATGCCCTGTTCATGGGATTCCAAGTAATATTGTCATCAATAACTTTTATGCAAGACTTTCCTATCATGATAAAGATTTATTGGACACTTCTTGTTCTTGGTCATTCACTCGTATGAAGGATGAAGATAAATGGGATCTTCTTGATCGTATCCAGGAAAATACTGAAGGATGGGAGAACGACAAAGGTAGGGAGTCAGGTATAAATTATGATTTCGAATGCATTAAATCCTTTATGGAGACTGATAGTTTTCGTAATTTTAATGCTACTTATGGTCTTGATTCTCAAGTTGTTGTTAATTACTTTAAGGCCTTTGCCTCGTATCTCGATATTCCTAGACAAGGTTGGGAAAAGTATCATGAACCTTATGAAGATAATGCTAATTTGCTCTTGCTAAAAATGTTGAAGTTCAAACTGTTGATCGCATTATACCAGAACCCTATATTGAAAAAATACCTTTTCCTGTTAAAGTAAAAGAACACTCTATTTTGGCTAGTGTGGTTAGCAAAAGTGAACGTAAACCTAGGGAACCTGATGAGCAAATTAGTGTAGAACATGAAGTAGCTATGGTTAAGGAACTTGTAACTGAAAATGTAGAAGGAGGTCATATTGTGTTTTGTGAAGAAGCTTCTAACATGGTTACACATCCTAAAAGAGCTCGAAAGCCTAGTGTTCCTGTGCTTTCTGTTAAAATAGGTGAGCATTGTTATTATGGTCTCTGTGATATTGGTGCTAGTTCCAGCGCTATCCCTTATGCTCTCTACAAGGAAATCAGGAAGGAAATTGATCCTTGCGAATTGGAAGATATTGATGTGGTTATTCAGCTTGCTAATAGGGAAACTATCTGTCCAGTTGGCATTGTCAGAGATGTTGAAGTTTTATGTGGTAAGACTAAATACCCTGCTGATTTCTTAGTTCTCGGTTCTGCTGCTAGTGACTCTTGTCCTATTATTTTTGGTAGACCTTTCCTGAATACTTGTGGTGCTATTATTGACTGTCAAAAAGAGAATTTTTACTAGATTCGATGGAGAGTCTTATGAGTTTAATTTTTCAAAATTTGCTAAGAATCATTATGAACCTGAAATGCCTAATGAGAACTTTCAAGTTGAACAGCTTGCTTCTATTGCTGTTGGTCCTAACAATGCTTTGCAGCAATTTTTGGAAGACCACGAAAGTGAAGTTTTTGCAGAAGAAAGAAGGGAGATTGACGACATCTTTCTGCGTCAACCTCAAATGCTTAGGCATGATTTACCTGTGGAGGACCTGGGAATTGCGCCCCCTCCTAAAGAAGACCCTGTTTTTGATCTTAAGCCTTTACCTGATAATCTTAAGTATGTTCATATTGATGATAAGAAAATATATCCTGTTATTATTAGTTCTAAACTTTCAGGAGATGAAGAAGCAAAATTATTGCAAGTTCTGAAGAAACATAGAGGCGCAATGGGCTATACTCTTGATGATTTAAAAGGGATTTCTCCTGCTATATGTCAGCATGCTATTAATATTGAGCCTGATGCCAAGCCTGTTGTTGAGCATCAACGTCGTTTAATTCCTAAGATGAAGGAAGTGGTAAGAAATGAGGTATTAAAACTTCTTGAAGCAGGTATAATTTATCCTATTGCTGATAGTAGATGGGTTAGTCCTGTTCATTGTGTTCCTAAGAAAGGAGGAATAACTGTTGTGCCTAATGAAAATGATGAGCTTATTCCTCAGAGAGTTGTAGTTGGTTATAGAATGTGCATTGATTTTCGTAAGGTCAATAAGGTTACTAAGAAAGATCATTATCCTTTGCCTTTTATTGATCAGATGTTAGAAAGGTTGTCTAAGAAAACTCATTTTTGTTTCCTTGATGGTTATTCTGGTTTTTCCCAAATAGCTGTTAGAAAGGAAGATCAGGAGAAAACCACTTTTACCTGTCCTTATGGTACTTATGCTTATAGACGTATGCCTTTTGGTTTATGTAATGCTCCTGCTACTTTTCAGAGATGCATGTCTGCTATTTTTCACGGTTTTTGTGAAGAAATTGTGGAAGTCTTCATGGACGATTTCTCCGTCTATGGAACTTCTTTTGATAACTGTTTGCACAATCTTGACAAAGTTTTGCAGAGATGTGAAGAAACCAATCTTGTTCTTAATTGGGAGAAATGCCATTTTATGGTTAATGAAGGCATTGTTCTTGGGCATAAAATTTCTGAAAGAGGTATTGAAGTTGATAGAGCTAAAGTGGAAGCAATTGAGAAAATGCCATGCCCCCGAGATGTGAAAGGTATTCGTAGTGTTCTTGGTCATGCTGGTTTTTATAGAAGGTTTATTAAAGATTTCTCTAAAATTTCAAAGCCACTTACCAATCTTCTTCAAAAGGATGTTCCATTTGTTTTTGATGACGAGTGTAAAGAGGCATTCGAAATTTTGAAGAAGGCTTTAATAACTGCTCCTATTGTTCAACCACCAGACTGGACTTTACCATTTGAAATTATGTGTGATGCTAGTGATTTTGCTGTAGGTGCTGTTTTAGGACAGCGAGTAGATAAAAAGTTAAATGTTATTCATTATGCTAGTAAGACTCTTGATGCAGCTCAAAAGAATTATGCTACTACTGAGAAGGAATTTTTAGCAGTAGTGTTTGCTTGTGATAAGTTTAGACCTTATATTGTTGATTCTAAGGTAACTATTCATACTGATCATGCTGCTATTAAATACCTTATGGATAAGAAGGATGCTAAGCCTAGACTTATTAGATGGGTTCTCCTGTTACAAGAGTTCGATTTGCATATTGTTGATAGATAATGCATGATCCTATTCCTGTTGATGACAATTTTCGAAATGAGCAGTTGGCTTCTATAAAGGTAAATTCGAATGATTGTCCCTGGTATGCTGATTATGCTAACTTTATTGTTGCCAAGTATTTGCCTCCAACTTTTACTTATCAGCAAAGGAGGAAATTCTTCTGTGACTTGAGGCATTATTTTTGGGATGACCCACATTTATATAGAGAAGGAGTTGATGGTATTATGAGAAGATGTGTTCCAGAGCATGAGCAGAAGGAAATATTGGATAAATGCCATGGTAGTGCTTATGGAGGACATCACGCCGGAGACAGAACTGCACAAAAGGTTCTACAATCAGGTTTTTATTGGCCTACTCTTTTTAAAGATGCAAGAAAATTTGTTTTGACCTGTGATCAATGTCAGAGAGTTGGGAATATTAGTAGACGTAATGAGATGCCTATGAATTATTCTCTTGTTATTGAACCTTTTGATTGTTGGGGATTTGACTTTATGGGTCCTTTTCCCGCTTCAGATGGTTATACTCATATTCTAGTTGCTGTTGATTATGTTACTAAGTGGGTAGAGGCTATACCAACCTCTAGTGCTGATGGTAAGACTTCCTTAAAAATGCTTAAGGATGTTATTTTCTCGAGGTTTGGTGTGCCTAGATATCTCATGACTGATGGTGGTTCACACTTTATTCATGGTGGTTTTAGAAAAACTCTTGCTAAATATGGTGTCAATCACAGAATTGCTTCACCGTATCATCCTCAAACTAGTGGTCAAGTAGAGTTATCAAATAGAGAAATTAAGTTGATTTTGCAAAAGACTGTCAATAGGTCTAGAAAGAATTGGGCTAGAAAGCTTAATGATGCTTTGTGGGCTTATAGAACAGCATATAAAAATCCTATGGGCATGTCTCCTTATAAAATGGTTTATGGAAAAGCTTGTCATTTACCTCTAGAATTAGAACACAAGGCCTATTGGGCAATCAAAGAGCTTAATAGAGATTTCAAATTAGCTGGTGAGAAAAGGTTGCTAGAGTTAAGCTCTCTAGATGAATGGAGAAGTGAAGCATATGAAAATGCTAAACTTTTCAAAGAGAAAGTTAAGAGATGGCATGACAAGAGAATTTTAAAAAGAGAATTTTGCATAGGTGATAAAGTTTTATTGTATAGGTCTCGTCTCAGATTTTTTGCAGGAAAATTACTCTCAAAATGGGAAGGACCTTACATTGTGGAAGAAGTTTATCGTTCTGGTGCAATAAAAATTAATTCACTTGACGGTGACAAACCTCAAGTTGTTAATGGGCAGAGACTTAAACATTATATTTCTGGAGAATCTTATAATGAAAATGTTGATATTATTCAAATGGTATCTCCGGAGGAATTTATTAAAACTCAGAAACAGGAAACTGCAGAGTCTGATTTGAAGTAGGTATGAGTTTCGGTAAGAAAAAGTCCGCGTTTTACTTCGAAACTTTTATATTAGTTATTTTATACAATTTTGGAAATATCAAGACGAATAAGTGCCGGAGGAGGTGCCCGAGGGCACCACGCCACAGCAGGGCGCGGGCCCCACCTGGGCCGCGCCCAGCTATGGCGTGGTCGCCTCGGAGACCCCCTCCGACTCCGCTTCGCCCTGTGCTTTCCTTTTCACGCGTTATTTTCCGCTATATATTTACCCGGATCTCCCGAGGTCCGTATCTCGTGTTTTTGTTGCGTTTGTTTTCGAGCAGTTTCTGTCAGGTTTCCCTATCAAGATTTAGATCCACCATGTCTTCTTCCGGAGCTCCGAAGGGCAAACCTCTCAAGGGGAGCGTCAACCCATACATGGCTGAGGTGAAGAGGCACCCACAGGAGTTGCGCAAGGTTGACGGTGTCATGGTGCAAGAAGATGTTCGAGGACCGAAGAAGGAGGGAGATGTCATGGCCAGGCTAGAAGAAGTGGAACATGAAGTTTTTAGGTACCAGAAGATGATAGAGCGTGGTGTAGAAGCCAATCACAAGATCATCTCCGAGCTCAGGGATAAACACCAAGAGGAGACCTCTAGGTTATGGGATGATATCTTCCTGCTCCATCAGTCCACCACAAAGTTGCAGGCCCAAATTTATGACCTGCAGAATCAAAATTTTGAGTATGAAACCAGGTTTCATCGCATGAGTCTGGGAGCCAGCGCCAGGACCCTTGAAACCAAGTCCTCCTTTGTTGATGGGAATCCTTTCTGGTGGAAGAATTATAATAATGGGCCTCAATCATCACGCAATCACCGACAGGGAGTAATTCACCATGGGTAACAACACACTCCCAGCTTGTTTCAAGCTTGGGGGGGGGGGGTGTTTTCAGTATCACCATCTTTATCTTTATCTTTATATTTTTGCTTAGTACCATGAGTAGAGAAGTTATCATATGAGATAGTTTGCAATGTGGAGTATCACTCCTTAGTTGGTTATCGTTGTATCCGTTGGTGTGAGGTTTATTGTGATGGAATATTAATGAGAAGCTTTATCTTTACTTTCTGCACACTTTATTTTAGCCAGCAAGTCCTTTGTCATATGCTGATCTTGTTACATTAGTATTGGCATCACTTTGGGTGCAGCAAGTAAATTTAGTTGGTTGTGGCAAACTTAGACTGGTCAGTAGTATCAATACTTTTTACACTTAAGTAGAAAAGAGGGAACTGGTTGCAATAACATTATCCCTATTGTTTTCCTCTTTGTTGGCCAATGAGTTTATTATTCTTGAATTAAAGTGTTTTGTGCCCACAAAGTAGATAGCATGGTTGTTCTATTAGATCTATAAGTGTTTGTCTCTCTCAATTCTTGTGCTTGCTACTAAACCTTGCTAGCCTAAAAACCTTGTACTGAGAGGAGATACTTCTCGTGCATCCAAAACCCTGAACCAAAGCACTCCATTCGTGTCCACCATAACTACCTATCATGTAGTGTTCGCACTACTCCAAGTACATTTTCTCGTGTGCTACCTTTAACTATTCAAAACTATTATTATATCCCTTTTTGTGTCACTGTTCACCAAGCTCATAAGGACGTGGTAGCAGATGTGTCATCTTCCATGCTAACTGATTTACAAGGATTGGCAGCTTCATCTGCTTCTCCACCTTTTATTTTGCATTAAAAGAGCTGGTTAGTCCACCCTATAAATAAATAAATATACACTCCTCCACGGTGATTGTTGGTCGGCAACCGAGGATTCGGTCAAGCCATGGTTTGTGGAAAGAAATGGTTGGGAGGAGTGTCATCAATAAGTGCTTGTTACAAGTGCAGTTCTATAAACTCTCGGAACCGCTCTAAAAGTTAATTAGTATGGAAGATGACAAGGATTCTACCACTGATTTGTTGACCAATAGCATACACCTCTCAAAGCAATATTTTTACACTCTCTATGCCTTCGGGAACTAAAAAGCTCTAGCACACGTTTTAATCCCTGCTTCCCTCTGCGAAGGGCCTATCATTTATTTATTGTTGAGTCAGTAAACCTATTCCCTCTATCCCGAGCAAGCACTCGAATTGTTATAGATACAATCATTTATAGTTCATAATATTTCCTATCATGTTTTGTCTACTTTGCTTGAGCACATGAAGTTTTATCTTTGAGAATATGACTTTGACAGTTTTCTTTGGAATGTGAAAGGAACAGTGATGATTGAGCAACTCTATTTCTGCAATATAGCTCTAGTATAAAGACTCTTCTTGAAAGATAAGTTAGAATGTTGATTGTTCTCTGACCAAGAACACAGTTTGCCACATCCAATTGGTTTGCTTAATGTACCTTTATTTGTGGTTGTTCCATTACTTGTTCCAAGTTAAGTAGAATGTGTAGAGACTGCTGTTTAAAATGACTTGTTTAGCTGAGTAAATACTGATGCTTCTTGTCCGTATTCTTTATTATCGACACTTCACTCCATAAACATGTGGACTTGTTTACTGAGCTCAGTTTTCGCTTGGGGACAAGCGAGTCTAAGCTTGGGGGGAGTTGATACGTCCATTTTGCATCACTATTTTATATCATAATTTGTCATTATCTATCCTTATATTTCATATTAATACATGATACTTATGTTATTTTGCCTTATTTTGCATGTTTGATGATTATTGGGAATTATCCTTCCGGAGTCAGGTTTCTGCTGGAAAAAGCGTCGTCAAGTCAGCATATCAGCGGAACTCCAAAAATCACGAAACCAATTCTGGGGGTCTTATAATGTCAGATGCCGGAGGCAGCCAAAAGGAGGCAGCCAGGTGGGCCAGGTGGGCCCCACGCCACACCTGGGCGCGGCTGGCCTGTGGGCCGCGCCCAGCTATGGCGTGGCCACCTGGGTCCACCCCCCAGGTTGCCTCTTCGCGTATATCTGCCTCCCGAAAACCTAAGCACGGGGGGACGTCCACGAAATATTCCGCCGCCTCCACGGGACGGAAACCACCGAGAGAGAAAGAGCTCTCTGGCAGGGAGATCCTGCCGGGGAAATTCCCTCCCGGAGAGGGGAAATCATCGCCATCGTCATCGTCATCACGCTGGACTTCATCGGGATCATCATCACCACCATCCACTGCGCCATCACCATCATCTCCACCGACTCCACATCCATCTTGCTGTAACATCTAGGGCTGTACCTTGTCTAGTTCATTGGGGAGACTCTCCCGGTGTTGATTACTCCTTGTTATTGATGCTATTGAGTTTGTTTGGTGGATTAGTGTTCATGTCCAGATTGTTATTCATTGCCATATCATCTCTGATCATGATCCATATGATGTCTTGTGAGTAGTTTGTAGTTCTTGAGGACATGGGGAAGTCATGTTGTTAGTAGTGAAATAATGCTGCGTTAATATTTAATGGTTTGATATTTAAGTTGTGGTGTCATTCTTCTAGTGGTGTCATGTGAACGTCGACTACATGACACTTCACCTTTATGGGCCTAGGGGAATGCATCGTGTACCTAGCTTGCTAGTTGAGGGGTTGCCGGAGTGACAGAAACCTGAACCCCCGTTAGTAAGATAGTGCACGAGGGAGCGTAGGGTCTCAGAGTTTAAAGCTGTGGTTAGATTTATCTTAATTACTTTTCTGCATTCGCGGATGCTTGCAGGGGGTATAATCACAAGTGCGTATTAGTCCTAGGAAGGGCGGTGCGTTAGCATAGATTCACCCACACAACACTTATCAAAACAATGAAGATTAACCAGTTGCACGAAGCGAAAGCACTTGACGAAATTCCCATGTGTCCTCAGGAACATTTGTCTCTTATAACAACACACTCGGCTTGTCCTTTGCACTCAAAAGGATTGGGCCACTCGCTGCATTTGTTGCCGCGCTCGTTTATTTACTTGCACTGTTTTTACCTGCTGTTTCGAATACTACTGAAAACCTGTCTGCTAGCTTTTACAGTGAACTCTTGATCAAAACTATTTGCCAACACCTTCTACTCCTCGTTGGGTTCGACACTCGTATTTATCGAAAGTACTGCGATACACCCCCTATACTTGTGGGTCATCATCGGTCCCCTAATTCTGCTGGGACTTAATCCGCACAGAGCCACGGCCCCGCCAAGCTGCGATCCAGCACCACCTCGCCCCAAATCGCTGCCCGGAGAGCCTTCCCGACGGACACCCAAAATAGTACGTATTCCAACTGAACAGAGCCTAGATCTATTTAGGTAGCTTGATTGTACCTTCTTGAACTGAAATTCGATGGGTTCTATTTGGTTTGGTTACACATTGTCGTCAGGAAAAATATAGTGAAGTACATAGTAGTTCGCCCTGAATTCATCCAGTGTCCTTTCATAATCCCCTTGCTTCTGTTTATGACACTTTAGATTGAAAATCGGAGTGTCTTTTGAAGAAGCAACCTTCTTCTGTTGTTTCAATTGAACTCTGAATTCTGAAATAGCAAGGATTGCAACGCTCGCTTCTTATATAGTAACTCGACTGCAGGTTTATGCCGTCATGCTCCTAGCGCCGCTGACCCTGGCAAGATCAACTCGCCTCGATACTGCTCTCGCCTCACCCTGCTCCAGCACCAGCTGCCGTTCAGTAGTAGGTGTAGGTGTGAGTTCATGTTCCATGGACCACGGGGGTATGAGTACTGAGGCTGCGTGATACACTAAAACTGCATCTATATTATTGGCCTTTCGATTCAATTCATGTATGTATGGCCATGCGTTATGTAATTTGACTCATGCTTATATGACAGTCACTTGCAGTTCTTGACAGAGTTCTTCTCCGAAAGAAAAAAGAGAAGCACTCATGCAAGTATGCAACTATGCAGGAAATCCATTCTCGCCATAATTCATGGTAGTGTGCCAGGTTTGCTTTTTATTTTTTCCAACCAACACAAACAAATAGGAACCAATTCAATTGACCGTTAGATTGAAACAAGTGCTCAGCTTCAGGTAATAGCATGTCAGTAATCAAGCTACTGGAAAATATATTAGTTGCGCTAAATTGGGATAAGGATAGATTCATGTTTCTTGTTTAAATTCTGGTGGATATAAAATTCTTGGTGGTTTGACTTTATATCTTCCGTGTTAAAAGTTATAACCAAGACTGATATCATTCTTTTATTTTATATGCTGGTAGACATGCAAGGATAGCAGATATTGACATCTATAGGTTCAGTTTTCACCTTTGGAACACATGTCCATGGCATGGACATTTTAAGACTTTTGATTAGTGCATTTATACTAATAAACAATTAGAGTAGTGCATATCCACTTATTTTTTTTGGAGAATGATAATATCGACCATTTTTATTAGTGCAACTAAGTTATATTATCCAGATCTGTTCATGTTTGATTTTTGTCTTAAAAATTATTAGTGTACATCAATATTTATTAAAACCAGACTATTTTTTGTAATATGTATTTGTCGACACGTACATTAGAAGTTTAATATTTCCTACTTCTAAACTGCTCTTTTAATTACGGAAACGTGCGTTGCACGCACATGTCAACTAGTCTGTCAAAATCCGTTCTCGGCCGACGCGCTCTCGCCACCGTGTTCTGGTCGGTCTGGTACACCTGGGTTCGATTATCCAAAAGAGCCGTGGTACGTGCACCCGGGTGAGATCCCCACAGGCCACAAATCCACTTGTATGAAATTGTAAACCACAAAATCTGTCGATTGGATTCACACCCGGAGAAAATTTAAATGATAAAACATTTTGATACATGACTCATATTTTTTGATCATATCTTCAAATATGTGCCTGCGTTATTGACCCGACTGAGGGACTGGTATTTCCCGTAGGATTACCTTTTGATTAAAGCACAAAAAAACTCGTGTATAGATTTTAACATGTTGATGTTCGAAAAAAAGTGGTTAAGCGCAAGTCCGTAAACTATTTTGAGGGTCTCCCATGGGCCCTAGAACCTTGAAAATCATCATCTTGATATCATGATTGCAAAAGGTGAGGCGATATCTAAGGCACCACCTCCGGTGAACCTAAGCGGCCATCAGGCTCAATTGGGGAATCCATGTTGAAAATCTTATCAAGTTGTGAAGATTTGCCGCTAATTTATATTGGTGAAAATTGCTAGCTTGGTGTGTCTGTTACTTCTCTACTCCCTCCCTCTGATCCAGATAAATAGTCACATATTTGATATAAAATCGGAGGGAGTAGTAGTTTGTTGGCTCCACACTAGTCCAAGGTCTGGATAACTCACTTATTTACACTTCCAATGTCCGGATGACTTGATTGTTGCACTTTAGGGACCCGAAAGATGATTTTCAAAGTATCAAGAGTTTAGGCATCTATGGGGCATTAGTTTCTTGAGAAAATCGCTTTCAGTAATTTTGGGTCCAATTGAATTGCTCAATTTAGTACTAGTACCAAAAGAATGGAAAGACAAAATTGGCAATGTGTGGCGGTGCCTGCATGCTCTGTCATCCCAGTTGGTTTTGGTAGTAATTGAGTGTGATAATGATCACCTTATTATGGTGGTTGGCTCTTTATTGGGTAACAAATAAAACATTAACTCCTCCAAAAAAAAAAGCACAGTTGTGGACCAATTTTGCATTGGTAAACAACACCCCGTGTGCCTATATTCGGGTGGATTTTGAGTGCCCCTGGTGACACGGAAAAAACAAACTTAGAGCATCTCCATCGGGGGGCCTTCAAATGTGTGTCCGGCACCTCCAATTGGGCCTCCTTTGGGGGTATCGGACATGTGTCCGGGCAATATTTAGAGGCCGTCCACAGCGGTACTCCCCAAATGCCCACCCCCCAAACGGCCCGAAATTAGAGCGAACTGTCGAACACCTTGCGGGCGCACGAACCGCCGCCGGCAACCGCCGCGTCGCTCCGCGTTATGGCAACCGCCGCCGCTTCGTGTGGGCGTGCAACCGCCGCCGCTTGGCAGCAATATCTAACCATCCTCGCGGGCGCACATCGATGTCATTCTATTCGACGCCATGGCCGAGTGGGGTACCGGCGCCACCAGCGAGGAGTCCGGCGGCGAAGGCCAAGCACCGGTGTCTAATGGCGAGGAGTGGGGCACCGGTGGCTCGGATACTTCTTCCGTCGAGCCATCGCCGTCAGAAGTCGAGCAACTCGAGCTCTTCTACGGGCTCGACGGCACCCCTTCGCCGCGTTCCTCGTCGGACGTGGATACCCCCGCAGAGGAGGACGGCGACGAGGAGGAGGAGGACGACGACGACGAGGAGGAGGACGACACGCCCGACGGGAACGAGGCAGCCCCCACATCTCCGTACGAGGTGTTGAACCCGCATGGAACCCCCTCCGAGGAGGACGGCTACGACGGCGACGTCGAGAAGCCGAAGGCCCCCAAGCGTCCTCGCCAAGACGGCGATCACGCGGAAGCTTCGGCCTCCAAGAAGAAGAAGGATGCATAGACTCTAGACTAGGCGGCGAGAAGTACGCCGCATGTATTTGTAATTTTTCTTTATTCAAACTTCATTCAAACGAGATTTAACAAACTTTCAATTTCAAATTTAAACGAGATTTAACAAACTAAACCTAAACTAGGCGGAGAGAAGGGGGCCTATGCAGCTTCTCGCCAACCAATACACGCGCCGGCGAGGAGAAGAGATGCCGCTCCATGGACGGCCGAAGGAGAAGAAGATGCGAACCAAGCCAAAGAATCATCAAGAGACTTGCATGCCTTGATGATCCGGCGCCGGGATCGCATCTTCTGTTCCCATCGGCTACGGCCTTTAGAAACGTTCCGCCGGTTCCCCCAGATCATGGGCTCCGGCCTTGAGGAACGTCCCGTAGCCTCGGCTGAGGCAGCTGAGGCTTCTGGTTTCGCCGGCGCGTCGTTTTCGATTTACCGCCGTGACATGCGGCGGGGTGTTTGATCGGAAGCCTCTTCAGCTTGCGCCGCCCCTTCTTCGGTGACAGCGACGCTGCTGCCCAAGATGCAGCCGGTTGTAGAGGCAGATCGGGCAGCTCGGGGTCGTCGTCGTCGTTGTCGTCGCCGTCCTCGCCGTCACGCTCGTCGTCCGTTGAGGACAACTCCGGCGTTGGCTCTCGTCGACCGCTACGACGTGCCTCGTACTCCTTGTTCACCACAGCGTGCCAGTAGGGCGCCGAGATGGAGTACTTGGGGTCGACCTTTTGCTCGTACGGCATCTCCGTCCACTTGCGCCGGAGGAACTCGACGCGGTCCTGTCCGCTGAGCCGCGGCGCCACCGGAATGTTGGCGGCGCTCCTCACCCACCCGTCTGGAAGGGTGGCGTCGTCGTCCACTGGCAGCTGGTGGCGGCTGCTCAGCCACGCGGTCTCCAGCGAGAGCACGTAGGGAGGCGCGTTGTCGGCCTCCTCGCGCCACATGCCTCGCTGGAACGCCTTGGCCATCTCTGCCTCCTCGTTGCGACGCCGGAGTTCCTCCAGCTGCTCGTGGCGTTGCTGCCCGCCGGGGCTGCCCGCCATGGCGGCCTATGTTCTTGAGAGAGAGGGAGAAGTGATGGTGTGAGGAGAGGAGGGCTCCACGGCGTCGGGTTTTAAAGGCGGCCGGAGGAGCGGGGTTGGGTGGCCTGCATTAACGCGGCCACCGCTTCGCCTGGCCGCGCATTGACGCCGACGAAGCGTCTGCAGGGCGCCGCCGCGGCCTGCCGCTGCGACTCCAGCACGCGTCGCTTCCGTCTGCGTCATTGGAAGCGGCGCGGCGTTATTGCGAAGCGTCGCTTCGCTCTGCGCCCGCCAGGGGAACGGGCGCGGCGTTATTGCGACGCGTGATGACAGGCGTGGCGCCGTCTCGTCGCCTCGACATTAAACGCGGCGGAACGACCTCCTGCACAGCCTTCATTAACACGGGACGGGCGCGTCGTGTGTATGACGGGCGGGCCAGCGCTGTCAGGGCCAGACCCGAGGCGATGTCCAGCACCCCCAGAAGGGCCTCCAAGGCGAGACTTTGGGGAGTGCCGTTGGTGGACGTTTTTGGTGTTCGGCCCCCCAAAGGCCCTTTGGGGGTCCTTTAGAGGCCCCGGTGGAGATGCTCTTATGTAGTGCAGCTAGTGTCATGTTCATTACTGGTGTGTGCATAGCATAGAACATAGTAGATGTGTGATCCAATGCAAGTGCTTTGGCCTGACGGGTCCTCTGGGTGCGGTGACGTGGGAGGCGTAACTGTCATCAGCAAGGTGACGGTTACCTCACGCTGTGTTGCCATCGCCTCCAACTCGCCTATCCTCGCCGACCATCTGACATGGACACCCCGACGACTCGTGTTAGCGCTTAGCTGGCCGGCTGGGCCCACGTGTCAAAGTGCCCAGTTATATACACACTGGTCACGCATCCAACCGTTAGAAAGTGTCCCTAAAGAAACAGTTAGGAAATGATGCCTATGGTTGATCTTTAAAAAATAAGAGGAAGGGCTTGTTTGATTTTTTAGGTAGGAAAGACACAGGAATAGAAAAGGTATAGGTTGCTATGTTATGTACATTCCAATTCTACAGGATTTGGTTTATACCAAACATTGTTGATTCGACCAAAGGAATTGTAAAAAGAAATTGAAGTGGATGTTACAATTTCTATAGAAAGTAGTACAAAGATTTCTATGGGAAAATTGCTATAGAAACTAATCGTACGAATCAAACCACTAGCAAAGGAAAATTTTCTATAGGATAAATTCCTACAAGAATCCTATGAAATTCCTTCTAATCAAACAAGCCCTAAGAGTTATGGAAGTTTCAAGGATTTTTTTTTGCCCAAAGACTCTATAGGGAGAGTTTCTATGGATTGAATACTAAAAACATTATTTTGAAATATTTTGAACGAGAGACACCCTAAATGAATAGGATGTACCGTGGCCTCCGATTTTGAAGAAGGGTCAAGAGTGTATAATATTGCTGCTTTCACATATTCTACTAATTTAGATCTAAATTACTTATAAAAAGTAAGAATATCGTTCAATTGTTAATTAAAATTCTAATTTCCAAAATATCGAGAACCAACCATAGGTGCAACCGTGCACGCGATGTGGATATATATCTTTCTGCTGTTATTATTGTGGATTCTTTCGTGAACTGTTGTCATGTTATCACAACTCCACCCACATAACGCGCATGTTTCGGCGTGCCGGTTATGTCCGATAGGCGTCCGAAGATCGTTATTATGCGGGTTTTGGCGGGATCGCTAGAATCTGCATGGTATCGATTTTGGGGCGTTACTCGTAATGTGGCGGTAGTACCGCTGCACCCGGCGGTAGCACCGGCATCTCTCGCGTATATTACTTGTAGCTCGTCTCCAGCGGCAGTACGTGGCAAGCACCCGGCTTGTACCGTTGGGACATCAGAGTGCATTCGGCGGTGCACGGTAGTGGCGGCGGTACTTGGAGCGGTATTATCGCTCCCGGGACTCGGCGGTAGTACCGCTCGGCAGGGCGGTAGTACCGCTGCTGAAGCTAAGGCTCTTCTTCCTTCCCCTCTTCCAAGCCTCCGTCTTGTCGGGCCTTGTTCCTCTTGCACCTTGTCCATCTTCACGTGGTCTTGAACCGGCAGTCCAATGGGAACAATGGTCAAGTAGCATAACGTTCAAAGGTGGCATATAGTGAATCACATAGTTGAAGGAGTTAAACCTTTGAGGTCCATTGTGACTTGTAATGTGTTAGAGTCTTGACATGGTGATGGAGGTGACCTGGACTACATCACCAGATTCATGTGTTGAGCTACTTCCATGTTCTCAATAATTTCAACCCGAGCATCAATTTTTCATACTAAGTTTCGTCATATGGATGTTGACATGTGATTCTCACTCGACTATTTCTTATTCATGTTTAGAATTTCTAAATCAGAGAAATTTTGGCTAGCAGGGTTGCATGTTGCTCATTAGAGTGTGGGGTCATCTAACATTGGTGATTCTAAATTTCTAATTCATAGTTTCTGACTTAAAGACACTCACTGTTTTGTAGGATGGATATTATAATGAATGGTAAATGGATGCTTCAATTTAGTTTTGTACTCTAAACCTCATCTTTCTACTGTCCTTATATAGGTTAAAAAGTGTGTGCTTAGTAGTTCGAACCTAGAAGTCGATATGTATTGGTAACTCTTGCCATTGTAATATATTTTAAAAAAATCAACACATGCATGGCACCTGCATAATTATTAGGTAGCAAAATACTAAAGTGTGGATGTTTCATTTATAAATGAAAATGTCTTTATGGAAGTAAAAATAAGTATTTTTTGTATCCAATGCAGTTATTCAAAAGGATAATAAGAGCAAAAATTTGATGTTATTTCAGAACAAGCAGAACAAGGAAAAGCATAACGCTTGAGGGTAAGCCCCCCAAATATCATATCTCACTCTGCAGTGGCTTTTGGTAACAAGGGAAAAAGGCCATGTTTTTTTAGTCAGTGGTGTGTATGCAGCAGCAGACCACAGACACTACTTAGCTTCTGGGCATGATGCGTACATGGAGGGGATTCTTCATCACAGTTGTGAAGTATAACTTTTCCGTCATGTCCACTGCCTTTCCCTCCACCGCTGGCCGCCACTCCAGCTTGCTCACCAGCCTCGCTAGGAAGTACTCGGCATGGCGCATGCCCAGGGAGTAGGCAGGGCAAATCCTACGGCCAGCTCCGAACGGCATCATCTTGATCTCTCTGCTCCCCGTGATGTCGACGTCGCAGCCCTCGCCGCCATCCATGAACCTCGCCGGCTGAAACTCCAGCGCATCTGTCCAAACCGTGGGGTCACGGCCGATCTCGGCCACCAAGAAGTTGAGCTGTGCGCCTTTGGGCACCTTGTAACCCTCAATTTTTGCATCGCTCTTGGTGCCGTGTGGCAGGACGAAGTGGCTTGGTGGGTGTAGTCGCAAGCCCTCGAGGACGACGGCCTTCAAGTATGGCATTGCCAGCCGGTCCGTGTCATTAAACTCTGCATAGGACTTTACCTCCTCGTAGACCTTGGTCTGGATGTCGGGGCGGCTGGCTAGCTCGGCCATGGTCCACTCCAGCAAGGTGACAGTGGTGTCCGTGCCGCCATCTAAGAACTCGCAGCAGAGGCTGACCTTCTCCGTGTCCGTGAGCAGGCGGTTGCCCTCGTCCGCCACGCGTATCGTGTGCAGCGAGTGGGCATAGCACGGTGGTGTGTCGTCATTGTCGCCGTCCTCGTGCGTGGAGTAGATGAGAGGGGTGAAGATACCGTCCAGCCTCCGGCGCAGGTCCACGTACGCCGCCCACCGCTTCCGGAACAGCCTCTTGGTGACCGCTGGGAACAAAGCGAAGACTGGGAAGGCGGTGATGGAGCACAGAGCTGAGTTCTGGACCTCCTCGATCTCGTCGAGCATCTTGTCCTGGAGCCGCAGGCCGAAGCACATGTACACAAGCAGCTCGAACATGGCCCGCCGCAGGAACATTCTAACCGGGACAGCCTTCGGCTCTGACTCCAATGCATCACTGCTTTTTTGCGTGCCGACGAGGTTGCTGACAAGGGAGTCAGAAGCCCACCTTCTTGCCGGTGCAAATCCTCGGACTCGTGCTGGGCTAAGAGACTCTACGACGAAGTTCCGGCGGAGAAGGCGCCAGTATGGGCCATATTGCGATGAGGTGATGTCGCGGCCTCCGGCGGAGAATAGGAGCTCAGGGTCCGACTTCCATGGCCGGTCAGCGAAGGTGGCGCCGGCCTGGACTAGCACGCGGTGGGCCACGTGACGATCCCGGATGAAGACGAACGTCTCGAAGAGGCGAACGGATATGACCGGGCCATAGCGTGCATGGAGGAGGAGCGGGATCAGGTCAAAGATGGACTGCCGGAGCGCCAAGAACTTGGCGAGGAAGAGCAGGGCTGGTGGGCCGGGGGGAAGTTGTTCCTTCCGCCCAAGTCCATGGCCATGGAGGAGCAGGAAGAGCATGGTCCCTGCTAGGGCGATGCAGAGTAGAAACAAGGGCGTGGTGAAGAAGCCATCCCCCATTGCTGGTGCAAGGGAGCAAAGAATGTTTGGTAGTATTAGATAGAGTGGTCGTCTAATTAGGCGCTCTCTAATTATGATCAGGACTTGCATGAACTTGCGGAACGTCGTCGTCATTTAAATAGCACGCTAGATTGATCTCGGCGAGATGTTTCTTTAGTGCTAATTATAGGGTTTTTATAAGTATATGCGACGTAGCAACTGACGCCTTTGGCTAAAACAAAATCACCTCAGTCCATACGTGTTTGCTGATTGGATTTTTCTCCAGGGACACGGTAGTACGGAGACAACATGGTGCTGGTTTTAGGAAGAAACTAGGGGCCGGCAGGTAGTGTTATTACCGCCGATATTTATTTTTATTTTTTGAATTTTCAGAGCTTTATAGATTAACCATTAACGTTCTTACAATCTTGCAAAAGGGCCTCCGACACGCAGGAAGGAAGGACCCCATTCGACACACCACACTCACGCTTGCCTAGTTGCGCTAAACCGTGAGCCACCCTGTTGCTCACCCTCAGAACTTTGCAAAGCTTAACTTCAGGCGAAAATTGCAACCTTGTCTTCGCTTCGTGGAACAAACTCCAGTGGCTTGATTGTTCTCTAGCCATGGAAGTCAGCACATCAATCTTTTTTTTTTTTTGAACAGGGAAGGGCCCCGAAGGGCCTAGATACTGCTTTTATAAATCAGTCCGGCGATACAAGTTACAAAAAGGACCTTGGGAGCTAAGAAGATTGAAATACAGTCCTTGACATTTGCACAACAGAACCCAGAAACGACGGAAGAAACGCCATCAAGTCCTCCGCCATTGCCAGAGCTGCCGTCGCCGCTGAGAACTTGGCCTCTAGCCACGGCCACCCACACAGGCATCGGGGACAACACCACTTGATGCAGGGCAGGAGATTGCGCCGTCGTGAGTCCACCCAAAGGCCTCCGATGGATGTTGCAGAGAGCCCGACGCCAAAGCGCACAGGCCTGGAGTAGCTGCCCGCCAGCTTCTTCAGTCGGCTGCCGAACAAGAGCGTCCGAGAATCTTCTCCGAAAGAACGCATCACCATCATCTTCCCGACCCTCTCCAGCACTAGCGCTCGCCGCAGCAAGCCTCTCCTTCCCCTCACCACCACGGCAGGACAGAGAGAGAGGCAAGGGCACACAACCGCAGAACCAGAGAAGGCATATGCAGAGTTTATTGAACTGAGTCGGCGTCGAGCAGCCTGCAACGAGCTCCCACCATGGAAGCAAGCCCACAAAGCTGCAGCACCACCACTCTGCTTCACTCCACAGCAGAGCAGACGAACTCAGAAGAGGGAAGACGGCCTTATTCGCCGAGATCTCCTGCGCAGATTCCGTCCCCAACTGCAGCTCCTGCCACCAGAGCTGCGCGACAACGAAGATCCAAGCAGGCACGCACCAGAACCGGCCGATGAACTCTGGTGCTCTACTCCAAGCAACTACGGCATAAAGCCAGAGAAAGGCAAAACGCCTAAGCAACCTAACTAAAGCCCTAGATCTACTATGTACAGAGAAATCCCGACCACCTACTCCATCTTTACACCGGGCGGCGAGCCAGCCGGAGCAAAGGAAGGAGAGGGGCGGCGACAGAAAGCTGGAGTCGACCCTCAAGTTACTGTTGGAGAGCTCAGGGGGAGAAGAGACCAATGGTTAAGTCAGTGTCAAAGGCTCCAATCTCTTAGCACATCAATCATTCGTGCACAATCAGACTCAAGGATAGCAGCGTACTGTGTGATTGCCTCCAGATATCGGATGCCCTCTAGACCGGCCAGCACTTCAGCTTCTTTGGCGCTTGCGCAATCTGCCAATTGTTTCCATGCACCAAAGAGGACAGTGCCATGCTCATCACGCGCCACTATGCCAAGGCCCCCTGCCGCAGACGCCGCGTCCCAGCCAGCATCCACATTCACTTTGATCCACCCATGATCCGGCGCGCTCCAGTTCGAAGGACTTTCCTTGGCTGCATTGGGAATAGGAAGGGCAATCGGAGAGACAGGTTGTTTACCTTTCGCCGAGCTGCTGGAACCACCAGAATTGAACGTCTGAACGTAGTTCTGAAGGAAAAGGACCGAGGCGCCAATAGCAGCTTTCCCATCACCATGGACTACGTTGTTGCGGTGATGCCACACACGCCAGAGCAGGAACATGACTTTCACTCTGACCTCCGCCGTCAGACTATCCAGCAGAACGAAGAACCAGTCCTTGCCTGAGAAACGGAAAGCCTCCTCGCAGATTCCGAGACTTGCGCAAGCTGAAGCGAAGCGCATGCGCAAGAGTACACCGAACCATAGAATGATGGGCATCTTCTTCCTCTGCCCCACAGACGGAGCACACGGGGCTGATCTTTGGATACGGCGGTGCAGGCTCTAGGCCACCGCGAGCGAGTCCGTTGCCAAACGCCAGGCGAACACCCTGATCTTCTGAGGCACGCGAGCCTTCCACACGAGGCTCCGCTGAAGAAAGGAGCAATATGGCGCATTGGTTCTGGTTCCATGGTTAAGTTTTGGCGTGACAATTGGATCCCACGCACCGATAATATGAAGCTCTCGGGCATGAAGCAAACATGTCGCCTGAAATGGGTCTCTCAGTTCATTGGCCCGCTGACGCGGCAATGGGATGAAGCGACTGTCCGCAAGTTCTGCTATCCTCACGACGCCGCTGCAATCCTTCAGATTAAGCTGCCACACAGACATGTGGATGATTTTGTTGCTTGGCAACCTGAGAACAATGGGATGTTCAATGTTAGGAGTGCGTATAGACTTGGCCTGCAAACAAAAATCCAGTCCTTAAGCCGTGGCCAGAGCAGCGCGGAACCGCATGGAGATAGGAGTATTTGGAGGTCCATGCATAACTCCCTGCCACGTTGCTGACACATTTTGAATGAAAGTTGTGTCAAGAAGGTGACCAGACGGGTAGTATTTAGCCTTCAGGAGACGTGCACACAGGCTGTCAGGGAACTGAATCAGCCGCCAAGCCTGACGGGCCAAGAGAGCTTGATTAAACACTTTGAAGTCCCAAAATCCCATGCCGCCGCAGGACTTTGGTTGAGTGACTTTGTCCCATGAGAGCCTGTGCATGAGGCGTCGATCATGTTCGTCGCCCCAATGGAAATTTCGGATCAGTTTATTCAGTTCTTCGATCAAACTCGGGGGTAACTGAAACACACTCATGTTCGTCGGTAGGGCCTGCAGGACAGCTTTGATCAGAACTTACTTGCCCCCACTCGAGAGGTACTTCTCCATCCAGTCGCTCAACCGTTCGTGGAACTTCTCCTTTTAGGTTTGGAACTTTTCTTTTTTCATGCGACCTTCAGGCAGAGGCAACCCGAGGTACTTCTCCTCAAAGCTGTCAGTGTCGTATTGGAGCAGCACCTTGATAGCCGCCTGAGTTTGGTCATCAATTCGCTGCCCATACATGATTGAACACTTCCCTAAGCTGACAAGTTGACCTGTACCACGCTCATAACGGTCCAGAATATTCTTGATCACCTCAGCTTGCTGAATGGAGCCCTGGAAGAACAAGAGACAGTTATCAGCAAAGAGCAAATGGGACATCCCCGGTGCATTACGACATATTTTCAGCTCCTTGAGGTTTCCAGCATCAACTTCTCTCTGAATTAGTCTTGAGAGACCCATCAGCTACAAGTAGAAACAAGTATGGTGACAACGGATCGCCTTGGCGAAAGCCGCATGTTGGCGTAAAGGTGTCCAACGCATGTCCATTGAGGCGAACAGAATAGCGTACGGTGGTTACACATTGCATCGTCCACTGTATCCAAGTGCTATGAAAGCCCAGTTTTGCCATTACACCTTGAAGGTACCGCCAGTCCACACGGTCGTACGCCTTGGCCATATCCAATTTATAGGCACAGTACTTAAACCGCTCCACTGAATTGCTCTTAATCGCATGAATACACTCAAAAGCCATGAGGGCGTTGTCTGTGATCAGCCGTCCCGGGATGAACGCACTTTGCATCGGCGAGATAACATGGTGCAGCAGAGGCCGTAAGCGGTTAACCAGGCATTTCGAAATGATCATAAACACCACGTTGCATAAACTGATCGGCCAGAAATCCTTTAGCTCCTCTGGTTCATTCTTCTTTGGAATGAGTACAATTATGGTATCATTGACCTCATCGGGCATCCTCCCCTCCCTGAAAAAAGCTTGGACAGCTGCCACAATATCTTGCTTCAGAATATCCCAATTGCGTTGCAGGAACCGGGCCGGAAAACCGTCAGGCCAAGGGGCCTTAAGCGGGCCAATCTGGAACAAAGCCTCACTAATCTCCTGTTCAGAGAACGGCGCACAGAGCTTAGCATTCATCTCCTCATCCAATGTGGACCACACGCACAGAAAACAGCTCGAGGAGTTCAGACGGCTCAGTGTTGTCCTCCTGTGTGTACAGCTTCTGAAAAAATTCAGTTGCCATATGACCAATAATGTCAGCCTCATTATCTGTCCAGGAGCCATCAACTCGTTTCAGCCTAGATATCTTGTTCTTTTTCCGACGCCATGTTGCCTGTCAGTGAAAGTATTTGTGTTCCGATCCCCTTCACGCAGCCATGCAGCACGAGATCGCTGCATCCACATAAGTTCCTCTCTGTAGAGTAACTCATCCATCTCGGCTTGTAGCTGTTTCCGTTCAGAGATACTATCCGCATCATTACTGTGCAAGAGTTCCTCCACCGGCTCATCTTCCTTTCCAGCTCTTTTGGCACGGATTTGAAGTTTGTTTTCTTCCAATCATACAACGCCACCATGACTCCTCGGAGAGAGGAGCATACATCATTTAGGTTTTTTATATGGTCACGCCTAGACCAAGCTTCCTCCACAGTCGCCATAAGGGATGGTTCCTGCTCCCACATGATCTCATAACGGCGAATTGGCTGTGCCGAGCGGTGAGCCCGCTGCAGCAGCAAAGAGAGGACAATGGTCCGATCTTGAGGAAGCTAGGTGTCGAATTTGGGTGTTAGGGAAAGGCGATTTGTACGGTACCTTTTACTGCTCATGGGAGGAGACCAGTATGATTTCATTTGTACGGCTCAGATTAATGGGTGGGGATTAGGCCCATCTGGCCCGGCAAGCCGGAAGTATGATGCCGTAACAAATCGACCAGCCGCTCCTGTAAAAAAAAAAGACCAGCCGCCACTGTGTCCAGACACCTCCGCCGCCGCATCCAGAGTTCCAACCGCCGCCGCCGCATCCAGCTACCCGCGGCTGCCGCCCCGCCTCTTAGGGCATGTACATTGCAGGACGCTTAGTGAGGCGCTTATGCGAATAAAAATAATTATTGTGGAATATAATTATCAGCTAAGCGTCGGTGTGACAACGCAAGGCGCTTAGTTTGGTCGCTACAAGAGTAGGAGGACCTGCGGTAGCGCCGTGTGCTCTACAACGCGAGACGCTTGGTCAAAAGGAAAAAAGGCACCGACAGAGTAAGGGAATCACCGGTAGCTCACTCTCCCCAGTGACCTTCTCCTATGCTCGTCCCTTCATCGTGGATTCCCAATACCCGGAGTAGCCTGCGCCGCCATAGATCTTCCACTCAGCGGCTCTGCCGTCTTCAGCCACGGTGGGCTCTCTTCAGCCACGGTGGGAGTGAGCAGCGAGCAGCGAATCCGCCCATATTTCTCCCCGTGACAAGCCTCCTCCCCACCGGTGGCCGGCTTCCATCCACCGCTGTCATCTCGTCCGGCAGCAGCGGCGCCCCTAATCGTTGATTTCGAGCCCTGGAAGAACTTGCACTGGCGTGGATCTCTACTACTCTGTGCTACCATCATCGTCCATGCGTGGTACTGGCCGCTGTTGGCCTCCGTCCTGCCGGAGCTAGAGCTGGGCTCTCCCGATGCCATGTGTTGATTTCGAGATTTATTCCCCTTTTTTCTGATATGTACTTTGCCTATCTTTTTTCTGATCTTTGGTAGATTTCTGGGGTTGCTGTGCCTGGCACATGGATTTGAGATTGGATTTGCTTGATGCTTCCGTCAGATGGATCTATTTTTGATGATTCGGTAATTATGCAGCTAGCTTGATGGATATGTGTCTGCAGCTAGCTATGAGATTTATTTTTGCCTAGCGCCTTGCATAGCGTCCGGTGCTTGGTCAACCTCGGATGCGCGGAAAAATAGTGCCATCGCGCCCGACGCTTCATCTTGCGTCGACGCAACGAAAATTCCCAGCCTCGCAGGGGATTCGATCGTAACTACCGGGATTTTCTTCCTAGCGTCGGCCTAAGAGTCGAGCGTTGTACATGCCCTTACACGCCCAATCTCGCCGCCCCTGCCTCTTCTTCCACCTCGCACACGCCCGAGCACTCCGCCGCCATTTCCACGCCGCTGCCACCGCCTCCATCTCGAACTCTGACACCGTCTCGGTCATCCCCTTCGACTCTTCTCCCAGACCGGCAAGGGAACCCGTTTGTCCTGCACACCTCCGGCCGAATCTCCGCCTGAGGCACGAGGTACATGTTTCTGTCCATCATTTAAACTGATGAACTTTCAGTTATGTAATAGGAAATCTGAACATGTTCCCCTCCACTTTAACCACTTATCGAGTACAAGAAATTTGCCTAATGGTGTGAATTACTCTAAAGCAAGGTGTGTATTTTGATTTGGTAGTAACCTGCACCGATGTCTGAAGCCATGCATCATCTTGGTCCTAGGAACAACATACAAGTCATTTCTCTAGGCACAAGGGTATCAGCTAAAGTTCTTAGAAGAATAGTGAAGAACTTGTTGACAGGTAGTAAGGTGTAAATTAAAGGTTAGCCTGCCTCCTACATGTTGACAAGTCTTTTTCATTTGTCTGACTTGGTTCTACCAGTCAACTACAATCACCACAAACCAAATAAGCTGAAACAGCAAAAACAATGGCAAAAACAGGAGAGAGCACAAATAACTAAAATTGAGCATATATGCATATTTTTTTCACTTGTATTGTCTGTACAATTTATGAAATTACTATTACTGTAGTCTTCCAACAGCATACCGCATTGTTGTAAGACAGAAAACACTAAATCATGACTGTCCAGATACCATTTTTGATAATGAGTAGTTCTTTTTCCAAATGCCTTGTGCTGATGAAATTAACGGCACTACCGGATATATGGCCAGAGGTTGATTCTTTGTTGCGGTTGTTCTTTTTTGTTTTAATATCAATTCATGTTTGCCACAGCAGCACTCAAGCTAGCTGGTGCATGCAGATCGAGTACATCATGAAACTTATTAGTTCAATTAACGTTGGCGGCATTGCAGCATTTAGTTGTTGTCTGGTTACTGACACTAACAAATTTAATCCTTGGTGCAGGCTCAGCCCGTTCTTACAGTGCTCCGAGCTGGCCATGGAACTCCGAGAAGAAACAGCCTTTTCCGCTGAAGAAGGTAATTCAGGTTTACCTGAGTGCAAAGGAGAAAAGGTATTAAGATCATGAGGATCGGTTTGTTTGTGGTATGAAGCGGTTGCAACTGCACTCAACTCTTGAGAGCTTCCATCACAAATTTATCCAAGGCCATTTTCAAGAAGGTATTGCCGCTTGGTGTTGTCGACGATAACCGGAATGCAACTATTATGCATCGGTTCTTAGTTTGACTCGGCCGGATTGACGACACCAGACCCGGCGACGAAACAGAGAGTGGCAGCCACCAATTTATGTTTAGGGGTCCTAAGAATGGTGGGAATGGATGGCAGGCTCCAAGATGATGGCACAGTTTGAAGACTATGTTGTGACATTGTTAGTTGTATTCAGTTTTGATAGTTTTAATTTGTATTCAGTCTCTATCAGTGTATTTGAATTCCGTTACATGTACGTGTACGTGTACAAGCTAAGATTACATTTCTTTCCACTCTGATCTTAAAACTGGGCACACATAATTTCTATGTAAGCTGCTTCTTCTAGTCATAGAGACATTCAGATCTAAGACACCTTCACGGGAGCACATCCCATGTTTCAAACCTAAGCACATCACATGTTCAGACCTAAAATCATACTTTCAAATTTCCATGCATACAGTCTAAAAGTCAAATCGATAAGACTGGCAATAAACTGATACTTGATGGCCGGTTCATCAACTTATAGTCGCTGGCGGGTGACGATGTGGCATAGCAGCAAGAGCTCAAGGTGGTATCCATTTTTGGATGTGAATATCTGGGTAAAACTACACTTGCCAAAGTACTGTACAGCAGATCTGGAATGCAATTCAGTTGCAAAGCATTCATTCCGAGTGTCCAAAAAGCCTGACATGAAGAGTCTTTTCCACAACTTGTTCTCGCAGCTCCACCAGAAAAAGCAGCCACTACCTGCAAAATCGTAAAACAAGCGACTACCTCCTGATCTCCATGTATTGTTTCGGCAAAACTCTCAATTTTACTGTTAGCCTGATGGTAACCGTATTATAAAATCATCAACAATTGTGTGGTCTTCTCTTCCTGCATAGCCTTACCACGCTACTAACTACAGTAGAACCAACTTCACAAAAGGCTAATCAGGAACAGGATACATTACATGCCCAGGACACAAGCTCGCACAAAGACCCGACCGATCAGCAGACGATCAACAATAATTTTCTCTCAAAACTCTGATCCGAGTTCACTGAAATTTGGAGACCAAGCTCCCAAGTCCCAACTACCAAATGCAGTAGCCAACAAATAATTCAGCAGCCAACCCAGATAATGGGAGCGGGCTAGGAGTTGATCGTGGTGCGACGGTTGGGCGCCCTCCTGGTCGACCTCCAGCTCCAGCTTCGTCTCAGGCTCCGGGGGAGGAGTACGACGAACGGGAGCGGGCGTGGCTCCTCGCACGCCGCCTACGGCGCCAGCAACCCCCTCCCACCAGAGATTCGACGGAGCCTCTCGTCGAGGTCGACCACCTGAACGCGGCGACGACACGGAGCCGGCGCCAACGGAGGCGTTGAGGAGCTCCAGCGAACTAGGGTTTCCGTTCCGTGAATTTGGGGAATTCTGATTAGGGATCGACAGCAAACGGAAGGTAGTCGTTGCCATCTTCCATCTTGGTCTGCAATGCAAATTTTTTCTTGGGTCTGCACCCATCTAACGTCCTGGGCCGGGGCCCATTTGCGGGATGTCGCAAATTAGGCACCAGTATGACTTGTACTGCTCACGTTTTTAGCACCAGTATGAATTCTTCCCAGCCCTTAGATGGACGAAAACAAATGGCTGTTATTGATTTGAGGGTACCACAAAACTCCTCTAGGAAACGAAGGGACCAATCTGGGGACGCCACCACACGGTCAAGCCTGACCTTCACATTCCTCTCTCCTTTCTGCTTGTTGTCATACGTCCATGGGACACCGGTGAAGCCCAAGTCATGCACATCGCAATCAGAGAGAACCTCCCTGAAATCCATCATCAGTCTCTCCGATCTTCTAGATCGTGAGAAGTGTTCCGCTTGCCACATTGCCTCGTTGAAATCCCCCATCAACATCCAGGGTTCTGAGGATTTTTTCTTGATTCTACGGAGCATCGTCCACATGTGGTGGCGTTCACTTGGCTTCGGATCACCATCAGGTGTTCGCTCTGGCAGGCACCATCAACATCCAGGGTTCAAAGGATTTATTCTTAATTCTAAGGAGCATCGTCCACATGTGGTGGCGTTCGCTTGGCTTCGGATCACCATCAGGCGTTCGCTCTGGCAGACGCCATAACTTGCATGATTGGGAGCTCCACCATTGACATCTTAAGCACTCATCAGGTGTTTCAGTACCGTCAATTAGACAAGTTGATGATATGTGCAATCATATTTGTAACTTCATAATAAACATAGAACTGAAACTTAAGTTTTTTTATTCTAAACTAGAACTTAAGTTGTGAGCCCATAATTAGCATTTAGCACCAGTAGCCAGCAATGGTATGAAAAATAAATCACGTTTTCTTGTTGGTGCTAGTGATTTTGTGTGGGCTATTTGATAACTGCCGAAATGATGTTGTTGTATTGTATATATATAAAGTGGGGCAAAAGCTTTGCCCCATATATTAATTAAGAGAGGATATTACAAGAAATTAAAGGTTCAAGTTACAAAAGAACTACTCTCGCGGTATCAAGTGCTCAAATGTTTGGCACCCACAATGACCCACAACGGATCTCCCGCTTAATTTTTTCAAGAATGACTAGGGGAGTTGCGAACTTGTTTCGGAAAACTCTTGCATTACGTTCATTCCAAATTTCCCAAGTGGTGGGCAAAGTGAGAGCGGCGACGGCTTTGCGATTTGGGGTCGACTGATGGCCCTTGACGTAGTTACCTGCGTAAAAAAAATGGGTTAGGTTGAGACTCCAAGTGCAGAGTGTGTAGTATAGTGAAATACAGTTTTCCCCACGAGGGGTGACTCGAGGGTTTAATATCGAACTCTCGGGGAATCAGTAGTGAAAGATTTATCTTCTTATCCTTCTCTTGAAAACCTACAAAATAAATTAAGTTGTTTTGATCCTCAACCTCACCTAGTGGTTGTCAAGCACAAAGTGTGAGAATGATATGAAAATAATATGTATGCAAAACAGTAAATAAATATGCAATGATGATAAATAAATATGCAAGGATGGTGGAAACAATAATGGATGATGTTTTTGGGTTTTATATTGTGAATGCAAGATGTAAAGTGTTTTTGTATTTTCGGATTTTTAAATGGCAGAAAATGTAAAGTGGGTAAAAGTTGTTGGAAAGGTGTTTCTTATGATTAAAAATGGACCGGGGTTCATGGTTTCACAAATGCACTCTCTCTTTAATAAAGTGGTAGACAATGGAACACTAGAATTAACATATGAGATTGCAACAAATAGGTTTCATGACAAGTTACTAACTATACGGGCATCATGTCCTAACATAGAGACCTTTTGTTTATTAGTCTCTCTTATACTCCACCAAGATGCAAACTAAATCTTAACACCTCAGTAATTAAGATAAATCAGAGTATATCATTAAGTTCTATGAGATGAAGTTAAAATAAGAACATTCTAGATCTAGTCATGGAGAAGTGGCATAGTCACCCACAACTCCGGTAGCAAGGTATTTTTCTTTATTCCTAGTGAGGCAACAAAGTAAGGTAAACATACCCAAGTGGATCGCGAAACTTCTCTCACTTTCACCGCACTAGCCACCCCCGTTATTCCAACTAATGCACACATCACTCCTCACACGCTCTCATAAACATGCTTGATCAAAACAAGTACACAAGAACGCGGTACATAATATGCATCTACTTTCATAACTGACACAAACTATTGCAATCTCAAACATATATTAACTCATAAAAAGATCCACCACAAAGGTATTACATAGATGACCGTAATCATGTTCAGCAGCTCATACGGTACTAATTAGTGAAGCTCAAGAGAGGAGAGATACATAAGTTACTTCCACAAAACCATAGTCCAGGGGTGGACTACTCCCTCTTCATCATGGAGACGGTGGAGAAGTCGTTCGAGAAGATGGAGACCACGCCGGCAGCGCCCCGCCGGAGTTTCCCCCCTCCAATCTACAACTCCAGGTCTCTATTTCATGGTTTCTGTGTTTCGGCGGCGCTCCTTTCCGAAGGGCGTCGGGGACTATTTTTATAGTCGGTTTTAGGTCAAGACGGAGGCGGTGGAAAAAAGATCAACGGTAACAGAGCCTCGAGGGCCAGGATGGTGGGTCCCACGCGGCCAAGGAATCTGGCCGCGTGAGCCACCCTCTTTTGGCCCACGGGCCTATGTTTGTTCGCTTCCTTCGCTCTCACGCTTTGTTCCTTTCAAAAACGGATGCTCGTAAATTATTAGGTCATTTGGACGTCGTTTGGGTCCCTGAAACATCAAAATATAGAAAATATGGTTTTCTGCTTGTGGAGGGTTAATTCCATAAAAATAGGGAAACAATGAAATATTCCCAAAATCATTATAAAACTGTGATATAACCCTTATATGATGCAATATGATTGAAATATAAGTAAAACAATGCAAAGTTTATGTATGCATTTTACATGCATCATCGACCCATCCGTCATCAACAACCACCACTCATCCATCGAGAGGTTATTCCAAGCATATGCATGGTTGAATTACTTGAAGCCCCAAACAATCCTTGATAAGCTCCCAAATGTGCCGCGTGAGTCGAAATTTCCACAAAGAGGTGAGATACCGTTTCCATTGTTTGTTTGCAAAAAGGGCATAAGCCACAATTTGGCCACCCTCTTTTCGCCAAGCGATCCGCCGTCCAAACTGAAAGGACAATGATGTCGCCTAGAGGGGGTGAATAGGCGATTAGAACTTTTCCGGTTTCGGCTTGCTAATTGCGGAATAAAACTAGGTGTTTAAATTAACAAGCCAACAACCTAAATAAACTAGGTTCACCTATGTGCACCAACAACTTATGCTAGGCAAGACAATCAACAAGGTGATAGCAATATAGAATACTTCAAGCACGAAGGCTATCACAATGTAAGGTGCATAAGTAAAAAGCTCAGGTATAGAAATAACCGAAGCACGCGGAGACGAGGATGTATTCCCGAGTTCCTCCTTGATAAGGGAGTACGTCTCGTTGGAGAGGTGTGAACCGACACAACAGTTCAACAACCACAAAGGTTTCACCCTCTTCTCCGATGAACCGCACCACAAAGGTTTGGTTCACCTTCCACTATCGGTATTCCTTCGAGGCGGAATCCGGAGCCTTACAACAACAATCCGGGGCACAACCCACAAAAGGATTGGGGGCTCCCGAACGGCTTTCAATAACAATCTGAGGCACAACCCACAATGGGATTGGGGGCTCCCGAACGGCTTCAAGTGACCACACAAGGGTCCAACCACCACAAAGGCGTCTAGGGCCTGAAGACCCAAGAGTAACAAGTTCACAAGATTTCAACTTCCACGAATCCTCATGGAGAGCACACAGATGCACCAAATGCAAAAGGCAAGAGCACAAGTGCTCAAATCCTTCACTCTCAAATCCCATCAAAAGCAACTAATGCTTATGGGGGGAGAAGAGAGGAAGAACAAAGAGGAGAACCACACAAGAACTCCAAGAACTAGATCCACTAGGTTCCCCTCACTTAGAGGAGATATGGTTTGGTGGAAAGGTAGATCTAGGTCTTCTCCTTCAATCCTCCAAAGATCAAAGAGTTTGGGTGGAGGGATTGGGAGATATCAAAGAAATGAGCTTGCAACAAGGACAATGATGTCGCCTAGAGGGGGTGAATAGGCGATTAGAACTTTTCCGGTTTCGACTTGCTAATTGCGGAATAAAACTAGGTGTTTAAATTAACAAGCCAACAACCTAAATAAACTAGGTTCACCTATGTGCACCAACAACTTATGCTAGGCAAGACAAGCAACAATGTGATAGCAATATAGAATACTTCAAGCACGAAGGCTATCACAATGTAAGGTGCATAAGTAAAAAGCTCAGGTATAGAAATAACCGAAGCACGCGGAGACGAGGATGTATTCCCGAGTTCCTCCTTGATAAGGGAGTACGTCTCGTTGGAGAGGTGTGAACCGACACAACAGTTCAACAACCACAAAGGTTTCACCCTCTTCTCCGATGAACCGCACCACAAAGGTTTGGTTCACCTTCCACTATCGGTATTCCTTCGAGGCGGAATCCGGAGCCTTTCAACAACAATCCGGGGCACAACCCACAAAAGGATTGGGGGCTCCCGAACGGCTTTCAACAACAATCCGAGGCACAACCCACAATGGGATTGGGGGCTCCCGAACGGCTTCAAGTGACCACACAAGGGTCCAACCACCACAAAGGCGTCTAGGGCCTGAAGACCCAAGAGTAACAAGTTCACAAGATTTCAACTTCCACGAATCCTCATGGAGAGCACACAGATGCACCAAATGCAAAAGGCAAGAGCACAAGTGCTCAAATCCTTCACTCTCAAATCCCATCAAAAGCAACTAATGCTTATGGGGGAGAAGAGAGGAAGAACAAAGAGGAGAACCACACAAGAACTCCAAGAACTAGATCCACTAGGTTCCCCTCACTTAGAGGAGATATGGTTTGGTGGAAAGGTAGATCTAGGTCTTCTCCTTCAATCCTCCAAAGATCAAAGAGTTTGGGTGGAGGGATTGGGAGATATCAAAGAAATGAGCTTGCAACAATGGAGGAAAGAGAAAGCAAATCTTGCTGGGCAGAGCTGGGCAGACTGGAGGTAGGTGGAGGGGTATTTATACCCCTCCCAGAAAAAGTGTCGTTGCAGCCAGCTTGACACCGGAGAATCCGGTCCAAGTGACCGGAGACTCCGGCCTGGGCCGGAAACTCCGGCCCCCACCAGGGGGTGAACCACTAAGAACACGGGGCAGCTCGGGCAAAACATTTCGGCCACAAGGGCCGGAAACTCCGGGGCAGGGGCGGAGACTCCGGCCCAAGGGCCGGATACTCCGGCCTAGGCCAGGAGCTGAACCTCCCAAACTTCGACAGTGAAACCCAAGGACCGGAGACTCCGGTTGGGACACACCGGAGACACCGGCCTAGAAAACAGCAAAACTGCAACCCCAACAACTTTTGCTAGAAAACTCCAAATGCGATGAAACCAACGAGGTTGGAAAGGTTGGAAATATTAAGGGTCACAAATATGGAGGAGATATCACACATGTGGGGTATGGACCCTATCTCGAGGAGGACCGGTAATATTTCCAAAACCGAGAATGCAACAAGTTTTCCATCCGGACTCCGTTTTCAATGATCTTGGGCTTGCTCCGAAGATAATCATAAACACTACAAGATCATGCATATACACATCATAGTTCATCATGTGAGGAAGATAACACAAGAGGAGAGTTTGACCTCTCTACAAGAGACGAACCGGTAAAACTTCCAACATCAAAAACATCACAAGATATCCAAAAGAAATCCGTTTTTGATGAACACAAGCTCTAAATTCTCACATGGATAAAAGCCAAATAAGAACCAAGAAAGATGATGATGCCAAGAATGCAAAGGTTTGAGCTCTCCACAAAGATGTGATCAAGTTACTCACTTGAGAGCCCCTCTTGATAGTACGCCATCTATCCTATAACCCGGTCTCCCACTAACACCAAGAGACCGGTAAAATAGAAAACCTATCAAGATCATACATTTGCCTTGCGCATTTCACTTGAGCTCGATGATGACGATCTTGACTCTCTCAAGTTGGAGCACCTTTCTTGATTGTGCTTGCTAGCACATGCTCGATGAAGACTTCTCCAAATGCTCCCCCCATAATCCATTATGGGAGGGCCTCGCAAAGCTCCGTATTCATGTCTCCTTTGCAAGCTTCAATCAAATGATATCTTTCGAGATGAATCATATTGAGCTGCACTTCATCTTCTCTACACATGACCATTCTTCATATAAACCCTTGAGTAGAGCATTGATCATCATGTAATCTTCTAGAGTCCAACACATGAACTCCAATCTTTTTCTATGGACAAGATCTACAAGTATATCTCAATGCAAACATTAGTCCATAAGGATTGTCATTAATTACCAAAACCACCCATGTGGCAACACATGCACTTTCACAAACCCTATTTTGGGTAGCAAGCCATGCAAAAAATTTAGTTTTTGGAGGAGCCCAAGGTTTCCAAATTGTCTTGTCCATGTGAGAGCGAATGGTCCTCATAAATTGCATTTTGTAAGCCGAGGATGCCGTGTATTGCCCGTCTTCCATTAGCTTCCAAGAGATATCATCAACCATGTTGTTGTTGAGATTCAAACTTCAAAGAAGGACCCAAATCTCTGCAAATTGGGTGAAGTGTGTTGTGGTAAAAGTTTCATCGAACCGCACCTTCCGAATTCAAGCATTTCCTTCCACGGTCTTCCCAATCGTCCACTTCTTCATGCTAGAGCACTCAAAAATGAGAGGAGCAATATCCTTGGGCTTGCGTCCCTCAAGCCAAGGTGCGTGCCAAAAGGGAGTTTTTAGCCCATTGCCGATTATGATGGTTGTGGCGGCATAGAAGAGGTCTAAATCCGCTTGAGAGCATGGATTGCCGGAGCCACCCAAATCTTAGCAGGGTCTTTCCACTCCAACCAAGGCCACCACAAGTGCAACGCCATAGCAAACTTCTCAAGGTGTCGAATGCCAAGGCCACCAAGATCATTGGGCCGGCACACCAAATCCCAATTCACCTTGCATTTGGCTCCCGTAGTTGTGTCCTTCGCTGATCAGAGAAAAGCACGTTGAATTTTGTTCAAGAAAAGTATCGTGCCCAGAGGAATGATGAGGAGCGTCAAGTAGAAGATGGCTTGGGATGCAATGACCGATTTAACAAAAGTAGCCCGGTCGGCCGTGGTGATGAGTTTGCCATTCAAAGTTGGAATGCTTGGCGGCATATTTGTCATCAAGATGTTGAAAATCCACCCTCTTGAGGCGCCAAACCGAGAGCGGGAGACCAAGATAGCGCAGGGAAGGTTGCTCTAGTAGCTGGGATGCTTTCAAGGATCTCATCAAGGTTCAAGTTGGCACACCTAATGGAAACCACATAGCTCTTGTTAAAATTTGTGCATAGACCGGTGACCTCGCCAAAGGCCTCAAGAATGGAGGCTAAATTTCCAATTTCTTCTTTAATGGGAGCCACGAACACCACCACATCAACCGCATATAGAGAGGTCCGCAAAATGGTGCCCCTTCCGCGAAGCTTGTGAAGGAACCACTCCTAGTTGCACCCTCTAAATTTTGAGTGAGAGGGTCAATGGCAATGACGAAGAGGAGATGCGAGAGCGAATCGCCTTGCCGGAGGCCGCGGCAATGCACAATGGGGATTCCGGCTATGCCATTGAGGAGCACCCGGGAGGTTGCGGTGGAGAGCAAGGCGGCAATCCAATTTCGAAAACGGCTAGGAAAATCCTGACGCTCCAAGAGGTCAAGAAGGTATATTTCCAACGGATCGAGTCGAAGGCTTTACGGATGTCAAGCTTGAAGAGGAGAGTCAGTCTTTTTCCCTTGTGGAAGCGCTTGGCAAGGTTTTTGAAATAGAGAAAGTTGTCATGGATACTCCTTTTCTTGTTAAAAAGCACTTTGGCATTGGATACGAGCTCATTCATGAGAGGACCGAGCCGGAGAGCAAACATCTTTGCTATTATTTTAGCAATTGCATGACCATAATCATACGCGCCGGCGACATATGTACAGCGGGTTGTTGCCATAAAAACGGTCACATATGTAGTTGTATTGTATGACCATAATCATACAAGTTTTATATTAGGAAACAATAAGAAAAGAAACGCCCAATGAACTAGAAATTTAGCATACTAACCCGACGAAAATCTGTTGTTTAGAGCAAAAAGAAATGCTTATCTGATATGATAATACCGAGGTTGGTACTTTCATATCAGACTTTGTTCCATTGCGTTTTGACGCTATGTGATTTTAGAACTATACATTACCTTTTCTGTCCTATAAAGATCTTGAGAGTTGAGACGTATAATAAAAATGTAGTTAGCAATGCCATAATAAACTTCTTCTTTTTTTTATGCCAGGATTTCCAACCTGCATGTCGTGCAGGGCATCTACGTACGTCCCACGCCGGATGATCTTGCAGAGAATCGATAGTGCCCCAAGGCTGAAGATCGGCTCCATCTTTTTAAAAGGTCAACATTACGATCAGCTCTATCTTCAGTAAAGACTAGAACCTTGGCTTCACAGGTTGCATCAACATGACTATCCCATCGGATGTGGCCAAGCCGTTCACGTCCAGCTGCCGTTCGAAGGAGAGATGATGCTGAACACACCACCGTCATTAGCGTAGCTGAATCTGCCATAAAGTATTTGTTCATCCAATCACCCGTAAAGTACATGTGCAAGCAAAATAACGAGACTGGTTAAGCGCATAAATCGAAAACGGGTGTGGCAAACAAACCATTGCAAACGAGACCAAAAGCGAGTACTCCGTACCAAACTCTATAAGTGGCTACAAGAACAAATGAACGGTGCGCCTCATCAGTTGGTATAATCGGCTACTGCTCCAAAACATCACACCGCTGAATGTAGCGCAAAATCGATCGTGGTGTGGCACCTCACACGTAGATGCATGCTCGACAGCAGCAGAATCAATGAGTACCGGAGAAAGACAGACTCCTGGTGTGCATACTGAAATTCCCGTTGCATCTTATTCACATTCGATCCCATATATAGTATCCGATGTCTCTTAACGATAATGTTTAACAAGACCAGTGTGTTAATAGCAACACGACAGGTTGTCTGATCACAAGTCTCTCGTTAGGATGACTACAACGGGCGACCCAAACGGACACCAATTTTATCTGGATTTTGTCCGTTTGGGTCAGGGTCCGGCCAGTGCGTACGCCGGCGGACACGCCTGTCCGGCCAGTGCCCCCAACAGTGGCGACGCATCCCATTTGGAGCGGACAGCAGCAAGCAAAAGATCACGAAGAACGGCAACACAAATTCGCCAGCAGCAAGAAAAGAAAGGCAATGCTCGATGAATTAAAGGGATATGAACTAGCTCCTGCGAAGAGAGAGAGCAGCGGCAACAGCAATACAAAGCAATACGAAAATACGAAGAGATAGCAGCGGCAGCAACAATACGAGGAGAGAGCAGCCGAACCAGCATCCTGTCTGCAAATCGGCGCACATGAGCCAAGCGAGGAGGACGGCCGCGCTAGCCGTGGAGCAGCTGGACAGGAGCCAGGCGACGAAGATGGCTAGCCCTCGCCGTGGAGTAGGTGGACAGAAGCCGAGCGACAAGGACGCCCACATCCACTACCGTGTCGCCGGGTGGATCACGCAGGACTCGGCGGAAGACCACGCCGTCGTCCTCCGCGTCACCGGGGTGGAGCAGGCTAGTCTCTAGCCGGCGAGCAGGAGGCGAGGTCGATGCCGTCCTCCGCCGTGCGCCTTCGGCGCCATGGTGCAGCGGATGCCGAGGCGCAAGGCCGCCGTGGTCGTCGCTGAGGCCGACGCCGTACTCCTCCTCCGGGTTCTTGCCATGGTCGTCGCCGGTGGGCCGAGTTGGAGAAGAGCTCGTGCGGCTCGCCACCATCGCCGTCCCTCAGATGCGGTGGGGAATTTTCGGGAGAGATGAGAGAGAAGAAGTGGAGGGCGTGGGGTGTTTCTTTGACTGATAGGTGGGCCTGGCAAGTGGTGGAGCGAACAGAGCAGGACAGAGTCGGACGCGCGGACGCGTCCGTCCCGACGCAAACGTGACCCAAATTTGGGCCAGTAATGCGTCGCGCGGACAGAAAAACGGATCGCGATCCGTTTGCGTCGCCCCGTTGAGCCTTGATTTTAACTCCAGCGGACAAGAACGGACCGACGCGGACTCGATGCGTCGGCCCGTTGGAGTCATCGTTATGTGTATTCTTTCTCCTACTAGCAATATAGGCTCTCGTCTTATGTCGAATTGTCGGTCATACATGGGCAAGCCACCCATTTAAGAATGAACCATGAGCACTAATTTATATACACAGTACACATATCACTGAACGAACACTCAAGTCTTGTAAAAACATTAAGTGGCTTATCGACCGAAAGTTCTTTTGATCTCGGACACCAGTGTTCCTGGTATAGAAAATATTTTTAATTTATTCTTTTGCCAAAAAACCACAAAAACAAAATCACCCACATAGTAGTCTAGAAGGGGGCTGGGCTAACTGGTAAATTGAAAAAACAAAATCTACGTAAATTGACCTGTGAAAAAAAAATCTGGGCATGTTTCACGTTTTTTAATTTGCTTTGTTGACTTCTAATGCTTGTTATTTTCGTACAGCCTGCAAATATCAAAATTATTTTTTGAATTTTTTTCCTATGGAAATGAACATACAAATCTACACACGTGATTTTTTGGATAATGTTTTGTGGCATAACAAAATTTTGACAAAATATCACTTTGCAACTGGAGCACTGATGCCCGAGAGCAGAAAAGTTTTACTCCTTATTGACTTGTTTCACCAATCATCTAATATGGAAATACCCGGGGTATCGTCGTGGAGCTCCGGTACCCTTAGTCTCGTTCTGGTGTATCATCGGCGAGCATATGCAGATCCTGTCTTGAGACATCTGTGAAGCTGGCGTTGGGTGTTCTCGACGGCGTCCGATCTTATACACGTTATCACGTTGTCACCAGTCTCTGTCCTTTTTATCCGCAGGCAGGATCGGCGCGCTCCATGGCCCGAAGCAAGAGGGCATGCGGCCTTCTCCAATGACAATTTGGTAGGTGTGGTGCGACTATGTCTGGTGGTTTCACAAGTAGGCGCGGTGACTCTTCTAGTTAGTATCTCGGGTGTTTCGCCGGGTATGGATACTCCAATCCTTTTTTTTCTTTGATCCGCTTTGTAAGAGGGTTGCCTCATCACTTGTATCGGTTTGTCTTTGTTTATAAAGTGGGGCGAAAATCGGTTTCTAGACAATTTAGAACTGTCCATTACCTTTTTTTCCCTGTTATAAAGATCTTGAGGAGTATAATAAAAATGTAGTTAGCAATGTCAGTATAAACTTCACTTCTCTTTTTTTAATGCCGGGACTTTCAACCTGCAGGACATCTACGTCCCTCGATAGATGATCTTGCAAAGAATCGCTAGTGCCATGAGGCTGAAGATCGCTCCATGTTTTAAAACTGACAGCATTACGATCAGCTCCATCTTCACTATCAGGTGGCAGATAGTGCTGCAAAACAGGTTCTTAGGCTTGACCTAAAGCAACCTATCTTTACGAGCACTTGTTCAACTCACAGAGACACAATTTGTCCTATTATTTCTGTTCTACAATCTTTAAATTTACAGGGCATTGTACTTAACGTTATATTATGTACTTTGAGCTGAAATATATTAGGTGCCCCTGGCGCCTCCAGTTGTTCAAAAAAAAAAAAACATGGCCGTCCCACTGGATGGGGCCAAGCCGTTCTCACGTCCAGCTGCCGTTCTTGAGAGAGATGATGCCGAATACTCCGCCGTCGAGAGTACAGCTGAAGCTGCCATAAAGTATCCGTTTACCCATAAAGTACACGCGCGATATTACCATGACTATGACTAGTGGAGCAAGACAGAGTTGTGTACTGTCCACAGTCCACTCCTCCTCCCGGTGCATCTTATTCCCAATCGATCCGTCCTATAATATGCGAGGTCACCTAACCATACATTTTTTACAAGACCACTGTTAATAATAGCTACTACTAGGTTCGTCTGATATCAGGTATCTGCAGTGGCGGAGCCAGGATCGTCAACTTTACTTATGTAACAAAATTTTCTTTGAGAGCACAACGAATGTAGACAAATTAAACAGGAGCACAGAAAACTGAACTTTATTGCAACATAATCATGGTAGGATTCCTTTGCGATCATGCTTACTTTGATAGGTATACATAATAGCATCCGTACAGGGCCGGGCCGACAGAATCCGAGGCCCTGTGCGAAACCCTAAAACAGTGCCCTACCCCCTCTACTAAATTCACGACCGTTCCCTGCCAACGTGCCGATCGGAATTCAGCGATTGGTTGATTAAATGCGGAGCATTTTAGCAAGGAACATACGATGAATTGGCGCTTGGCGGCCTATCGCTCGACGATTCTCACTTCGGCTTTCTCGGTCGCTATCATGATTAATCTACTGATCGGTGGAGGGTGTGTGTATGGGAAGGGGTTCATTTCATGGACTGCATGACCTCGCTAGGCACTACAGGTGACGACATAAAAAACCATTTAATATTGGTACAGTTGAAATAAGATATTTTTAAAATTTAAAAACAGATGCAAATGGATAATGTATAGGGCCGTACCAATACATCTGAATTTTTTTTACCTGAAGATATTTTAAAAATTTAAAAACAGATGCAAATGGATAATGTATAGGGCCGTACCAATACATCTGATTTTTTTTTACCTGAAGACACTTCTGGTTGGCATCATTTCTCTTGACCTTTTTTTGGGCGCTTAGAAAAAGGAAAAATGTTAAGATGGAGGAAAGAGGATTCGAACCCACTACCTAGACCTGGGCTAAAAACAGATTGCCGCCACATTCCAACCAGTTCACCATCTATTCTTGTGTGTATTCTGTAGGACACGACTGTATTTAGTAGAAGCTAAGAACAACTAATTCAAATTATGGGCCCCCAAAAAATTTGGGCCCTATGCGACCGCACAGGTCGCACACCCATGGGCCCGGGCCTGCATCCGTACTAATAAACTGGAATATATCAGTTTCAACGTAGGCAATGAGACAATGATTTTTCAAGAACACGCAAGAGGATTGCGTGCCTTCTTTATTAAGATAGAAGAAGCAGTTTTACAAAATCCAACCGAGACAAGGAACCACAGGCGATTCCTTGCTTAAGAACCCCACGCTGATTACTCCCTAATCCTCGCATCCACTCCACAAAGCTTCGCTCGTCGCCAAAGCTCCCATTCCTCTCTAATCTTCCTACACACCGTCCATGGTAAGGAGGCTACCTTGTCGAAGACTCTGCTATTTCGTTCGAGCCACAAACTCCGCGCCACCAAGATGATCATGGAGTTCACATCTTTCTTCTTGCTCCGTGGTACTGCTGCGGCAAGATTACACCACCAAGCAGCCAAATTGGACTGTGCTGTTGGGGTAAAGCGATGGAGACGGAGTGGCAGCAAAGATCTCGTACCATACCTCTCTCGCAAACGAACACTGCAGCGTGAGATGCTCCGTTGATTCCTGCTCCTGGCAGCTGAGTGGACAAGCGGCTGGGTGATCAAGACCACGCCGCGCAAGTCTGTCTGTAGTCCAGATCCGACCTCTCAGAGCAAACCACATATGTAACTCGTAAAGCAGCGGCGCTCCCGGCGACCACAGTTTTTCAGCTGCCGGGTATCCCTCTCTCCCCATGAAGAACATGGTGTACGCCGACTTGGAGGAGTAGACTCCATTGTTAGTTAGCTTCCACGTGAACCTGTCTTCCTCCTCGACCAGTTCCTTGCCGGCCAGCAGATCCCACACCTCCAAGAACTCCGCAATGGCAGGGATCGACAGTGCGCCTCTAATGTCCGCCACCCATCTGTGATTGGGCAATGCCTCCGCCACCGTTATCTGTTGCGCTGCATCACTGACGAACTCCATCAAATGCGGGGCGAGGTGCGCCACACTTTGCCCGCCAAGCCAGCGGTCTGTCCAGAATTTCAGTTTTCTGCCGTTCCCGAGATCGCACCTCGTACCGGCCAAGCACATCTCCTCCGCCTCCGGTGCTAGTTTGAATTCGAGACCCTGCCATGGCTTGTCTGCCCCGGAAATCTGTAACCAGCGCCAACGAGCCTGCAACGCATGATTCATCAATCTCAGATCCTTTACTCCCAAGCCGCCGAGCTCCTTCGGCAGGCAGAGGGTGCGCCATGCCACCACACAGTGCCCTCTGCGTGCCTCTGTCGACGCAGACCAGAAGAATCCCCGTAATAACTTCTCCGCGCAGGTGAAGAACCACGGCGGCAAGTCCAGCGACAACAGATGGTAGACCGCGGTGGCGGAGAACACAGAATCCACTAGAACCAGCCGCCCGCTTTTCTGTAACAGAGCTGCCTTCCATGAAGGAAATTGCCCCGCCATCTTGTCAATCAGCGGCTGCACATCCGCTTTGGCCAACCGCCCTACTGTCAAGGGCAATCCCAGATACTGAATTGGGAAATCCTTGACAGGACACTGCAGCACATCCATGATCGGCTGGATGTCAATCTCTTCGCAACGAATCGGCGAGGCTGAGCACTTCGCCAGATTACATCTGAGGCCCGAGGCGCCTCCAAACAACTCGAGCAGCTGGATTGCCGTCGTCGCCTCCCCAATTGTGGGCTTGATGAATAGCACGACGTCGTCTGCGAACAAGGAAAGCCGATGTCGAATTCCAAATTCTGTCAGAGGAGCAAACAGCCCCGCGTCCTCTGCCAACTTAAATACCGCATTCAGCACGTCTACGACTAAGATGAAGAACATCGGCGAACTCGGATCGCCCTGTCTCAGACCACGGGCATGCCAGAATTGATCGCCCGCGTTCCCGTTAACCAACACTCTCGTCGACTGTGTGGATAGCATCGTCGCGAGCCTCGCCGTCCACCGAGGTCCGAAGCCCCTCTTCCTCAGTATTTCCAGGAGAAAAGGCCACGCAACTGAGTCAAACGCTTTCGCCATGTCCAACTTCAGCATCAGAGCGGGGACACGCCGTCGATGCAGACTTCGAATCGAGTTCTTGACCATAAAGAAGTTGTCCTGGATTGCCCGCCCCTTAACAAATGCGCTCTGGTTGCCGTCCACTAGCTGCGGCAAGGGCTTGGCCAACCTCGCTGCCATCACCTTTGACACGATCTTCGCGAAACTGTGCACAAGGCTTATCGGGCGATAGTCCCCGACCTCCACAGCGCCGTCCTTCTTGGGCAGGAGCGTGATTAGCGCATCGTTCACCTTAGCGAAACCCCTTCCGTCCGCAGAATCGAACCAGCTCACCGCCCGCATCACCGCCTGCTTGATCAGCGGCCATACGGATTTAAGAAATCATCGCCTATTCTATTGCGCAAATCAGTCTTGATAATTTTCATCGCAGAAAACGCTCTCTAAACTGTTGCCGTCGCGACCGGCAGAATCAATGCTAGCTTCACCAAAAGAAATACTAGAGGAAAACTTGTATTCTTCTTTGTCTCAACTAGTTTTCGGCAAAGATCACTAACCACTTTCAGATTGGAGAGTCTTGAATCATCACGAACATTTTCAATAAAGTTGTCAAGCTGGACGCTAAGCTCTCAATTAGTGTGGTCAGCGTATATCTCCCCATACCCCATGGCGTCGCTCCCAATTCGCCTTACAGATCGATTTTTCGATTTGGGGATTTAGACGGGAAGTTGAAGCGGAAGAGGTTGGAGGAGAAGTCGAGATGGTCGATGGAAGCACATCGTGGTTGATTCACGAATTTACTAGAGCCTCGATGGGTTGTTTTGCTATATGGGCCTATGGCCAGGGCCCAGCGATATCACACAAATGGGCCTGTGAGGTCAGATTTCTCTATTTTTTCTGTCCAGCGGTGGAATACATATACTAGCAAAAGTGCCCGTGTGTTGCAACGGGAAATGAAAATATCACACACCTCTAACCCAACAAGTAGGACTGAAAAACCCTCCACCCCTACCCATAAGAATCCATGTCCACTATTCCACTCCTTTTAGTGTTCTATAATTGGATGAATGACAACACATTAATAGTTAAAATGATAATTAAAAACCTATTATCCGCGACATTCTCACGATAGAAGACGTTGAAAACACATGAAAACAAATTAAAATTAGGCAAATTTGACCTACTTTACCATAATTTCGACATTAGTCGATGCAACCACGGTCGCCAAAAAAACATATAACTACCAAATCAGCCTAGCTATGCAACAACATTAAAAATTACTATTCTTATACAATATTTTTCCGTCTATGATGCATGAATATGCTCCCTGTTTGCAGAAGTTCATGGAGTAAATATGGAGAGAGATTACGCCAAAAAGGTTTGGGCAACCTGCTCTATCCCTGCTATTAATGCAAAGACATTAACAAAAGGATTAATTCCACATGCAGTGCATATTCTACACCCTTAGGAGCAGAATACAGTTATTTTCTGCTACACAACACTACCGAGACGAATTAGCAAATATCAAAAAAAAAAGACAACCCGAGCCATAAGACACAACTACAAAATACAGAAATTAAAATTGGCAGCCATGTTTGACAATTAAAAAATAAGGGTTTAATCCATTACAGAAATAGTTATTCAACATTCAAAGATTACGCATAAGATATCAAAAACAATTACATGAAAAGTACACTAATTGGCCTTCAAGCAGTAAAACTACTATCTTGTTCAATGCTTGCTTCTATTACTTCCTATTTGCTGTCACAAATAAATGAGTTGGGCATTGCAAAAACTACCTATATTTAGCTACGTTCTTCAATACTTGCCACATATAACAAGGAAATCAAACATTAGCAAACTGTGACAAAAATGATCTCATTAAAATCAAATGCACAAGCAACAAGGTAGAAAAGTGGGTTGACGCGTGGGTGGGTGTGTGGGGGTGGGGGCGCATGGGTATTCAGTGGAGACTGGGAAATGGAAAGTGTGTGTAAGAACATTTTCGTCAAAACGGCAAAACACTTGAGGAGGGTTAGTATGTGATGAGGACATCCCTAGTTCCTTACCATCTTTTCATGTTGATGATGTTGTTGCTCAAGACAAGCCTAATGAAGTGAGGATTGGTCCAATGACAAGGTCAAGAACAAAGTTATTAGAACAACAGGTGAACTCACTCTTAATTGAATATGATGTTTGTGATTATGAGAATTTTATACCACCTAAGTCTACGCATTTATGTATGATCAGGGTTATTGATAACACAAACATTATCGGAGGACAGGAGCAGCAAGTCATGGAGGAGGACATGGACAACATGATGAACAAGCCTTTCAAGAGCTCGAGGGAGGAGAGGGAGGCAGGAGCACTTGAAGAAACGAAGTTCTGGAATTACTCGGAATATCCGAGTTGGCCTTGACCGGAATATCCGGTCCATCGCAGGATTGCGCCCAAAAACAGTCTGGAATTATTCGGATTATCCGAGACACCCTGGATCGGATAATCCGGGTTAAAGGAATTCCTGCGTCAGAAAGTTCTGTAGTTACTCGGATTATCCGAGTCGCCCGATACTCGGAATATCCGAGTAAAGTCGGAAACGCGTCTTTTGTACCTTTTTCGAGTCCGTCTCGTCCTAGGTCGGTTTAGGTCGGATCTTTGGGCCTGGGAAAGTCTCCCCAGCCCCCATATATACTGAGGAACCCTATTGTAATAGGTTAGACCACGTTTAAGATAAACCCTAGATTGGATTGCTAAGCATTCATCTATATCAGAATTCCTCTTTGTTGCTATCAGGAATTCACCCCCTCCACTTTGTTGCGATCTGGAGGTTATTGCTACCAAAGTTTGAGTGTGGTCTGTTGTTCCATTGGGAATTAGTAGATTGCAAAACCGCTTCGTGGTCGGCGGCTACGTTGCATCGGTGTGAGGCGTCGCGAATATCCATTGGGTTGAAGAGCTGTTGCATTGGCAATAGGGGAGCAGCCGGAGAGTTCGTCGGATTCTCGCAAGTTACCCTTCATCATCATCCACTTACCCACCGCTCATCGAGAAGATCGGGCCACCCCTTATCATCTTGGTATCAGATTTCCAGCGTTTACTCGGTGAGCATCCACAAATCCATCCCCGTAGATTTACTGATTTTCGTCCTATACAGTAAAAGCCCCACAAAAATATTAGGTCTAGATTTTGCCTTAGCCCTAGATTGCATCGGTTTACAAGTTTTAGTTGCTGGTCGTTTTTCCTTTGCGTAACTTTTCTAGTTCGAGTCGTAGATTTCTAGGGTTTGTTTCCAAGTCTTTGTCTGTTTTTCTGTCGTGGCACAATTTCGTCAAGTTTTTCTGCCGTGGTTACGATATCAGTGTTTCGTCGAGTTTTCGTCCAGTTTTCACCTACGCGCGTCAACGTTTTGTCAGTTTTTCCTGTCGTGAGTCCGTCGGAAACATAGACACAACCTTTCTACAGCCCGTGTTAGGAGCTTCCCTATATAAGACTAGCTAACGTTTTGTGCTCACAGGCTGCTCGTGTCGTGTGTCTTTGTATATTTTAAGTTGCTGGCCATAGAAAATTGAAAAGTATTAAAAAAAACAAGTATAACGTTAAGAGAAAACAAGGGAAAAAGGGCAAAAGAGAAAAGAGGCCAAAGTGCATATTATCAAGTTGTGACACTCCTAGTATTTGAGCAATCGTGTGCCTGTTAATTTGAGCTACTTGCTAGTGTCTTTCTAGTGCATTGTGATACTCTTGTTCATAGTCGCTTTGCCCCGTTTATCTCCACCGTGTGCGTTTCCAAGTGTGTCATACGATCAGCACTAGGATTTGTAAATTGGTGTACTTAGGTATCCCTACCAAGCTCCACCAAAATACCCTGGTTTTGTTGTGTGACACTTTGAGACCCATAATATTCGCTTCACCCCATCCGTGCACGTTCTGCCTACGAGAGGTAAGCTTTTGCTATTCACTTTGGAACGGTAAGATCCACAATTTCTTTCGGTTTTAAGTGAGTTGAGAGTTTTCCACATATATATATATATATATATATATATATATATATATATATATCCTGTTGTGCACTAATCATGTCTTCAGACGACGAGAGGGATAGCGTGATACGGCAAAAGAAGGAGGGAATGGCGACAATTACTTGGAGAGAATATGAGGCTCTTCGTGATCATTTGTCCCTTCAGTTCAACAATCAGTGTGATAAGATACAAGGCGACTTGGCTGCCACGGATACAAAGCTTGAGACTGTTCTGCAAACAGCCAATGATTCCGCGGCCCAATTGACTAATATCCAGGCAAGTCTTGCGACGTTGACCCGTGCTATGGAGGGCATGGCACATCGCACAACCAGCCCGCTGACGACGCAAGTATTCATGCTGATCACAGAAGTGACATCGACGGTCTTGAGGAGGAGGAGGACCCTGCTTATGGCCCTCATGCTAGACATGGACCACAGCCACATGCTCATGCTGGACGTGATGTTGGTAGAGGTGCTGCACCTCCTGGACGTGGTTTTGCCTGTTGGTGCGCGACGTAATCTTGGTCATGCCGCCCCTGGTGATGATGATGTTCTGGGCAAACCCAAATTCACCATTCCCAAATTTGAAGGTTCTATTGATGTTGAAGAGTTCATCAATTGGGAGCTGAAGATGGAGAAGTTATGGCGTTTGCATGACTGTACTGAAGATAGAAAGATCAAGCTCGCATCTTCTGAATTTGATGGTTATGCTTTGCTATGGTGGGACGGACTTGTGACTGCTAGGCGTGAGGCGAATGATTTGCCTATTCGGACTTGGCGCGAGATGAAGGAAGAGATGCGCCACCGTTTTATCCCTCGTAATTACATCCGTTCTTTGTATGACAAACTGCAGAATTTGAAGCAAGGCACCTTGTCCGTTGACGAGTACTACAAGGAGATGGAGATGATTATGCAGCGTGCTAAAGTGCGAGAAGAACCTGAACAAACTATGCAGCGTTTTCTTTCAGGTTTGAGCTTTAATATCAAGAGGATTGTGCGTCATCATCAATATGGCGATGTGCAAGATTTGTTGCATCAAGCACGTGAAGCTGAATTACAGTTGGCAGAAGATGCCAAGTTGGCACCTCGTTCTTCTTATGGACGAGGAAGTTTTACACCACGGACTACACCTAGTGCGGTATCGCCTAGTCCTGCTTCTAGTTTCCGTGGTCCGACGACACCCTCCAAGTCAGTTTCGGTTGCCCCTCCAGCTAAACCGTCACCGCAGCCAGCCGCTAGTGGTACGGGTTCTTCTGATTCTACAGCTCGCTCACGTGATATGAACTGTCATACTTGTGGCGGTAAAGGTCACTTTAGGCGTGAATGTCCGAACAAAAAGGTGATGTTGATTAATGAGGAGACAGGAGAATATGAGAGTGGTGATGAAGCTGACCCGAGTTCTGAATTGGTGGAGGACGATGAGCCTCGTGTGCATTTGCGGATGCTACACGTTTGCCGTCTATTGTTTGCACACCTCGAGCATTGAGTGTTACACCTAGTCCTGCGGAGCAGCGCTGCAATTTGTTCCAAACAAGAGCTGCTGTTGGTAATGGGGGTCGTGCAAAGTGATCATTGATGGTGGCAGCTGCCACAACTTGGCTAGTAAAGAGCTTTGTCAAAAACTGAATCTGAAATATTTGCCGCACCCACATCCATATTATATCCAGTGGTTGACTGATAGTGGAGAGATGAAGATTAGTCACATTGTGCGCATTGAATTTCAGATTGGGCCATACAAGGACACCGTGGAGTGTGATGTGTTCCTATGACGGTGTGCCATTTGTTGTTGGGACGTCCTTGGCAATATGATCGTGATGTACGTCACAATGGGCGAACCAACACATACCAACTCAATTGGGAGGGCAAGGAGATTATGTTGCGACCTTTGACACCACAAGAAATTGTAAATGATTCTCGTCAAAAGGTTGAGGTTCACCGTGAGGATGAGAGTGAGAGATTAGCTAGTAGAGAGACCCCACCTTCGGTGAGTGAGAGCCACCAGCCAAATTTGAGTGGTAAAAAGAAAAGTGAGGGAGTGAAGAAGTTAACCATGTTAGCCACCAAATCTGATTTGAGAGAGTTTCGTGAGGATCCCACTCTAGTACCCATTGTGCTTATGTGCAAGGGGGAAATTCTTGTTTCTAACGACATGACCCTCTCTCTATTGGTGTTTCTGATGTTTTGCAGGAATTTGGTGACGTGTTTCCGGAGGAAGTACCCGCGGGTTTGCCACCATGCGCGGTATTGAGCATCAAATTGATTTGATTCCCGGCGCTACACTTCCCAACCGAGCTCCCTATAGGACCAACCCCGATGAGACAAAGGAGATACAGCGACAAGTACAAGAGCTTCTTGACAAAGGGTATGTGCGTGTGAGCTTAAGTCCTTGTGTGTTCCTGTTATTTTGGTCCCTAAGAAAGATGGTACTTGGCGCATGTGCGTAGATTGTAGAGCGATTAATAACATCACTATTCGATATAGACATCCTATTCCCGTTTGGATGATATGCTAGATGAACTTAGTGGTGCTGTTATTTTCTCTAAAATTGATTTGCGTAGTGGATATCATCAAATTAGGATGAAAGAAGGAGATGAATGGAAAACTGCTTTCAAAACAAATTTGGGTTATATGAGTGGTTAGTGATGCCTTTTGGTTTAACTAATGCTCCTAGTACTTCATGAGATTGATGAATCATGTTTTGAGGCATTTCATTGGTAAATTTGTGGTAGTCTATTTTGATGATATTTTGATCTATAGCCACAATGAACTGAACATTATGATCATATTCGACAAGTTTTGCAAGTGTTGCGTGATAATAAGTTGTATGGTAATCTTGCTAAGTGCACATTTTGCAAAGATAAGGTCATATTTCTGGGATTTGTTGTTTCTAAGCATGGTGTAGAGGTTGATGAATCTAAAATTGACGCAATTAAAGATTGGCCTACACCCATGAATCTGAGTCAAATTCGAAGCTTTCTAGGACTTGCTGGTTTTTATCGGCGTTTTGTGAAAGATTTCAGTACTATTGCTGCACCTTTGAATGATCTTACTAAGAAAGGTGTTGCGTTTGTGTGGGGCGCAGCCCAAGATGCTGCTTTTGATGAACTGAAACGTTGTTTGATTTCTGCACCGTTACTTATGCTTCCTAATTTCAATAAGCAATTTGATATTGAATGTGATGCTAGTGGCATTGGAATAGGAGGTGTGTTGATGCAAGAGGGTAAACCAATTGCATATTTTTCTGAAAAATTGAATGGTGCACAATTGAACTATCCTGTTTATGATAAAGAATTGTATGCTCTTGTTCGTGTTCTTGAGGTTTGGCAACATTATTTGTGGCCAAAGGAATTTATCATACATTCTGATCATGAAGCTTTGAAATATTTGAAATGCCAATCTAACTTGAATAAGCGTCATGCTAAGTGGGTTGAGTTCATTGAATCCTTCCCATACATTATTAAGTACAAGAAAGGCAAAGAGAATGTGGTTGCTGATGCACTCTCTAGGAAAAGCATGCTTTTGACACACTTAGATGTTCAAGTTCCTGGATTAGAGAGTTTGCGTGATTTATATGCTAATGATACTGATTTTTCCATGCCTTTTGCTAAGTGTTCTGCTGTGAAAGCTTGGGAAAAATACCATATGCATGATGGATATTTGTTTAGAGCTAACAAATTATGTGTGCCAGAATCGTCCGTGCGTTTGTTGTTGTTGCAGGAATCACATGGTGGCGGTTTGATGGGACACTTTGGACGTGAAAGACGTTGCTGATGTTGGCTGATCACTTTTATTGGCCAAGGATGAGGCGTGATGTGGACAGGTTTGTCAAGCGTTGCATCACTTGCAACAAGGCAAAGTCCAAATTGAAGCCTCACGGTTTGTATACCCTCTTCCTGCTCCTACTACACCATGGGAAGATATAAGCATGGATTTTGTTAGGATTGCCTAGACTGGTAGAGGACATGATTCTATTTTTGTGGTAGTGGATCGATTTTCTAAGATGGCTCATTTTATTGCCTGCCACAAAAGCGACGATGCGTCGCATATTGCTAACCTGTTTTTCAGGGAGATCGTGCGCATACATGGAGTACCCAAGACGATCGTTTCTGACCGTGATGTGAAGTTCATGAGCTACTTCTGGAAGACACTTTGGGGCAAGCTGGGAACAAAGCTGCTGTTTAGTACCACTTGTCATCCCCAAACTGATGGCCAGACGGAGGTGGTGAACCGCACACTTTCGGCGTTGCTGCGGACAATGGTCAAGAAGAATCTGCGTGTGTGGGAGGAGTGTTTGCCGCATGTGGAGTTTGCCTATAACAGGGCGGTGCATTCAACCACGCAATTGTGTCCGTTTGAGGTGGTCTATGGTTTTAAACCCATTACACCACTTGATTTGCTGCCGCTTCCACACATGAGAGAGTCAACATGGAGGCATCGAAGCGTGCAGATTTTGTGAGGAAGATACATGAGAAGACTAAAGAGCTATTGAGAAGAAAGGCAAGTACAATGCTGCTCGTGTTAATCAGAAACGCAAGGAGGTGATCCTTCAGCCCGGCGACATGGTTTGGGTACACTTTCGCAAAGACAGATTTCCTGTTCAGCGCAAGTCTAAGTTGATGCCGCGTGGTGATGGTCCTTTTAAAGTTCTTGCCAAGATAAATGACAATGCATACAAGATAGATCTTCCAACAACTGAGTTTGGCGTGAGTAATACGTTCAATGTTGCTGATTTGACGCCATATGCCGAAGAAGACCTTGCTACGTCGAGGTCGACGCCTTTTCAAGGGGGGAGGATGATGAGGACATCCCTAGTTCCTTACCATTTTTCCTGTTGATGATGTTGCTGCTCAAGACAAGCCTAATGAAGTGAGGATTGGTCCAATGACAAGGTCAAGAACCAAGTTATTAGAACAACAGGTGAACTCACTCTTAATTGAATATGATGTTTGTGATTATGAGAATTTTATACTACCTAAGTCTATGCATTTATGTATGATCAGGGTTATTGATAACACAAACATTATCGGAGGAGAGGAGCAGCAAGTCATGGAGGAGGACATGGACAACATGATGAACAAGCCTTTCAAGAGGTCGAGGGAGGAGAGGGAGGCAGGAGCACTTGAAGAAACGAAGTTCTGGAATTACTCGGAATATCCGAGTTGGCCTTGACCGGAATATCCGGTCCATCGCAGGATTGCGCCCAAAACAGTCTGGAATTATTCGGATTATCCGAGACACCCTGGATCGGATAATCCGGGTTAAAGGAATTCCTGCGTCAGAAAGTTCTTTAGTTACTCGGATTATCCGAGTCGCCCGATACTCGGAATATCCGAGTAAAGTCGGAAACGCGTCTTTTGTACCTTTTTCGAGTCCGTCTCGTCCTAGGTCGGTTTAGGTCAGATCTTTGGGCCTGGGAAAGTCTCCCCAGCCCCCATATATACTTAGGAACCCTATTGTAATAGGTTAGACCAGTAAACCCTAGATTGGATTGCTAAGCATTCATCTATATCAGAATTCCTCTTTGTTGCGATCAGGAATTCACCCCCTCCACTTTGTTGCGATCTGGAGGTTATTGCTACCAAAGTTTAAGTGTGATCTGTTGTTCCATTGGGAATTAGTAGATTGCAAAACCGCTTCGTGGTCGGCGGCTACGTTGTATCGGTGTGAGGCGTCGCGAATATCCATTGGGTTGAAGAGCTATTGCATTGGCAACAGGGGAGCAGCCGGAGAGTTCGTCGGATTCTCGCAAGTTACCCTTCATCATCATCCACTTACCCACCGCTCATCGAGAAGATCGGGCCACCCCTTGTCACATTAAATAGCCTAGAAAAAGAGCAGGACCTGATTCTGAGATATAGCTTCAAGTAGTGATTGTCTTCTTTATTGGCAAGAAGACTGCGACGAAACTCCATCATGTTCTGCCCATCATTTGATTCCTGAAAAACAGAGTGAATGTTAATCAACAGGGAGGAATGATCAGAAATGATCACTTACCAATTGGCACGCATCAAAGCACAAACATTACGAAAACGAAATATCAAATTAGCAGTGCTAATCAAACTTGTCAGAAATTATAACATCGTGTGATTAAAAATTTGAAATGCATCAAAGTCCTGCTCATTTTGGCAAGGTAAATTTCTGGTATGTTTGGACCAGTACGTCAGGTCAGTAGTTCACTTGGTCTTAAGTTAGATGATCAAATCAATAATCAAGTATTCAACATTGGCACAGTACAACATAAACAACACCCAAAGGAAATAACAAGAACATGTGAGTAGCATATTCAGTGCAAATATCAATAGTGTGTCTGGGTAGGACGGGGCAGGTGAACTAATAATTCCTCCAATTCACTACATACTACGAAAACAATATCGTATATCAGTTATATCTAGAGTACTTTCTCGAATATAATTCATTCACTTTACAACATCTGGGGTTGGGGGTGGGGGTGGGGTAATGGTATATCTGCAGTGTAATGTAAATGTCGTGACAAGAAACTTTCAAACCCACAGGAAAAACTAACAAGTGGACTACTGCATATAATCAAACCTGCCAAGCAGCTTGCTGGTTACGCAACTGTATGCTTTTCTTTTTCTGGATTCTCTCCATCACAACATTAGTTGATGTCTGATTATCCTGCTGCTCATAGAAGCTTTCATCAGTCATAAAACTGTCTGTGCTGCTAGACCTTGAGAAGGCAGCATTAGGAAAGTTGCCACTGTCTGTTCTCTTCCGTGCAAGATAGTCTGCGAGCAACGCATCAACTTCTCTTTGCAAGCCAGAAGGTATAGATACCTATAAAGCAAATACTTTGGCCAATCAATTGCACAAGTCATACACACCAAAATCTTTAAGCTACTGGGACAATCAGCAATTCAGCATACCTCTCTTTGAGGTCTTTTGTCATCAAGGTCTGATCTATAATTAGGCAAGGGGACCTTACTGAACACAATGATTCGGGAATACTGACGGCTGCCATAACATCAATTATCATCAGACAGGGGACAAAGAATATGCACCACCAGGATGTCAAAGTGGCAATGAAGTACCTGTGCAAACCCATTCGACCTGCCAGTTGGGCAAGTTGTTCAAAATCACGCCTGTCCTTTCTTTCCCTGACATAATCTCTTGCTCATTGTCGTTTCGGAGAAGCATGTGCAGTTTCCATTTCCATTCGTCAACATTATCTAAAGTAGATGCACCCTGGAAATTTTATTGAGTACAACTGTAAACAACTTAACATTATGCAAACGTATACAAAGTAGTTTCAATAAATAAATTCCGAATAAGTGATATTCTACTCTCCAGAATGGTACCAGAATCATGTTACATGGACAATGGAGTGGATAGAAGGCAAATGCGCACAATGTCTGCACTGAATATGCAGGGCGCGTTCATTTCATCAGATTCTCACATATTTATGATAATTTATTGTCAGAAGTTATTCAGCATATCATCAGACAGAGCATACACGATATGCTTAAGCTGTGCAAAAGATATTTGAACATGGACAAACTTCACTACGTCATGGACTAACGGCAGAGACCGGCATTTGATTTCTGTAGTCAACTGGTATAGCTGAATTCGAACCTACGGAGGAGAGCAATTCGTTTACCTTACTGGACAACACCGACGTGCGGTCCATTTCCCGGTCGGACTCCTCCTCGGAGAAGTCGTCGTAGGCGTACCGGGAGTATCCCGCGCTCTGCTGGCGCAGCGGCTGCTGCGTTTGGGGCGGCGGCGGTGGCGGCCGGGGCGGGAGAGCCGCCGAGCGCCGCTGGGTCTGCGGCGGCGGCGGAGAGGGCGGGCTGAGGGACCGGCCGTCGGCGCGCCACTCGGGCGTCCAGGCGGGCTGCACGGACGGCGGAGGCGCGAGACATCTCCAGCACCAAGCTTAGGTCCCTAGTCTCCAGCACCTCTACTGCCGCCGCCCTGTGTAGCTACCTCCGACCTTCGCCGCCTTGGAGCACGGGGAAAGAGTCTTCTCTCTCCCTGATCCATTTTCTCTCTCCTACCTATCTTTTCATGTGCAGACCCGCAGGTGCAGCGCCTCGTCGCTCGGGTCGACGCCGGCGACAGCGCCCAGGTCGCGTCCGCGCCGCCGACCGCCGTCGTCTAGCTCGACTGCGGGGTCGCCCAGCCTCTTCTTCTCTTGTGAGCTCCGGCCAGGCTCGGAGCAAGCGAGCTCTGGCTCGGGAGCGGGCGAGCTCCGCCCCCTGCTCGCGCCGTCGTCAAGCCCCCACTGGCGGCTCCCTCCTCGCGACCGAGCAGCGCCCCCTGCGGCTTGATTGCGGGCTGAACCCGCGGGTTCAATCCATAATTTTCGTCCGGTGCGGTGCGGTGCGGGGCGGATATACAAAGCGGCAAACGATGATGGGGAAAGGAAAAAAACGAACCGGATAACTTGTGAGTGACAGTGGTGTGTAATATTTCTAAAAATATAGAGGTAAAACCGAAAAAGGTAAAAAAAGCACTAACACCTTTACAAATAAAAAAGAAAAAAGTAGAGATGTGGGGTTGATCGATTTGCAAAAAAGCTGTGTAGTCATGCGCCATAACGTGGCTGCGCCACTATCTGGTTTTCGGTATTCTCCTATTAGCAAACTTGGGTATCAGTTTATGAAATAGCATACATGGAGAAGCCACTCATTATAGATGAACCATGAGCACTCATTTATGTACACAGTACACTTACCGCTTAACGAAGTCGTGTAAAAAAACAAAGAGTCTTATTGACTTGTTTCACCAACTATCTGACATGGAAATAAACTGTGAAAAGTACCTCCTAGCTATGACGAGCCTCATAACAAAAGATTGCACATTAACTCTTTCGGAACACGTTGTCACCTCCTCCCCGCTAGGAGCCGAGCGTAGCTGGTCACAATTTGGGATTCAATTTACTTCGTACTTTGGGCAACTCCAACGGAGCGACTCAAACAGACACATTTTTTGTTCGGATTTTGTCTGTTTGGATCCGCTCATGGAAAGACGGACACAATTTTTTATCATCATGGGATGTTGGAGTAACTTGATTGAGAGAAACATGAAGAATTTCAAGGGAGAGAAACCTTTATATTAATTCAGAACTAGAAAAGGTAGGGTACGTTTGGTTCCATTGTCCAATAGAGCCATAGCTTAACTAGCCAGCTAGCCCAGCTCGGCTTAGCTAAGCCTGTCACGGTTGTTTTTGGAGGCAATCTAGCACCTAAACCCAGCGGAACATGGGACTTTTTTTTCGCGCGAAAAAGTTTGCCGTCGGAAGCGAGCTGATTTGGCTCTCCCGCATGGGCAAGGTTTTTCTGGCCCTTTGAGGCCAGCTGGCCCTCAAAAACAATATTTTTTTTGGGTGCCAAACGTATCTCCTAACCTGGCAAGGCTATAACTGATTTTGCCTAGGATCCAAACGTGTCCGTAGTTAGAAGATGATCTAGCCTTGTTTATCCATAGATCAAAGTAGAGAAAATTACATCTTCAGGATTGGATATAGCTGAAATTTCCAAGTTTTGTATATCTCTTTTTTTCTTCTTCTTCTATCTGATGTATATTTGTAAATATTATAACGTTTAATAAAAATATACACCTTGTAGAAACACATACTGCGAAAATAAGTAATTTTTAACTTTGATATATTCAGTTATTTACTATACATTGAAAGAACAAAATGGTCGGCCTAGCTAATTTGTTTGTGAGAATGGATGTACAAAACATTCGGGTTTAAATCCTAATGCACATGGATTCGTGTTCTTATTAGTTTCTTAAGGACCACGCTTGATGCATAACCAAGAAATGGGAGTTGTTTTGGAACTCTCTGATGAGAGTCATTACTCGCGAGATGAGTCTAGAACTGATGTTATTACTCGGGTCTCAGATATAGTAAATAGGATCCTCGCTACTCCACTTGTGGATAAATGGGTGAAAAAAGCTATTATTCTGATGGAACATAACAGAGAACCATGATCGGGGCAGAAAAACGTTTCGCGCCTGCCTCCCGGGTCGCTCCCAAGGGCGACTCCGGAGGCGACAGAAACCCTAGCCAGCGACCTCTCCTCCTCCTCCACCCTCCGCCGCCGGCGGTCACCGCCGGGTCGATCCCGTGCGGTTGACGGCGGCGGCGAGGCCCCCTCCTCGCGCAGCGGCTGGTGGAGCGCGGGCTCCGCTCGGGTGCGGACATCCCAGATCGTGTGGCGGCGGATCTGACCGGCGGCGGCTGCGTGCTGCTCTCGCTGGGAAGTTGGAAGACGAGGCTGCGCGGCGCGGCAGCGGGCATGTGCTCTAGCCTCCTTTCGGCCACGCGCCGGGGCAGGGTCCCGGGCCCACGCGAGCCCATCCGCCCACCTCCGGTGCGGTCGTCGCTTGCAGCCATGGTGGCTGCTGGAGGCCGCTCTCCTTTCACTGTGTCGTCGTCGGCCTCCTCACACCCTTCAGATTTGCAGTCGGCAGCAGCCATGGGGGTTGTTGTTTTGGTCAATCTTCCGGGTCGGGCTCATTCCTGTGTGGTGGTGAGGCTGCGTTTGGCGGTGAAGCCGTTTGTCGCGGCTGACCGCCGCGGTGGTGTTCGACTCTCCTCTTAGTTGGGTGGTGCGTGGAGTTTGGACGTCGGGGCGGCGGCCCCGGACGGTGGTCTCGGTGTTGGCTGTGATCTGTGGTCGTAGGGACGACATGGATTTCAGCGTTTGGAGTTCCTAGCGAGATCCGGCGATGGCGTCGTTTCTAGCCCAGATTCCGATCTGGAGGCTCTGTTGCTGCCATGGTGTCCCCTGCCCTTTGTGGCGGGGGGGGGGGGGGGGGGGGCTGGAGTCGGTGGCCTATGTCGATGGGTTGGAGGGTATTGGACCGAGCAAAAGCTCAAGCCGTCGTTGACGCCAGTGTCGGCGCCGCTTTCCCTCTTGGGAGCGACGCCGTGGTTACATCCCTCCTCCCTCGTGTATACTCCGGGTGAAAACCTTGGTCTTTTGGCCCGGCGGTGGCGGCGCTGCTGCGTCGTGACCTCCTTGGAGGCACCGTCTTGGAGCAGGGATATCCTTGCCTCGCCATAGTTGTTTGAGTGCAAAGCTGGTGCCTTTCTGCAGCCTGTGATCTGAAGTGAAGATGCCCTCGTCTTGTGCTCTGGTGGAGGCTCAATCTGCGGACACGGTGCTCCGATCCCGCCCCCTTTGGTGGCTGGCTGTTCTACGCAAGGGTTTGTTGCTCGCCGTCGCGATGGTGTGGTCCTCTCTGGCGTGGTGAACCTCGGCCTCCTCTCCTTCGAGCTTGACATCTGCTTCGGGCTCTGGTCTTTCGTCTCTTGCTCCCCTCTCCGATGGCAAGCTCTGCGCGATCCGTGGTGGTTACTTCGCTTGTGGTCCGATCCCGCCTCTTGGCTGGCCGTTCTACGCAAGGTTCTGGTGCTCGGCGTAGTTAGCCCCTTTTCTTTTAGCTTGTCCTAGTTCTGCCTTATGAGAGGATCTCCTCAACACCTTGTATGTGTCATTGTAAAACTCTGAGTTTTGTTAATTCAAAGCTGGGCATTATTGCCTTTTATTTAAAAAGAACCATGACCGGACGGTTTGCCGGTAGATTTCTATCAGCATTTTTGCGAGGTGGTTGACTTGTTCCTATGTTTTAATGGCTGATATGAATTGTATAATCTAAAGTTCGGTGAAATCAATCTTCTCCCTGGCGATAATGGATGCCTGTTGGATTCAACACTATAGTCCCATGGGATTGCGCAATGTCAAATTCAAAATCTTTACTGAAGTTAGAAATAACCGGTTAACAGTGGCGGAGCCAAGATCTTCATATTGGGTGTGCCTCAATATCTAATACTCCGTACCTAACTGTAGAAGAAGCTACACCAACAACTCACTTGGAATATTCAGCTACAGCTATGGAAGATAATACCGCTGGATGTAGCGCATAATCGATCGTTGTGTGGCACCTTACACATAGCAGCATGTGTGACATGAGTACTATTACTATTACCATGAGGACTCGAACAAGACAGACTTATGTTGTGTCCACTCAAATTCCCGGTGCATCAATTCCCAATCGACCCCTCCTCTAGCATTAAATGTCACTTATCGATAAATTTTGACAAGACAAGTGTGTTAATATACTTAATAGTAACTGTGAGGTAGGTTCTTTTGATCAGTCTTCGGTTATCTATATTCTCCTCCTTGGAAACTAAGGTTTCAACTTATGTACTAGCACACAGGGACAAGCCACTCTTTTATAGAGGAGCCATGGCCACTCATTTATGTACAAGGTACACTTATCACTCAACGAGCACTCAAGTCTTGTAAAAAAAAGTGGCTTATGGACTTGTTTCACCAATCATGTGACATGGAAATAGCCCTTACAGGATTTACAAGGGGCATACAGATGCTCCTCTACATTTAGTTGCTCCAGCCATATACTACAGCTCAAAGTGGTGAACTGGTGATTTTAAAGAATCCTTTAGAAAAAAATTAGACGGGTAGCTATGGGTCATCTACTAGACCTAATTTTTTAGCATCCGGCCTCTAAATGGGCATCTGCTAGAGTGGTTCACATGCTATCTATTTTCGCTGGAGATGGAACGCGACCGGCACCTACTCCGCACAGTCGGCATACCAGGACACCTTCTAGGGATCAGCCACAAGCGACGCTTGGACACTCATATGGAAGAACTGGGTGCCGCCGCTCGTCCGATTCTTCCACTTGCTTGCCCACCTCAACCGGTGCTGGACCGCGAATCGCCTCACTCGCCATGGCTTGCAACACCCTGCGTGTTGCCCTCTCTGTTACCAGGAGCCCGAGACCATGCACCATCTACTCCTTGTCTGTCCCTTCTCGAGGTAAATTTGGCATGAGATCCTTGCATGGTTGAGGATGCCCTGTCAACCACCTGACGGTGATGCATCGCTCAACACCTGTTGGCTTACCGCGACATAGGCCGTCCACAAGCCTTTGCACAATGGACTCGCCTCCGCGACACTGCTGGACCTTGGATGATCTAGAAGCACAGGAATGATTGTGTCTTCGATAGGGACGCCCCTCAATTCCTGCCCTGATGACAAAGATCAAGGAAGAGGCGGCCCTGTCAGCTAGCGCCGGAGCGTTGGGCCTGCGTGCTGTCATTCCCCAGACTTGAAATGTACACTGGTTTTCTTTTTCGAGACTCCGATCACCTCCTAGGAGGATTGTAAAACAAACTTTACCTTTTCAATAAAAAGAAACACAAAAGTCTTTTGCGTTTTCGTGAAAATATCTATTCAGGTTGTGTGAACAAACGTCAAGCTCATGACAGCTGCACTATCACACTGAATGTTTTCCTTCACTCTTGCGGGCATTTGCCAACAAGAGGGTTCCACTTCGAGCTTGACCGCTGACTCTTTTTGTTGAGGAATCTACAGCGGGCACACGGCCTGAACCATTTTATAAATCAAGCCAACATATAAAGTGTTTCCAAAGAAAAGAAAAAGCTAAGAAAGGAAAACAAAACACAAAAGTAGGCGAGTAAATACAAAGCCAAAAGAGGTAGCTGAGAGAAAGAAGAAAACATAGAGGAACTATACAATGGTAGCCAAATGGACGAACATTTCAGCCTAATCTTGTAGGATGGATTTATGAACATAATTTTCTTATCGCTGATTCCATAGCAGCAGGATATTCGGCCACCTGCGGAAGATAAGTTTTTTTAGAATAAAAGGGAGGCCATCCCCGGTTCCATTGATAAGCTCAACGAAACCCTGAGTTGGGTCTTACAAGGCGAAGAACTGGAGAATAAGTTCAAATTTACATCAAAAGCTCTCAGCAGCCGAAAGTAGTATGTAATAAAACTAGAGGTTTCAACAGAGGAAAAGAAGTCTCCTCTTTTCCTTCAGGGATTACAAAATAGCAGCAAAATAACATGCAGCTCCACTCCTCGGGGCATCTTTTGCTTTTCACTCAAATTGCTTCCACATCCAGCGTCGATGTAGGAGTAGTCCAGGTACTCGCTGGTGGCTCTAGGTCAATAGTGCCAGAAATAATGCTTGTACGTCACACGTCAGTTGGGAACCCCAAGAGGAAGGTATGATGAGTGCAGCAGTAAGTTTTCCCTCAGTATGAAACCAAGGTTTAATCGGACCAGTAGGAAAATGAGATTTGCTTCGAAGGTGTTGGTGAAGGAGTGTAGTGCGGCGCAACACCAGGGATTCCGGTGCCAACGTGGAACCTGCACAACACAACCAAATTACTTTGCCCCAACTTAACAGTGAGGTTGTCAATCTCACCGGCTTGCTGAAAACAAAGGGTTAAACGAATCGAATGGAAAATGATGTTTGTTTGCATAAAACAGTAGAGAACAATGATTGCAGTAGATTGTATTTCAGATGTAAAAGAATGGACCGGGGTCCACAGTTCACTAGTGGTGTCTCTCCAATAAGATAACTAACATGCTGGGTAAACAAATTACAGCTGGGCAATTGACAATTGATAAGTGCATATAACATGCATGTGTGAGCTGTGGTGTCTACTATGAGATTCATTTGGGCATTACGACAAAGTACATAGACCGCTATCCAGCATGCATCTATGCCTAAATAGTCCACTTTCCAGTTAACATCCGTACCCCTTCCAGTATTAAGTTGCAAGCAACAGACAATTGCATTAAGTAATGTGCGTAATGTAAACAATACATTCATCCTTGAATAAAGCATTGCTGTTTTACCCCTAGTGGCAACAACACATCTACAACCTTAGAACTTGCTGTCACTATCCCAGGTTAAATAGAGGTTGAACCCAACTATCATGCATAAATACCCCCTCTTGGAGTTACAAGTATTCACTTGGCCAAGGTTTCAACAAGTAACGGAGAGCATGCACGATCACAAATGACATAGACATGATAATATAACATTCAGCTCCACATAGGTATCAATATAAGTCAGATCCCCGCAAACACAACATGTAGCATTACAATAAGATGATCTTGATCATGATAGGCAGCTCACAAGATCTAAACATAATGGCACAAGTGGAGAAGACAACCATCTAGCTACTGATATGGACCCATAGTCCAAGGATGAACTACTCACGCATCACTCCGGAGGCGGGCATGGCGATGTAGAGCCCTCCGGTGATGATTCCCCTCTCCGGCAGGGTGCCGGAAGAGCTTCAGAAACCCCCCGAGTTAGGGTTGACGACGACGGCGACAGCGAATATGTTCTGGATGAAAGGCTCGGTCCTTTAGGGTTTTCGCGTCTCGGGGAATAAATAGGCGAAGGGGCGATGTCGGCGGACCCCCGAGGGGCCCAAACCACAGGCATGCGCGGCTGGAGGTGGGGCCGCGCCGCCAGGTGGTTTGGCCACCTCGTGGCTCTCCTTCGTCTCTCCTTCGGACTCCGTGTACGTGCTGGAAAAATAGGGACCTGGCCTTTTGTTTCGTGCAATTTCAAGAATATTTCCAGAAGTAACTTTCTGAAACCAAAAACAGCAGAAAACAGGGAACTGGCACTGTGGCATCTTGTTAATAGGTTAGTCCCAGAAAATGCATAAAAGTGATACGAAGTGTATATAAAACATGTAGCAAATGGTATAATATGAGCATGGAACAGCAGAAATTATGGATACGTTGGAGACGTATCACTCGCCAGCGCTTGTTTCTTCAAGTCTGGAGATCTGGGAGTGTCACTCTCATCATCATCAGAGGCCTTCATCCTCTGGGAGTTCATCAGGGTGTTCTTCAGCCACTTTCCAGGAGGGAGTGGGATCTCAGCAGCGTGGATATCTTTGAGCAGAAGCTCTCCACCGCCGGCAGCATCTGCTCCTTGAAGGTTAGTCTCCATCTTTTCAGAGAGGATAGGATCAGTGCCCACACCTGTTTGATATCAATCCAGGGTGTGCCATCAAAAATTAAGCTATTTCCGTGTTTCCACAAACTCCAAAGTGCCACAGAACAAACTGAATTAAGCACTGCATGTTTCTTATTTGCTATCCAAAATCTAACCAGTGAGAGATAGTCTAAGCCTAAATCAATAGTGAAAAAGTCAGATATAACAGGCCAGATATGTTTAGCTACTATACATTCAAAAAACAGGTGATGTATAGACTCCTGCTCAGAGCAAAAAATACAGCATTCAAGTTTATTCATGTTTCTTTTTTTGAGGTTGTCTCTTGTCATGAGTTTGTTATGGGACAGGAGCCACAGAAAAATGTGAATTCTGGGAGGTACATGCAAACTCCACACTGCAGGGATATGCATTGGTTGAACCCCACCAAAATTAATGATTGCATAAAAGGAGGAGGTGGTGTACACCTCTTTTTCACTATATTTCTAGACCAGGGCATCATCTTCCCCTGAGAGAGTCAAGGAAGAGGCAATGCCCTCAATCTCGTACCACTTTTGCATCAAAATGGGAGTAAAATTTCTTCTAAAGGTCATTTTAAGTTGGGTCCCAACCCATACTTGTTTGACCGTTTTACCTTGCTCATTGCACAGGATATAAATGTCAAAAAACTGGACAGATGGGGGGGGGGAGGTACCACACCAAGTGTCCTCCCAAAATCTTACTTTTTCACCATTTCCTACCTTCCATCTATAGCCAAATTCAGCACTCTGGGCTCCCACATAAAACTTTTCCAAAATTGGGAAGATCCTAGGATTTTGCTACAGAAGATATTCGGTCTGTTGGTGTGGTATTTTGCATCTACTATACTCCTCCAGAGTTTTCCTAAATCTTTAATGTATCATTTCAACCAGGAGCCCAACAGGCAGAGGTTGACATTTCCTAGGTCTGGGATACCTAGGCCTCCAAAATCCTTTTTCTTACAGATCAATTTCCAGTTGGCTAGGTGGAGTTTCATGTGGCCTTCAAAATCATTCCACAGGCAGTTAGCCATTTGTGTGTTGATCAAGTCCAGTGCCCACTTGGGGAATTTGAAAAAGGACAAAAGGTAAATGGGAAATGCTTGCTAGGCAGGCCTTTATTAGGGTCACCCTAGCAGCATAGGAGAGTAGCTTACCTCTCCACCCAGCAATTCTTTTCAGAATTTTATCTATGAGTGGCTGGATATCTTCTCTTCTAAGCTTTTCGTAGTGAAGGGGAATCCCTAGATATTTGATAGGGAATTTCCCAATCACACACCCTAGGATGTTTGCAAAGACCTCAGTTTCATCAGGGTCCATTCCTAGTGTTATTAGATCACTCTTGGCATAGTTGATCCTCATGCCAGAAACTTGCTCAAAGCAAGTTAAAATCCATTTCAGGTTTGTGACTAGGGTTCTATCTTTGGCAGAGAAGAGGATGGTGTCATCTGCATACTGCAGGCAGATGACACCGCCAGGGAAAAGGTCAGAGAAGAGCCCTTTGATCAAGTTTGCATCTGCTGCCTTGATTAGCATTCTGGTCAGGACATCTACTACTAGATTGAAAAGAAGAGGAGACAGGGGATCTCCTTGTCTCAGTCCTTTACCAGTTGCAAAGAAGTCCCCAAGAGTGTGATTCAGCTTGACTCCCACAGAGGACAGAGCCTCCCTGAACCACCTTTTTAATTAGGGAAATGAATTTAGGGCCGAAGCCCCTTTTTTCAAGCAAGTCTAGAAGAAAATCTGTACTCACTTTGTCAAAGGTTTTTTCATAATCTAGTTTGAGGACTAGGCCTTCCTGCTTCTCTTGCATGACAGAGTGCAGGGTTTCATGTGCAGTGACCACGCTTTCTAGGATGAATCTACCCTTGATGAAGGCAGATTGGTTAACAGCAGTAATTGCTCCCATGATTTGGGCTAGCCTGTTCGTAATGACCTTGGTGAAAATTTTAAAACTACAGTTCAGGAGGCTAATGGGTCTAAATTTCTTCATATTGCTTGCTCCCTCTTCCTTAGGTATCAGAGTGAGTATAGCAAAATTCAGCCTGAAAAGGTCTAGATCCCCTTTGTGATAGTCATCAAACATGGCCATCAAAAAGAAAAGGGAGGCCATCTGGCCCAGGAGCCCCATCAGAGTATGAGCCAAAAACAGCCTCCTTCACCTCAGCTTCAGAGAATGGTTTCTCTAGAATCTCATTTTGTATATTTGAGATTTTTTCCCCAGGGGAAAAGAAATCTGCCTGTAGCAGGAAACCAGAGGTCTCCTCCTTTTTTTGAAAAGGTACTTATAAAAGTGGGTGGCTATGCCTAGCATCTCTTTGTCATCAGTGACAGGCCCTTCAGGACCATCTAGAGAGTGTACTAGCATCTTCCTCCTTCTTTGATTAGCTATTGCATGGAAATAGGCAGTATTTCTATCCCCCTCTTTAATGTCTCTATCTCTCGATCTCTGTTTGGCCTTCACCTCTTCTTTAAGTCAGAGGTTGTTCATTTCAGCAATAATTTGTTTTAATCTAGCATGTTCTGATATCTAGAGTATCATACTCCTCCATTAGTTCCTTTTTCAGATTTCTGAGCTCAGCCTCTATATTTCTACTCCACCCTTTACTACCTCTTCGAAAACGTCTGACTTTTTCCTGCCATATGTCTATGGAGGAACCCCCTCTAGTGGGGAGTGACCAGTTGTCACTTACTAATTTTTTAAAATCATCTCTCATCAGCCACCATTTCTCAAATCTATAAATGGCTGGCTCAGGGATGATCTCACACCCAGATTCCCACGGAATGGGGGTGTGATCACTCCCTTGTCTAGGCAGTGCCTATATGGAAGCTAAGGGGAAAATACCATCTAGTTCTACATTACAGAAGACTCTGTCTATATTAGACATGATCAGGTTGTCTTCCTGGTTATTGGCCCAGGTAAACTTCCTACCACTAAGTTTAACTTCCATAAGACTCCAAATTTCAATCCAGGCATTAAACTTATCACTCCATCTATGATCTATTTCCCATTGCTTTTATCACTCTGGTATCTGACTAAGTTGAAATCACCTCCAATGAGGGTGTGTCCATTGTAATCAATGAAAAGACTATGTAATTCTGAGAAGAAATCATCCTTTTTCATCATATGCAGAGCCATAAACAGTAATTATCCTAATGCAAGTGTTTATTTTCTTGATATTAACTATTACAGAAACTGAAAATTCTCTGATGTCCCAGCTAATAACATCAAAGATATCTAGATCTACTCCTACTAAAATGCCTCCAGCAGAGCCATTAGCAGGGAGGAAATTCCACTGAAAAAATCTGTTGCCCACTAGGGACTTTAGATAGCTGTCAGTGAAGTTTTCCTTCTTTGTTTCTTGGAAGCCTATCATACTAGCATGAGTTTTATTCATTATGTCTATGATGGTATTTTTCCTGCCTGGGGCTTGAATCCCTCTAGGATTCCAGAAGCAGCAATTCATTTAGACTTGCTTGTCTTGGGGTGCTTTCCACGCCTATTTTTATATTTGCCAACCACTGACCACTCCAAAGCATCAGCAAGCTCATCTAAACGACCATCATCATGCAGATGAGAGGGCCCTGTGTGATCATCTACATGACCATCATCCTTCAGATGAGAGGGTCCTAAAAGGTCATCAGAGTTTTCAAGCTGAGTTTCTTTATGGAAACAGATTCAGTATTATTGGTATGCAGGGAAATGACAGAAATGTTATCTACTTCTTGTGGTAGCACAACACCCACAGTGTTCGCCATCATATGTAAATTGGAATTGGAAAGGATTTGAGTGTGTTATACTTGCTAGCTTGATGTAGGGTTGTGTTTCTCCAGAGTCTTCCTTTTGATATTTCCTAGGCCATCTGCAGGACTGTCTGGCTCACTCCCTTCTCAGCTAGCCGGCTGCTGTGCCTTGCCCACAAATAGGCCCCCATTTCTGCTTGGTTGCATTGTGACCAGTTGGAGCTTGGACAGGCGCCTCATCTTCTTCTTTGTCAGGGTCTTCATAGTGGAATTCTTCCTCATTTTCTAGCTCCATTTGCTGCAGTAGGTTGATATAAGAAGAGTCTTCAGGTCTTTCCTCATTCATCCAGTCAAGAACTTTGTTGAAGGATGTTTCTTCCAGAGGCCTCAGAGAGCTGGGCCCCAGGGCCAGTGATTCATTGAGGGGAATGCTGCTGCTATATCCCTCACATGATCAGAGAGCCTTCTAGTTGATCCCTGCTTTGATGTTGAGTCACCAACAGTTCTCTGATGAAGCCCTCTGTCCTCTCTCTGTGGCTGCTTGTCAGTGTCCATTTCTGTGCTTTTATCAATGGTCTTCGGGTCACCTTCAGTTGCCACATCCCCATGATCATAGTGGTGTCCAGTGTCAGGGTGGATATTGCTGTTTTCAGTAGGTTCTTGTGGTGTGGGGTTACTAGGGCTTTCAACAGCAAATTTTATCTGGAACAGCTGCCCTTGCACCTCAAAGACCTTGGATGCTGGAATTTTTGTATGATCCCTGCATCTGATCTTTACCCTCACTACTTCATAGAAACATTTAAACATCCCTATCCAATCCACATCTACTAGGATACCAAAAGCTGTGACAAATTGCATGAGAGTCTTCCACTTGCACCACAGTGGGTTGAGCCCTTTGATTTGCAGCCATACCTCCTATAACTCAGCAAAGAAGTCCAGCTCCCCTGTCCATACATGCACTTTCACATAGACCCCTTCTTTTGGTAGTCTGAAACATGGGTAACCAGCCACTTCTTCTACTTTGATGTGTGGAGGGAACTTGACTAGGAAGTTCCAGTCATCTAGCTGCCTTATCTGCCAGGGCCAATTTTTTTTGTAGATTGTTGCCAGTCCTTTATACAGCTCATCCTTGGACACTTCCCTAGTATCTATATAGACTACTCCCACATTCTTGCTGGCATGGGAAGCATCTGTGATGTTGGGGATCTCTACATGGTAGAAACCTAGTCCAGGTGCAACACTGCCTACAAATTTGGCCATTAGCTAAGGCTCCATCTTCACAGGACAGTCTTCCACTTCATGTTCTTCAGAGTCACATATGAAGCAGAATTTGGGTACATGGCATCCAGATTTGTGATGCCCAGGCTCCCCACAATTGTAACAGATAACTTCAGCATACACCTCCCCTTTCTCACCTTCAGATGAAGCTGCACTAGTGGAGATGGAGGATACAGATCCACCTTCAGCTGCCTTCACAGAATCATTGCCTGGAACTTTTGCTGCCTCCTTTTGCTTTGGCTGTGGCTTCTGGTTCTTGTTCTGCCCCCTGCTGCTGCTGTTGTTACCCTGACCAGCAGATGTTGGTGGAGGCATGGGGTTCTGCCAATTCCCTTGCGGATGAGGGGGTTGGCCTTGCCCTTGCCACTGCATCTGGTAAGGTCCTGGGTAGGGGCCAGGGAACTGCGGGGAGGGACTGCTGCCAGGGCCCAAAACCATATGGAGGGAATTGGGGGAACTGCGGTTGCTGCTGGAAGTTGTAGTCGATCTGGACTTGCGGACGGTAGAAGTTTCTACCTCCGCTGCGCCCCTTTCCTCCTCCTCTGCCCTTCTGCCATGGTGCAGAGATCTACCACCTGCTCCTTCAGAGGTCTGGGGCTGGCGTTCCAGTCTCCCTCTTCCAAGGTGATGCGGCGGATCGGGGTGAGGAGATTATCACTGGGGTGGGTGGGGGTGCAATCTGAGAGCAAGAAAGAGCGTCTGTCCACCAGCTCCTTCCTGGTCCAGACAAGGACCGAGGTGGGTGCGGGAGTGGTTGTTGGAACCCTAGGGGCAGGGATGTCCACCCACATCTGCCCGTAAAAGTCTACCCCCACCTCCTCCGTCATCTTCTCCGTACAGCATGTGCTTGTCGAGCCCACGTCGCCATGGACCTGGCTTTTGAGATTTGATTCCGTTCTACCCGCGCAAAAGCCTTCACTGCTGTTCTGTTGTCTCTGCATTTTCTCCTTCCTGTTGCAGAGAGCTGGCTTCTATCAGAGAGCTCAAATCGTTGGCTGGAGTGCCCACATTGATCAGGCCTCTGCGGATGTTCATCAGAGTAGCTGCTGCTACCACGTCGTTGATTGAGAACGACGGCATTGTCGCCGTCGGGTCCAGCTGCGGAGGAAGCTTGAATCTCGGATTTCTCACCAATGTTGACGAATAGAGCGCCAATCTGCAGGATGGATTGGGTGTCCCCGAAGCAGACGCGGGCTCCTCCATTGATGCCCCGAAGCTGGTGACATTGCACTGAAATCCTGCCTCCATTCTGCCGGAAAATCTGACGGGATGGGAATCTACACATCGACCAGCAGAGCTGCTTCGCTCTGCTCCAGAGTACAGAGTGCGCGGACCTTTACTACTCCGCTTGAATTGCTCGCACCAGCTCGCGTCGAATCCACAGTCAACGCCGGAGTCGTTGAAGAAGGAATCGACGAACCCGAGGTTGACGGAGCCGATGTCGATGGCACATTGCTTGCCGGAGGCGCGGAAACTCCGATTCCAGCAAATCGGGCCGCCCCGCGCCGAGCTTGACGGGCCCCGACTCTCCCCAGGTCGAAGTAGGCGCGAGGGTTCCTCTGCCTTGTCCCCTTCCAGATCTCGAGCGGGTCTCGATTTTGTACCCCGAACGGTTGCCTGACTGCCCGGAGTCGTCTGCTGGCCAGAGTCGCGCCGACGCGCGGCGCATCCCAAGGTGCGGCCAGCGTCAATCGCCTCGACGCGAGGTTTTTTTTGCTGTGGGAGCTTGAGCAGGACGGCTGGGAGACGAGTAGGCGCACTGAGGTGGCAGAGGAGTGGAGCGCGAGGTCGATACCGTCGATGGAGTGCGTGGGGCCGAGGGATCGCCATTGCCGGCGAATCCCAAGGTGCGGTCGCCACGCACCCCGCGGTACCGTGTCGGAGAAGACATCGCGTCACCTCCTCAGTTCCCGGTGCAATCGATCGATTCTCTCCTTCTGGTCTCTGCGGAAGATAAGTTGCAATGGTACGTATACATTTCTGAGCACTTTTGGCGTTGGCCTCTTACAAATGTTCCATTGAGCATTCTATCCGGAAAAAGGGGTTATGTACACATTTCTGTTCTGGCGCCATGACTCAAGGGAAAGCCTACTGTGATCTCCCACTGAAAGCATCACGACATGTCAACCACGCAAGGGTCTGGATTGTCCCCAAAGCTCCCTGTTGGCTTAACATTTTTTTGAGAGTACGCAATTGCATACCTTATTTTTATAGAAGAAAGAGGTTTGAGTACAAGAAATTGACAGTCCGTTGTGCACAACACTGTCAAAAAACCACTCCACACCGGCTAGTCCAAAGACAGCCACAACACACACAACAACCAACAACAAGAAAGCCTATCCTAATCTAAGCAATAAGGCCGCGTCTCAACCGATACTAACGCCTCCAAAGAAGAACATCTCCATCTTGACTTTCCTCATCGACGCACCATCCTAAAGAAGGTGGATGGTGGAACTTGGTCCGTTTTGAGAAAAGGTGTCATCTTGAACAAGCTAGCGATGGTGTGCATAGCGCCCATGCTGATCAAACTTGGACCGCAGCAAGCACCGGAGGAATACAACATAGGACCTCCAAGCCGTGTCTCCAAACGCGATACTCCCAACAGAGGGACGACGTCGAGGACGTCGCTATCGCGTCGATCAAACTCCAAACCTAGGCTTTCACCCGGAGACAACAACCAAGCCGGCACAAGAGCAAGTAAAGTGCCGACACACCTCGGCGACGCCTACAAGGAGGAAAACGACACCCACGGGCGTCGTCGCCGCTGGCACCGGCCGATGACGGGCAAGACTTTCGTCTGTAATGCTGAACACCTTTCTCCCTGCTCACCGGAGTGGGGCAAACATCCACATTGTTCACACCGCCACCGCTGCAGCACCTTGTAACCGTGGCCGGAATGTCGTGGTCCGACCGCACGGACGAGAGCACGCCCTTCTTCCACCTCCGACATGGCCGAGCAGCCGCAGCCTCCCCACAAAACTTCCACCTCCCGCATGGTCGACGACCTGCCGCATCGCCGCTGTCACGCTCCGGGCAGATGCTCTACGGTCGTGGCCCTCAGACCCAGCAGGGCCGGCCACGCCGGCTCCTCCGCAGCGTCCTCGCCGCCTCCAGGAGCACGCCGTTGAAGCCACCAACCGCCGCACCACCAGCTCCACCTCCATGGCCCCGCCGGTGCCAGGGCCGCCTCCGGACCCAGACCGCGCGCCAGGCCACCCCGCTGTGCTCCCAGCCTTCCTCCTCCGCTCCGCCTCTAGCTCCCCGTCCGCCGTCGCACATCTTCACTGCCGTGAGCCGCCCAGCTTGACGCCTCTCCCCGCGCGAGGTGGCCCGTCGGAGCGCTCACCAAACCCGCCCTCCGCCTTTGACGGCAGGGCGCCGCCACCACCGCCGGCGCTGGCGGCAGTGGCGGCCGGGGGCGCACAGGACGGGGACTTGCTCTCTGCTACGGTTTGGGCCCTCTGGGGTCGCCCGCGCGTGCGACCTGGGAGGAAAGGGCGGAAAATGTGAGATTAGTAGTACTCCCTTAATATGGACACCCTTGGCATCTCAATTTCTTCTGAGCAAGGTGCATGCATGTATGGCATTTTTTTGAGGTTTAAGACGGTCGTATCCATCATCCGATTAGATAGAATAGAGTGGTATGTGCAGAATTTCAAGATAGGGAAAAATCCCTTTACAGGCAAGATCTCGGATCCTCGTTTTTATAGACAGTGCATATTGAAAAGCAAAACCATCTCATCGAAATCCTCCACCTAACAGCTGCAGGCCGGTCACTTCCTCTGTGTAATGAAGTGTTGTGGTTTCTGAAGAAACTAGAAGGAATTGGCGCGCCTTGCCGCGCCCGTTTATACACTGGCAAAAAAATGATGTACATGCCTCAAAGTTCTTTACCACAAAGAGGTAATAACTCTTACAGAGCAACTGTTAAAATAAGACTTAAATAAATTAATAACTCAAATAATCGAAGAAATGAAATCGTCCCTAATGCGATAATTTAAAACCGTGTCCAATTTCTAAGATAATCAAGTCAATCAACCATAATGTCACATTTGATAACCTATTGTTTGGCGCTTGTATACTCAATCGTACCTTCCTTCAACGAATCTACCAGTATGTAGATTGAATTTCCCCAAGTTACACAACTCCCAGATATCAAATCATTTATTCATTCCACTCTCTTAGCCATAAGACCACCATGCTCTTCAGGTGATATTCTTTGCTTATGTGTAGGATGCCTACCCAGGTTCATCTCTCTATAACCAAAAAAAAAACTCACAGTTCTTCCTCTATTGGTCAGGTTAATGGGTATGTCATACATCAAATATGTACAACACATAAAGGTGTCAAAATTGAATAAAAAGGCAAAAGTATATGTTTATCAATTATCATTGAGTAGGCAATATTTGAATTGTAACAAAGAAGAGTGGCACTGTGTACCATGAAATCTTAAAATAGCATGCTTGACAGTAGCTAAAAGTAAATTTGGCTAAGAAGCTACTCACTCGATGTTGATTCACAATAGCCAATTATAATATGAAACGCATACAAGTTGGAAACTAAATTACCATAAAATTTAAAGTTGGAAAAACTTTATAATATGAAAAGAGTTACCTTTGAGCGTTTGTCAAAAAGAGACTACCTCTACGGAGTTTTGGAGGTATTTTTTATTTCAGATGTTTGGATCCCCAAGCTGGGACTATTTAGGCATATTTACAAACTCCCAGCTTGAGTTTTGGAGGTATTTTTATTTCAGATGTGAAAAAGAGAAAACCTCTATGGCCATATTACAAAGTTTTGGAGGTATTCACGTGCAACTACTGCGAGAGATATAGGAAATCTTTCACCTCACTGGCGTTGGGTGGCCACAAAAAATGCATTGACGCAGAGCGCACATGACTTGCAAATTAACAATGGATTTGAGAGGCGATATCGGAGATGGAGATGCCATGTATTACAAGAGGCTTAATGGAGCTAGAGCTGTGTGTGGAGAGATGGACAAATTTTGCAACAGAACGGATGTTTTTGGCAGAATACAAATAGAGGGAAGTTGACGAAGAGAAATGATGTTGTGTGGCTTAATCGGCGCGACGCTATAGTAGACGCTGGCGGCCAAGAAAGGATAAGGGAGAGAATTGACCTAAAGTGCATGTAGCTTTGAGCTCACAACATTTTTTTTTTAACAAAAGTTAAAACGACATGTTTAGGTTTCAATATTTGGCCAATAAAGCATACAACTATGTGTATGTATTATACGTTTGCTTCAAGGTTTGTAAGCATTTTGTATTTTGGGCTACACAAAAAAGAGAAATTTTAACGGGAAATATGGCTATTTTTCTTTTTCACAGCCACAATTTTCTTTTTTTGTGTAGCTAGGAATACCAGTTTTCACCGAAGATTTAACAAATAAAAAAAACATATATATGTATCCAACACATTTTTTATAGTTGTGAACTATAGATGGGGTCCATGGTACACCACGGTGTAGTCTAAATCTTAGTATTTAACTAAATTATATCTAAGTGGGGTCCATCTTGATGTGGACATGTGAAGCAAGGAGAAGGCAAGAATATTAGAGAGGTTAGTATTTTAAAAGGGAAATTTTAATAGGAAATATAGCTATTATTCTTTTTCACATTCACAATTTTTCGTTTTTTATGTAGCTGATAATACCAGTTTTTCACCAAAAGTTTAGTAAATATATACGAAATATGTGTATGTATTCAACATATTTTTTGTGTAGTTGTCAACTATAGATGGAGTCCATGGTCCACCATGGTGTAGTGTATAGTTTAGTATTTCATTAAATGTTATTTAAGTGAGACCCAGCTTGATGTTGACATGTAAAGTAAAGAGAAGGCAAGAATTCTAGTGAGCTTAGTTATTGTAGAGATAACATCGCTAGACTGCAGTTCGCATTTACATACGCTGCTTTGAGGCCGGTTACACTAGTGTTGTTGAAAATTGGGCACAAGTAAAGAAGCTGACACGGTGTAAACCATTAAATTCATTTATCGGGCAACACTGTACTTTCGCAGGAATCGGGGAATACATACAACATTGACTATAGAGGATTAGAATATGAAAAATAGCCAAGCAAACTTGCAATTTTTACAGCAAACCCGACCAAAAGCAACTATCGAACAGAAAGAGCTACACGAACAAACGAACTGTGCGGTCATTGATTGGAATATTCAGCTACCGCTCCAACAGGGGACACATCACTACATCTAGCGCAAAGTCGATATTGTTGTGGCACTTAACTTTCTCCTCTGGCATCTCGACGTGCCCAACAATACAGTACAATGATGACTACATGAGCAGAGTAGAGTCCTGATACGTCCATCAAAATTTCCGGTGCATCCTGTTCCCAGTAGTTTGCTCCGATAGTATCCCATGTCACTAAATATTAAGGACGCGTTTGTTAGGCTGCAGCGGTTTCTCACCTCAGTGTGGACAGGCGGCCCTGATGAGCAAATACAGCCTCTGAACCACGTTGTTCAGTTCGTTTGGTAGCCTACATCAAGAAACGTGGCATCGACTGGGCAAACAACTGCTCTTTGTTTGGCTACATGCAGATCTTTGATTAGCCTCATCTACATGGGTAATGCATGGGTATCTCTGGTTTTTGCAGCTGCGCGGCATGGCCGGCTAGAAACGGTCGATTCGGCCGTTCCCATAGGGACTGGCGGTGCTTTGAAAACCGCGCAAGACAGGCCCAAGAGGAAAAAGGGTAAACAAACACCAGGAACTCGCATGTGACGAGCCGGACCAACCTTTGATGCACGCTACCAAACGCGCCCTAAGTTTTGACAAGACCAGTGTGTTAGTAGTAACTGTCAGGTTCCACTGATCTCAAGTCTCCGGTTGTCCCTATTCTCCTATTACTCTAGCAAACTAGGGCTTTCATATCGGTAAGTGTTATTTGCTCCCAGACACCAGCGAATCCTCCAATTAAACAAAATGGAAAATCATATTTATGAGTTACAAAATATTCTGAAAAAAATCACGTGTGTAGGTAATGGTGTATATCATAAACGTGTAAATTTTCATTTTGAATAACGTTATATTATGGGCTATACAAAAATGACAAAATAAGTTAAACTTAGAGATTTAAAACTAGACATATTTTAGATCCACAATTTGTCATTTTTGTATTGCTAAAAATACAATGTATTTGGAGTTAATATTTTACACGTTCATGGAATATACTATTGCCTACTCCCCAGATTTTTTTAGAATTTTTTGAAACTCATAAATATGATTTTCTATTTAGAAGTCTCTACCGTTTATCATATGCGCTAGAATACATGTTGAAACCACTCATTTATAGATGAACCATGGCCACTCATTTCTGTACACAATACACTTATCGCTCAGCGAACAGTCAAGTCTTGTAAATAAAAATTAAGAGCATGCAAATAGCTTGTAAAAAGTACCTCGTAGCTATGAAGAGCCTCATAACAAAAGATTGCACATGTTCTCTCTGACGCATGCTAGACGGACGACACAACCACTCCTTATAAACACGACACACAAACTATCGGCACATTAAACTTTGCCGGAACCCCCTCGTGCTAGGATGCTAGCTAGCTACTCCCTCCGTTCTAAATTAGATGACTTCTATTTATCTAAATGCAGATTTATCTAGATTTATAACAAGTCTAGATATATCCGTATCTAAACAAATGGAAGTCATCTATTTTGAAACGGAGGGAGTAGCTAGCTTGTTATTAGGTAAACCATATCCGCTGGGGCACCTCCGCCATTCAGCATCTGCGATATGCCGTTAGCTATCCCGACGAGCCTTGCGCGGCCAGTCACAAGTTGGGGTCCAGTTCAATTCTTTTACAGGGGGAAAACAGAGGCTGCGCCAAATTTAGTTACTCAAGCCCTATACTACAGCTCAAAGTGGTGTTGTTAAAGACTCCTCTAGAAAAATTTAGAGGCGAGTAGGGGTAGCTACGGGACATGTGCTAGACCTATTTTTTAGCATCCGGCCTCTAAAATGGCGTCTACTAGAGTGGTTCACATCATATGTATTCAGAGGTTGTGTGAACAAACGTCATGCTCATAGCAGCTGTTCCATCACACTGACTGTTCTCCTTGACTCTCGCGTGCATCAGCCAACAATACATTTCCCGCTTCAAACTTGACTGCTGACTTTCTGAGCAATAGAAGGTTAGAAGCCATCATTTTTGGGCTACCTTGGAATTTTTCAATGGTAAGTCAGCCAAATTTCCAGATTTGTGGCCAATTTTTCTGCAACTTTCTAGAATTCTATTTATCGTCGGAAGCAACTGGATAGGCTCACAAGGTCGCCTGTAGGCTGTAGCACGATACAACGCCCCTGCCCCAAATAACTTGAATAAGTTGAGGTCAAGACTGAAGGAAAATACTTAGTTTATTTAGTCGTTTACCTGTCTAAATATGAATATTATTGGCATGCCACCGTGAAGTACTATGTGAGGAGCAACGGGGCCAACCAGTCTAAATCACCGTGGAATATTAAAGGTGGAGCAGTTTACACCACAAATTTCCCTATTCTACTACCAATGGAGTCGATTTGAACCCAATATCAGGCAATTTTCCTATTATTACCATTGCAGTCAATTTGAGTGAAACATCAGGCATTAAAAATTTCTTTGCAATACCCATCTCTTCCAAACTCTGCTCGACGCCGTAGTTTCGCCACACTTCCATTTGGAGGAATTCAAAATGGAGCCTGCCATATCTGCAGTAGCAGGCTGTAGCACAGATACAACCGCCTCTGCCTCAAATAACTTGAATAAGTTGAGGTTAAGACTGAAAGAAAATACAGATAAGTTTATTTAGCGGTTTATACCTGTGTAAATAGGAATATTAATGTTGTGCCGGTGAAGTACCACGTAAGAACCCTTTAAAAAGTACCAAGTGAGGAGCAACGGGGCTAAACTAGTCTAAATCACTGTGGAAAGGTAAGCATAAGGTGGAGTAGTATACACCACCAGTTTCCATATTATTACCATTGTAGTCAATTTGATTGAAACATCAGGTATTGACAATTTCTTGGCAATGCCCGTTTGTTCCAAACTCTCCTCGACACCATAATTTCATCACTCATCCATTGGAGGAATTCAAGATGGAGCCTGCCATATCTGCAGTAGCAGGTGAACTTGTGAGCCGATTCATCTCCTTCCTGGGAACAAGTACCACTCAAGCCAGGAACAATCTGAAGCAAAGCAGCTGGAGAGGCTGCAACAGCTGCTCCTGAGAGCTCGCACGGTCGTTGAGGAGGCGGACGGACGATACATCAGCAACTCCGGGATGCTTGCACAGCTGAAGATGCTCGCAGAAGCCATGTACCGAGGCTACTGGGCACTAGGTGCCGCCAGGTACAGGTGCCTCGAGGATACTCCCATCGAGATGGAGATTTGCAACTCAGCTCGTCCCAAACGTTCCCGCACAGCTCATGCCGGTGCGAGAAAGAACAAGGCCAGGTACCTTCTCGAGTTACAGGGAACAATTGAAAGCTTAGAAAGTAGTGTTGGTAATATGAGGGAGTTTGTTTTGATTCTGGGTGGGTGCGATCGCATGGTGCGTAGACCATATGATGCCTATATTTACATTGACAACTTCATGTTCGGCCGCCATACTGAAAAGCAATTGCTGTCAAAGTTTTTGTTGCAACACGACCATCATTCTGCACCGGCTGTGCTTCCCATCATTGGTGCTCATGGAATCGGGAAGAAAACTCTAGTGGCGTATGTCTGCCATGATGAGAGGGTTAGATCACGCTTCTCTGTGATTGTGCATCTGCGTGAAGCTGATCTGTCGAGCACGGCTGATCACACAAGTCTCATGTCAGAGAAGACATTGCTAATCGTTGAGCTTGTTTCGGATGTGGATAAGAAGGATTGGTCCAAGTTTTATTCGGCTCTGGCAAGCTTGGACAGTGGAAGCAAAGTGGTAATCTTGAGCCGGCATATGAATTCAGAGAAATTAGGAACTGTGAAGCCAATTTTCCTCAATGCCCTTTCATATGAGGAATTCAGCTACCTCTTCAAGACACTAGCATTTGGAAGTGTGAACCAGCTGGAATACCCGCGGCTAGTACGGATAGCAGACGAGTTCGCCAGGGAGTTGCAATCGGATTGGTCACTGGTCACTGCAAACTTGCTTGCAGATGTAATAAGAAGAGATCTGAATGTTCATTTCTGGCTTTGCATTTTGAACAGGCTTAGAAGAGTTGTTGAGACAAACTTCTCCATGTTTGGTGAGCACCCCAAGTCACTTCTTGAAAGAGGTCATGAAATTGCCGTGACAGACTTGGTTCTGCACCCCGCTGCTCCGCTTCTCCTCGTCAGGAGTAGCAAAAATGATGTCCGCGTGAGGAAGAAAGCTTCAAAGGTTACATTTCATGAACTTTTGATTGATCATGGGGTCGGGAGAAAAGTGGAGTCCGGTCTGCTGACATGGAAATCAAGGTTACCACCTTATACGTCATTTGATCACCTTGTTTCAACTTGTGCTGAAGATACTCCCCTGTCACGAGGGAAGCGTCGAGGGGTGCCTCTCTAAGCATACAAGATGATCCCTAGATTAATGTGTAATAGGGCAACTCCAGACTAATTTCCAGGTAAATTTTACGGCCAAGCTTTCTGGAAAGCACGTCGACTGCCATATTCTTACATGTGTAATCTAAGGGTCGACAAACTAAAGAACAGGGCTTGTTTGGGTGCTTCATCTTTTGGAAACAACACTTTCTGAAATTTCAGTGTTTGAAGTTGTATTCATCAAATACATGCCACATTCTTATTGGCAAAACTGAGGTGCATCATTAATTCAAGCTTCTATGGAGAAGTGCATGCCAGATCAAACACAAAATTTTCCTTCAGCTCCTGTTTCATGACAGAGTCAATACAAGAAACCTGCGGCAAAGGAACAAGTTCGATATCTTAAATATAACTGTATCTTTTGCTATGAAGATACTACATGAACTCCAATTTGTCTTTTTGGGGGTTGTTTTTTTTTTTGCTCAGCAGTGCTGGACTCTTATTTTATCTGGGAAATACATGGGCATTTTACCTTTTGATGAAATAAGCTCGGTAAATTAGAGGCTACATAAAGGTATATGTATGGAAGTTATCATCATGGGATGTTGGAGTAACTGAAATAAGAGGAACAGGAAGAATTTCAAGGGAGAGATACCTTCGATTCAGAACTAGAAAAGGTAGTTAAAAGATGATCTTGCCTTGGTTAGCCATAGAGCAAAGTAGAGAAAATTACATCTCCAGGATTGGATACAGCTGAAATTTCCAAGTCCTGTATCTCTCTTTTTCTTCTTCTTTTATTTCTCTGTATATTTGTAAATATTATAACGTTTAATAAAAATACACATAGTGTAGAAAAACATATTGCGGAAATAAGTGGTATGGTAACTTTGGTATATTCAGTTATTTACTATACATTGACCACTGTTTAAGATACTTCTGATATGCCGATTTATGGGCCGATTTATCTCTTATCGTTGTCTGACCGAAACGATAAATTGGCCGATAAGTCAGGCGATATGCCGATAAACCGTCCGATATGCCGATAAATCGGCCGATTTACCCCTTATCTTGGGTCGACCGATAAGTTACCGATAAGCGATCCCCAACATTGACATTGACAGAACAAAGTGGTCGGTCTAGCTCATTTCGTTGTGAGAATGGATACAAACCCAACATTCGGGTTTAAATCCTAATGCACACGGATTTATGTTCTTATTTATTTGTTAAGGACCAGGCTTGATGCATAACCAAGAAATATGAGTCTTTTTGGAACTCTCTGATGAGAGTCATTACTTGTGGGATGAGTCTAGAAATGATGATATTCCTCAGGTCTCAGGTATAGAAAACGGGATCCTCGCTACTCCACTTATGGAGAACGGGTGAAAGAAGCTATGTTTCTGATGGAACATAAGAAAGAATCATGACCAGAAGGTTTCTCGGTAGATTTCTATCAACATTTTTGCGAGGTGTTTGACTTGTTCCTATTTTTTAATGGTCGGAATTGTTAAATCTGAAATTCAGTCAAATAATTCTTCTCCTAACGATAAAGCAAGCCTGTTGGATTCAGCACTATAGGCCCATGTGATTGCGCAATGTCAAATTCAAACTCTTTACTCAAGTTACAAATAACCAGTAGTGGCGAAGCGAGGATTTTCATATTGGCATTCATAGTTTTCCCAACTATATAAGATATAGAAGTTCACAATAAGCATAACGATACTGCAAATTTTTCATTGGAAGAAGGATTGCTCACCTTCAATCTTGTCATTGGTTTTCAATCTTAATAGATATAGGCATTGCCGTTGGGGTAAAAATTACCTTCAGTTTGTTCCGCACTCTATCACACATACATTTCAATCTCTGCACACTTTCGTGCCTCTTCTTGTTCTTCATTTCAGACTTCAAAATAAAATAAAAAATCTAGTCATGGATCATCCTCCGATGTCAATTGGGGAAAATAAAAAAAACAGAAACTAAAATGGAAGCAACTTCTCACGGTGGATGTCAGGCTAATTAAAATTGGGGAACTGCTGCTGCTATGGTGCTGCAGCCCTTGCCATCACCGTTACTGCCGGAATCAAGGGAGGGGAGCCACCGTTGTTTTGGCCGAGCCTGTCGAGCACGGAGGTCAGATCTTAGCCATGCGCGGAGCGCCGTCGAAGTGGTCCAGTGGAATCTCGAAAAAACAAATTTGAGGGACGGTGGAATCTCGAATGGTGGCAGCTACCAAGAAAACTGGTCCGGTGGAAGCCCAAACTTGTATGTCGGCCCAGTTTGGATGGCTGAATGTGGCCCCATTTATAAAGTGTTTCTCTCTAAAATGGTGGGACTTGGGAGTGTAGTAAACCTCTTCTCAAAAACAAAGGAGTGTAGTAGACTGCATCTAAATTGCATTCGTTTTTAATGTGCATTTTAAATGCGTTTTAAAATTTTCCAATAGTCGATAAAAAATTATGTGTACGTCTCCACAATATATATGCAGGGAACAAAAAATTCCTGAGAAAGTGAATTTTTCTTTTGCCGTAGAAAAGACAAATTTTGGTGCTTTTTTTTTGAGATTTACGAATTTTGGTGCTGGAATAAAACTTTTCCATAGATATGTTTTTTTGTCTGTTTTACACATTCCATAGGATCGCTATGCCGTGAAGCTTTCTGTGCGCACATAAAATTTGAAGATATAGGCGTGCAATGTTTTTTTTGGTATTTTAGAAATGTGTTTTCCATAAACGGGCAGTTGCCCCCATGTTCAGCTACAAATTTTCCGGAATTGTAGCCTCAAAATGGTGGCCAGTTGTATGACTCGTATCTTGGGCCTAGACCAACACTACGGCCGGGCTTATGCTCGGCCATTTGGAGAGGAGAAAATCATGTCTACAATTCGGTGGTATACTGTTTATTGAACATCTCTGTCTCTCTCTCTGAATTTTATCGTCGAAAAAGGATTAGGAAAAGCTGAAAATATCAGTCACTTTCCCTCCCTTTTCGTCATTTTACCCGCAAGCGCGAGGGCTGAACGATGATGGATCATGTAGCTTTCGTTTCCATCAACTAGTAGCCGTGCACGTGCAAGGCACGCTTCAAAATATAAATGTCGTTTTTTTAGTTTAGTGTGTTTTTTGTTACCAGGGTAATAATTTCGAACGTATAATAATGCACAAATAACATAGAATGCATACACATTTCATCATTTAAAATCCACAAAGCATGAAATATTATTTATTATTTGCAAATATATTACAGGTGAACACAAGTTGAAAGTGATAATAAAAACAAATTATAAATAATATAATATCTTCCACTATTTTATTTCATGAAAACCCATCTCTTAATGCGACCAATAATTTTTCGTTCCAAGTATGAATATTGTTTATGGCCAAATTATTGTCTTGTACCGGGCCCTCGACATGTCCAACACACGTATTCAAAATGTAAACGTGATTTCTAGTTTAGTGAATTTTTTTTGTTACCACAACAGTAATTTCATGACTAAAACGTGTAATGATGTGCAAACAACCTAGAATACAGACACTTGCATCATTTAAAACTAACAAAGCACATAATAATGGTTACTATTTGCATAGATATTACAATTCAACATAAAAAGACCACATGATGACGTGCATGATTACAATTTTTATTATATTCAATGAAAACACTTCTGCAAAAATCTTAATACTCTCATTAAAATATTTAAAATCATCATGACAATTTTTTTTCAACTACAAACATACAGAAATACTCCCCACATAAGGAGAAAAAAAGGCGGACATCTCCACTTTCAATTTCTCTTACAAAAAATACGATGGAAACAACCCCTTGAAACCCATCGGACACGCACACCGCTTGCCTCTCCCCCACTCTCAGCTTCCTCTCTCTATGAAGCTCCGAATCTCTTCCTCTTGACCGCCGACAGGACTCTCCTCGCCCTCCCCCATGCCTCCCCCAAGCCTCCCCCAAGCTCCCACTCGATCTCGTCAAGCCGTCGGTCGCCTGCCTCCCCACCGTTGACGCGAGGACACTCGAGCTCGGCAATGCTCACGGGCTTCTCCGCACCTTCTTACCAGCCGGATGGGGTACTCGAGCTCGGCTATGCTCGCGGGCATCCTGGATCTGTGTCCGGCCCGCCTTTGTGGACACGGAAGAAATGCGGCCAACACCTGCTCCGCCTCCGTTCACCACTGCCAACCTGCCGCCTGCCGCGTCCACCCCTGGCCCGCCCCTCCTTCGTCCCCAGGCCCTGCGACCCGCCGCCAGCACCTGCTGCGCCTCCAATTCATGGTTGTAGAAGACCACACATAGCTGCTGCTTCTAAATCGCTAAGATGGACCCGTCCAGGTCCAAGGCAGATGAGAAGCAACGGAAGGTGATTGCACTGCACTTTATTTTTGTTGCCATGGCCGTACTTAGAAATCGTAGCTGTTTTAAGACCACCGAATCCCTATATTCCCTGGAGTACAGTGCATAGCCTCACATTAACCAGGGAAAGCAATTGGATTAATTATCTGTTGGATAAGCCTATAAATGTTCAGTCACTTCCTTCTGATTTTACAGAACATTAGCATTCATCTTACTGGTGGTACACCTGATGTATGAATATATTTTATCCGGAGGTAGTAGCTGTGGCTATTCAGAGCCGGATTATCTGCTCCGTACCTTTTGGATCCAAGATGAGTGATTCAATCAGCCCTCCCTTACAATTTGGTTGGACGAATGAATTACTTTCTTGGGAGATTGCAATGTTGACTCAGTGCCATGCCATTATGCAACATGCTCGCTGGAAATGTATTAAAGAAGGACTATATTCTTTGTTTATATCTGAGATTTATTTACTGCTCTCTTATGATCGATGCTTCCAAGTATGTATACTTTTGTTGTATAATAGTAGTGGATATATTCTTCTCAAATGCAGTTTTTCGGTTTAAAAAATAGCTGTTGCTTGCAAGGTCGAAAAAAACTTCCATAGAGTCTGAATTTTGTGGGAGATTGACAGTAGGAGGAAGAGTAACATGTCACCGTTTTTACAGGTGTGTTAGGGAACGTATCTGCCTGATCAGTATACGTGGAGTGCAATACTGTCTACATTATATAGGTCTGGTCGATGTTGCGACGGCCTAAATATTTTTCATGGAATCAAGTCCAAGCATCCATGGTTTTGGTATATATGTGCACTTTCTTTCGAGAACTAACTGAATCTTCAGGGTTTAAAGCTTATTTACTCCTGCTGTTTTCCTGCTGCAGCCAAGGTGTGATACTGGAGAATTTGCAGCTATGATCCTCAACAGTGCAGAAGATTAAGGGTTTCACAATCAATTCAGCGCCCATGTCCCTGATCTCAGGTAAAAACTGTAGCTAAACAAAACAATATGCAAGTGCCTTTTATCAAGTACAAAATCTGAGGAGCAATTTCTGGTTTATGGCGCACGTCTTTAAAATATAAATGCAATTTCTGGTTTAATGGTTCTTTATTACTGGAGCAATAATTTATTTAAACGTATAACGATGATAACATAGAATGCATACACGTTGCATCATTTTAAATTCACAAAGCACAAATAATAGTAGTAATGTGCAGAAATATTACAAATCAACCGAAGTTGAAAGTGATAATTAAAACCAAATTATAAATAACATAACATCAGCCACTATTTTAGTTCATGAATATCCATATCTTTATGCGATCAAGAATTCCTCGTTCCAAGGCAGGAATGTTGTTTATCGCCTCATTGTCTTCATACTTTAGAACGTGGATTAAAAATCGCCTTTTCAACTCCAAACCATCCTACATATGCATGATATACAACATTGTCAATTTGTCATATAAATTCATGTTCAAAGTGTAGAAAATGAGCATGGTTAAGAATATTCACCGTGGGTATATTACCATTTCCTGCAATGTGTTGACAATTGAGAAGTAGTACGGTCAAATAAATAAATTGATAACTTCGCATCAAGCTTACTGGAGAAACTAACCGTGATTTTTAATGATGCATTCTGGGATGCAGGTGTGGACCAATGTACTGGGTTGTGGGTTGTCAACCTCCGACGCTTGTGTGAAGGGCACTGCATTGTATCGCATGAAGGATGTGCTTCAGGTTAGTGCTGATTCTAGTGGTACAGTAATGAACATAATACGATTACCTTGTGGAATATGTGTCATGATTCCAGAACTTCCGTGCGTTATATGACCAGCTGGCACATGAACAGGTCTTAGTCGTCCTGCAACGTGTTGCATCTGATACTGATCATTCCTGTGCAGCCAATTGGATTCATCGTCGTATGGTATATCATTCTCCTTGGTCTGGGGGGTTTGTTCATATGATCGAGATGAACTTTGTCTGTTTGATAAGCCTGTGGGAAAAATGCATCTCACTATTAGTCATATTATTTTAATTTTCCTGGAAGGTTGAACATGCAATCTATTACTTCATGGTGCAACACCACCTGCAGTAGATATTCTGGATCACGGCAAGTAAATATACATACCTAATTTTTCAGTTAAAAATCGTTGAGGAACTAACCTACATCTGATGAAAGCTGAATAAAGAAATGTGTTTAGAACACTCATGAAAGTTGAATGAGATTACCTTGTGAAATCTCTCTCATGATGGTGGTACTTGTTTGCGTTTTATGACCAGCTTGCATAGGAACAGGTCGTAGTCGTCCTGCTATTTGTTGCATCTGATACGCATCATTCCTGTGCAGCCAATTGGATTCATCGTCGTATGTGCTATTATTCTCCTTGTTGTGGGGGTTGTGTTCATATGATCGAGAGGAATTTGGTATATTTGTTAAGCCTGCAAGAAAAATGCATATCCAGATTAGTCATGGTATTTTAAACTTTTGCAAGCTTAGAACATGCAATCCAATTTTTCATGGTACAACACCACCTGCAGTAGATATCTGTTGTACTTGGCTGACACCCGATTGTATCGTAGCTGGTGTGTGTGTCACATGTTACTGATGTTCTGGAGGGCAGTAGCTGTTTTTTCTGCTCACGGTATTGGCGTTGTTGGCTTAGTATGGCAACCTTATTTTCTGCATAGCTCCTGTCTCTTTGCCTCCTTCTTTCTTTCGGATCTACATAGATGGAATACGCTAGTTAGGATGAAGAAGTAGGGCTGTATGTACTTCTGATCATCATTACCAATGGATATGGACATGGGTGTTTGGGTTTCATTTTCCTGGGACACGGCCATTTGGTTTTCATTGGCTTGACGATGTTTTTTTCGTGCATAATATTCTCTGTCCCTCTGCCTCTTCATTTCTTTAGGGTCTGTAGGTACATTCAAAAAGTTAGCGCATCAACAATAGTATTCTTCAGTTTCCTCTAAACCAGGAGTGAGTAATTATTTATGATAGTTACCCAAGGAGCTTGTGTTACGCATATCATGAAATGGAGTGCGCGCAACCACGCCATTGGGAGATGGCGTGCCGTCGCCTTCCTGTGAATAGCTAGGGTCTGTATACATACATTCAGAAATTTAACAAATGAGAAATATCATTGTTCATATTTAACAGAAAACAGTAGGGAGTGGTTTTTGATAGTTACCTAAGGATGGGTGTTACTTATATCCTGAAATGGAGATGACATGCCGTCGCCATTGGGAGATGCCATGTCGTCGACTTCACGTGAACAGCTAGGGTCAGAAAATGTTAAAAAACAAAATATTAAACTTTTGTAAGATTTAAATAATCATGTGAACAATCAGTGTGGGTAAAAAGGGAAAAAACAAAAGAGCAGAGATCACCTGTGTATATGGTTCTGTAACACTATTTGGGGTGTCTAACTTAACATGTGAGACAGGGGTACACTCGGTTTTATATTATCATGATAATTGTGTGATTTAGCACCATACTGATGTCTATTTTTTGCAAATCTTATGTTACAGGTCTGTGAAGGGTACATAGATACTGCAGGCGATGGACGCATACTTTTCCCAACTATAATGTGGGCTTAGGCTTTTGGAGCTGCTTCTTGATAAAGTAAAACTGAAGGTCGATTTCAGTAAGGTTGAGGAACGAATAGTGAAGATTGTCGATGCGTATACTACAGTAGGTGAGATAGATAGCTTGACTGAACCAGCATTTATGAAATGGATCATCAGCACAGTTATGAATGTTTGTGGTATGGTTTAAAATATTTTCCTGAGATGATTACTGTTGCAATAAATGTTAATTTCTTACGGAAGTATGTAAATGCATATGCACTATTGCCAATTTTGATTCTTGTTCTTCGGAAATATACAAGAATATTATGAGTTTTTTGTGAATAGCTATAGAGCAAGTAACTTGTCACCGTTTTTTCAGGAGCTGACGCCAGCCCACTTGACGACAAGGTGCAGAGCGGTGATGGTGCTGTCCAGCAAGAGTTCTGTGCTGCCGGACTGCTTGGGCTCCGTCGAGGACACTTCCTGTAGCCCGGTGTCGAGTGCGCCGTTGAACAAGATGAAGTGGCTGGCGGGTTGTAAGGACGCCGTCAAGGAAGTTGATGATGGGTTGGGCGGCGTCCAGCAAGCTGACCGTGGTGGCCCCCTGCGTCGGCGCCGTCCAGGACGGAGACCTCTCCCGCTGCCTGGGCGAGCGCGCCGTCGAAGAAGGTGTCGGTGCCGTGGACGGAGACCGAGGACTCCCGGGCGGCGAGCGTGCCGTCGAAGGTGCCGGTGCCCGGCTGCGTGGGCTGGACGGAGACCAAGTGCTATCGGGCGGCGAGCGTGCTGTCGACGGTGCCCGGCTTCGTAGACGCGACGGAGACCAAGTTCTCCCGGGCGGCGGGCGTACCGTCGACGGTGCCGGTGCCTGGCTGCGCTGGCGCGACGCAGCGAGCGCGCCGTCGAAGTGGCGACAACAGACGGGGAGCTGCCTTCGGCGAAGCAGCCTCGCTGGGACGGACGATCAGTTCGGTTTGAAGGGATTGAGCAGTTTCTTTTCTCGTGAAGAGTTGCGAACGTGGGTCGTGCACTCGTGCGCGTTCAAAATTTGCATGAGTTGTCAATTTGTTTTTCCTTGCGCTGGGGGTGATTCGCGGGGTGAAGTATTTTCCGTCGTTGTAAATTGCTAAGTGCACACGGGATCTGATACGTGGGGCCAGTACAGTGTTTGGTGGAGGGTAAACCAGGACTGCTCTCGATCAGTGTTGGGTGTCTCTAGCCGAACTCCAGTTCGCTCCTTTATTAGTAGTGGAGATACGCGTGATCGTCATGGACCATACTACATCTTTGCCGCGAGGGACAGCTTCCGTTGCTCGGGTCCATGACCCGATCGACCGTGACTGCTACTCCTACTATTCAGCGTGGTAACGTCTCTAGCTAGCCTAGATCTGGTGCATTGCCATGCTGGATGATCGATGGGAATTCGATCGTCTTATGATCGATCGGTGTCACGCACGGCACCCGCTGTACGCTCTACTACCTCAGAGCATCTTTAGCAGATGTTGTAGAAACTATTACACTAAAATCGTTATTGTGTACGCTGTAAAGCGTTTTATGATACAAAATTTTGCCTTCTCAGAACAGATTCTAAAAAAAAATCCTCTTATATCACACAGGAAATATTCAGTCGGTAGTTTTTTTTTTCATTTTTCCCTCTTCCTCTTATTCTTTCCTTTTCTTCTTCCTCCCATCTCCATCCTCCCCTGCCATTGCCGGCCAGCGCCGCCACCTCGACCATGGTAAGCGTAATCTTCGAAGATCACATCCTCGTGGCGAGTAGAATATTGATGCTGGAATCGAGGCTTCACCTCAAGAAATTGAGCTTAGGAGGTGGCGCTGCTGGGGAACGGTTCCTGCTAAGATTCACTCGCGCCAACGGTTTCTATGCGGTAGGGGTAGCTGAAAATGGGGCAGGCAGAAATTGGAAGTCTAGAGTAAGAAAGTTTTTTTCCACCGGCGAATATGTAGCAGAAGTTGCCATGTTGCTTGTTGCATCTTGCATTCGCGCTAGAGCATGCCGTGAAAATTAAACGGTTTTGTTATTTCATACTAGAGTGAGAATTAAGTTAGACCTCACTTAGCTCTAATATCATCATATTTTATCATGATTCGTGAGTTATAATTAAAAAATATTTGCAGATTTAACTGTAGTGAGAGTTAATTTAATTCTCTCAAGTCCAAACTAAAAATACATGCACGAGGTGACAAGATTTTCCAGTGACCAATGGAGGCCCGGCCCGAGATTGGGCGAGGGCCCGAGGTGAGAGCAATCCCCAACCACCTCCCACCAAACACGCCCGGCCCGTACCGCGCCAACGCGCGTCGTGCTCGTGCAGTGCCAGTGCGTAGGCACACATGACAGAGCGGTGGGTTAGACAGTCATGATGGCCGATACTCGCTTGACACGCGCCGCGGCGCTAGCTAGCTATCGAACCAAACCCGCACCGTATGGAAAACTGCAAGTGTTGCTTTCGGTCGACATGCTCCAGTTCATGCTCAGCTAGTTTGGCGATCCAGGAAAGTGGCTTTCATGGTTGCATTGGTCGGGCTCCCCGATGGGTTTTGGTTGTTGCTACGTTATATCGATCAATAGGAGTACAGTAAGTAGTGATCGTGATGGCTTTACCTAAATGCAGCAACAACACACTGATTGACAGACAGCGAGGATTTTAACCACAAATAGTGTTCAGTACTTTTTTGCCGTCCTTTATCGGGCCGGCAATTCTTGTCATGCTATTTCCACGTACAGTCTATCGTACTAGAAGGAAAAGATGGGCTTTGCCACGTCCACTCTAGTGTATCTATGAATACAAGTGAGAGATGATTGAGCAAACACATCGAGAGAAAAAGGTTCACAAAATACCCATATATCTTTAGTAGTATTACTATGCGTTCTAGCTTTTCTAAAATAATTCCCCTTTACTTTACGTTCTGGCCTTTTTGCCACTGGATTCTCTAATTTGCCCTCACAATTGGTCTTAAGAAGCATTAAATATTTCCACAAATCACTCCCTCTCCGGCCGTTTCCTCTCGTGGAGAGTAGCGGAGGCAAAGATGAAATTTAAAAGAGGTGGAGCTGAGCCGACGTAGACCAATGCATGCAAGTCTTTGATGACAAACGGCTGCGTTTATTTCTGCCAGCGTGCTCACACCAGGTATAATTTAGTCTATCAAACAACTCTCTAATTTAGCAGCTCTTAAGCCTTACTTGGTATCCGAGTTTAGCCCAGAACGCATAGTAAAAATAAACGGAGGGAGTACAATCAGGAAGCTCCTCTGCAGCATGAAGATGAAATCAGCAAATTACGCGTAGACGGGCAAATCTCTTCCTCCCTATGCACTGGTTGAAATCACGGAAAGGTGTACATCATTTGCGTCCAAAATTTCCACTCAAAGCACAATTCCTTGCTAAAAACAATTTTAGCTCCTTCGTTATATACAGGAATACATGACGTAATGTATCGTCTCATCTTCTCTCATTTTCCATCTATCTCAAACAATAGCGCACACCCAAAACGTGAAGATGATGGCATGCACCCTGAGGGTCGCCGGCTGGCGTCACTCGATCTGGTCTCCTGACCTCGAGTCGGTTTTTACATGTCCACACATGATCTATTTGGGCGCTTTTTCTCTTTTCGGTTTGGAGTAACACAACATGTCCAAATCAGATTTTTTGTGTTCACATCTATTAAACTGTTTATTCACATGTCCAAACATGATCTGTGTTTGGCTATGTTCACCCATCGGAATTATGACATGTGTTCTTTCCCAACCTTCGGTTGCAACTTGCAACACCATGATCACAATTTATTTTCGTGTCAGGTATCTGGCTGGAAACCCTTTTTCCTCCATGGACAACAATTATGATCGCATCCAGTTCTACACATCACTATACCGCCTTCTCGAGGGTACCCGTTTGGTCACACACATTGTCAGTTCAATTTAATTCACGCATTTGGAGTTAAGTTTAGTTCACAAATTAACATGTGTTATAAGATTGTTCTGTTGAATTCAACGAAATTTTCTAAGATAATATGTTCACACTTCTTCAGTGGAATCAAGTGAAGTTTCATCTTTATGTAATTCAGTGAAATTTTCTCTCTCACTTTTCAAAAGTACATCTCCTCTTAGTGCCTCATTCTTATATATCTTTATTTGTCAAGGGTATATCTCCTCTTATACTGCTTCAGTCTTTATAGCTTCACGAAATACTAACTCATCTGGATGTCACAAAAAAAAAATCTTTTTTATGGTCAATTTACTGATATTCCTAGAGACGGGCTAACAGTTGTTATTTCAGAAAAAGAAAGACGATAGGTTTAATTAGTTTGCAAGGAAAATAGGTAATTTTCTCTCCTCATGGAAAAATGGGACATGGTAGGTGGGATCTTCTAGCTTCTGTACATACTGCCTGCCTTTTAATTAAGCAGCCGACGAATTGAACATGCCAATGGTAGTGATGGGTTCTAGACAAGTGGCATATGATCTGGTGAAGCTTTTCATATGGTAGAGTGCTGGAGAAGCCACAATGAGATTTTTCAAGCACTTCTGAAACTGAGCCGCTGAGAAGTAAGAAGTCAAGACCTTTACCAGGCGATGAGCCACCGAATTGTGTGTATCTTGGGATCATTGTTGAAGCTTATTTTGCAAAAAATAAAATACACCATTTATTTTTTTTAACAAAAGCATGTTGAAAAACATTATTCTATCTAATTTTTTTTGGCTCGATAAAGATAAGTTTATTTTTAATATGTAATAGTCTAAATATAGAATATAACAAAAAATGATCGTGTCAAAGGTATTGAAATTTTTCGAAATGTAACATTTAATAAGGTTCAACCCGTAGCAACGCACGGGCATTTAGCTAGTTGAGATCAAAAGACATTATGAATGATGTTCGTCTGGTGTTTGTACAAAAGAATGTCTTGGTAAGCTGAGACCATAAGATGGCTGGGAAGAATTCATCTGCAAGGTTGTTGAATTTTGTGTCAATCATGGCACTGAAATTCCAAACATGGAGGAAACTTATATCATGAGTGATGGTTGTGCAAGACATCGAGCTGGCCATTTCACTAATGGTTCTAATGATGAAGAATTAAAAGATAACTCAACTAGGGAAGAATACGACTCGAAATGAACCCCTCACGTCGCTCCCCCCGGCGGCGCCAGGGAGAAAGCCCGCGCCGCCACTCCCTATCCCCGTCCGCCACCCTCCTGCCGCCGCCGTCGCCGGCTTCGTCCGCGGCGGTGGCGGCGCCCCCCGCTGCCACAAAGGTGGTGGGGGGGGGGGGGGGATGGTCTGCGCGTCTCGATGGATGGCAGGCCGGCGCGGGGGCGGCGTCGGTCGGGGCTGGGGAATCCGAGCCGGCGGGCTCGGGCGGTGATGGAGGCGGGCGAGGTCGTCCGGCGGCGGGGCGGCGCGTGGGCGCCACCGGTGCGGAAGGTGCTCGCCCGTGCGGTGCTCGTGGCAGATCGGGCTGCTCGGGCTTGATCTGGGCCTCGCGGGCCGTGCGGGCGAAAGGAGCTAGGAGGAGATGTATGTGGTGCGAGCAGGTGGGGCGGTCGTGGTTTGCTGCGGCGCGAGGGGGAGACGATGGCTGGGAGTGCTGCGATGTGCGAGGAAGATGGCCGATGTGGCGCGGTTGCAGGGGCTTGGTGGGCCCCATCTGGGCCCGCTGATGCGGGGCGTCCGTGGAGCCGGGCGCAGCGACGGAGGTTCCGGTGCGGAAGGAGGAGGTGGCTCTCCTGCCGCCGTACTTTGGCACCCGGGCAACGTGGAAGCCGGGGCGACGGCCCCAGATCGATAGTTGCGGCAGGAGGTGCGGCTTGCATGGTGGCGTCGGCAGCTTGAGGTGCTGCAGTGGTTACGGCGTGCGGAGGTGCTCGGTGAGTGGCCACGGTGGTTGACGACATGGCCGTGACGCCATCCTGCTGATCCCGGAGCTTTACGGTCGGGTTGAACTCCAGGCGAAAGCTCGCATGGCCTTCAGTCTGTACCGACGACGGCGGGGCCCTCGGGCGTCGTTCCCTTTCTTGATTGCGTCATCGTGGAGCTTTTCGACCTCGTATAACGCGTGGTGGTTCCAAGGTCTCCGGGTGAAAACCTTTGCTCCTTCGTGAGCGGACGGCGGTGACGGTCTCGTCACTACCTTGTTGGAGGCGCCGCTTTGGAGTCCTTGACCAGCGCGGTGCAACAGTTTCGCGACGGATGTGCAGATTGGCGTGTGGTCGGGGGCGGTGGATGTCGGGGCGGCGGCTCCGAAAGGTGGTGGTGCGTCGAGGCGGTGGCCTCGATCTCCCACGGTACGACGGTTCTATGAGGCAGAACCATTGTTTAGTGTGGGTTTGGTGGTGACCTGGATGAAAACTGCTTGGGCAGAGGGATAGTTGACCCGACTGGATCGTCTTCGAGCAATACGAAGGTCGATTTGGTTGCTCCACCGGGACGGCGGCCCCGGAACAGGTGGTTTTGGTGGCAACCTGGATGAAAACTGCGTGGGCACATGGTTCGTCGACCATGACTGGATCATCTTCGGGCAATACGAAGGTTGATCTGGTTGTTACGCCGGGGCGACCCCGGAGCAGGTGGTGTGTGTTGTGGCGTTTGTCGACTTGGGTCTGTGGGCAGCGGGTCGTTTCGCATGTGTCATTCTTTTGTACAAATTGTATGTTTTTTGGACCCGGTTTTCCTTATAAACTGGATCAACTCTTTCTATCTATTCGTGCGGTGGATACGACCACTTTATAGCTAAAAAAACTCAACTAGGACTGATCTTTGTCGATGCCTTGTTGAGACAGGAAGATATCTTATCTACAGTTTGGTTGACCGGTTACTAAATCAACTACTTTTTTTTGAAACGGAGGCGAAAAGCTTGCTTCCTCCACTTTTCTAGTTTCTACCAGAAGTGCAGAACATGCATTTTCCGGCTTGAAAGATCATCAACACAAGGTTGCGTAAGAACAAGGAAGATGAGAATCCTGCTAATAATTTGGCAGTTCACATAGAGCATTAAAATTACCGAGAAGCACAATTTGGAGGGTATTTTATCAGAGTTTAAGTGCAAGAGAAGTTAATGTGTGATTCTTTATGCCTCCATGGTTTAGTAGTGAGTTTTCCAAGAATTTTTTGTATGACCAAATGGCAGCGTTGGATAGGCGGCGCCTAGCCAGCGGTTAAGCACGCTTAGGCACTAGGCGATGGACAAACGCCTCACCAAGGGCATAAGCCAAACTAGGCAGCACAGTTAAAAAATTGTCTTCTCTAGCAAAAAATCATACCATATTGCACTTACAAGTCAGATAGAACATAATCCAATGGTAGTTGTTAGTAGTTCACTCATTTATATACTCTAAATTAGTGTGTATAGTGAGAAAATAACCCAAATATAATCCTGATGGTAAAACTATGTACCCATCTAGGCCAACATCTCATGTGCTCTAGAAATGTGTGCCCACCGCCTCGCTTACGCTTAGCGCTTTTTTCTAACCTTGCCAAATAGTATATTTTGATATTGTTGTTCGAATATGAAGTTATTATGTATACATATTTCGAAGGCATCATACATGCATTTTGAAACCAATGTGCTGAATATCAATATAAATTTGCCTCAAGTGTACAATTTCTAGTTTGTTGTTGTGGCTTAAGTTGTTTTATCTCCCCATGGGTGTCCCATCATTTTAACTTACTTTTCTGGTTGTTTTTCTCAGGTGCTGTTAGTAGTAACAAAAAATTAAAGGTTATCTTCAAATGTTTTCATCTAAATAAACTACATTGTGAAGTTGAATTGGTACGATCAAAGCATCTATTAAAGAGCTACTTCATAAGGAGATCTCAGAGCATTGGATGGCCACGTGCTTCTTATCGCACAATCGAATAACATGGAACCATGTGTGGCATGGTTGTTGCATCACATGGTATCAAAAGTTAATGAAACATAAGCTCTATTTAAGCTTGAGAACGTAGGTGCTATGAGATCATAGTTCGCCAAGACCATCTTGCGTACATGAGCCGAGCAAGCAAGGAATGGAACATAGCCGTTGCTAGGTTCATACATATCAGTATATCACACGTGCAATGTAAACAAGCTTTGCACTTAGTTAAAATAATCTATCAATGCTATTGAAACCCATGGTCGATTTCGCAGCTAGGACTTGGAAACATCAGGACACAAGTAGAAATCACATGTGTCCTTAGAGCTACAAACGTTCTCCGGCTTCTCCGATGCAACACAATGGGCGCAAAGGATCACTAGAGTACATGGAGTACTCCCTAGGAAAAAATGACTTTCACCATGGATTTGTGTTGCCACTAGGGAAAAAATGGTGAGAAGGACCAATAGAATGTTGCACCCATCCAAAAAATGTAGTCGCAGAGGAAAAACAGGTAGCACCAGGAGTTTTCTTGGGCTATGGAAATATTTGTCAGATCTTTGTGACTGTAGGATTTTGTCAATCATGACACATAAATTTTGATGCGCTGAATTGCTTCGCGTTCTTATTTATTTATTTATTTATTTATTTATTTATTTATAGTTAATGTACTTCTTCCTATATCTTGGTGTGAAATCAAATTGCTCAAGACATCAAATTGCTAAATCGAATGTCATGTGTAGTTGTATGCATTTCGGCTAGACAGAACAACTGTTGCCAAACTAAATGAACAACCGTTAATACACTTTTTGAGCGTAACAACTTGGCGGCGGTCATGGCTCTTAGCATGAGTATCCGTTAGCTCAGATATAACCATATTTTTTTCTTCATTAACTATTATGCCATGTGAGTATACGTATAAAAACATGCTATGGAAGTTGCATTGTCTGTTGTTTATTTTGATCCAAATTCAAATATTTTGGATGGAGCAACGCGAGGCCTGTCGCCGGGAGGTTTGGGCCAAAGCGGACGGAGCTAACAGCGGTACGGATAATTCTTGAGTCGGACTGCAGCCGACTTAGCCTTTTGTCTCTATATATACCTCTTATAAGCCGCCGGTTTTGGATTCGTCGAAAAGTTGTAAATCTCTGACATTTGTAACCTTACTTGATTATAATGAATATTTGCTGGTTGTCGCCAGTTATTTTTTCTCTCCCGTTGTTAGGAGAATTTTCCACGTTAAATCTTGTATTTCGTTGGTCTGATTTCTTTTGTTAATCGTTATTTGCCTATCGATTGTATGACATATATTAGGCGATCGGATCAGTAACTGCGCCTCACAGCTGCGAGGGATGATAGCGAAGGTTTCACCTAGATGTACTGACAGCGAAGGTTCAAGCTCACACTGTCCGGTCTAGCTAAGCAAACGGCCTATGTTCAGTACGTTTTGGTTAGTGCTTTATCAGGCCGGCAATCCTTGTCATACTATTCTCACGTACGCTCACTGTTTCTAGATCAGTATACAGTATACCAAACCGAGGTCCACCGTTGTACTCTACCCTCTTTTTAACTCGAAATTGAATACAACAAGAGTACGCTCGCAGAAACGGAATACATCAAAATTAAATAATGACGTAGACCTCGATATACGTCCCGTACCGCGAGGATCCTGCCGGAATATCCAGCTTCTTTTTTAGCAACAGGAAAAATTATGTGATGTGGAAGTGGAAGTATCTAGGGAAAGCCGACAGGAACGTATCATGTGCACCTAAGTACCGTAGATCACCGATTATTTTGTCAAAAAATATGAGAAAATGTTTGGTTATAAATAATGCTCATGTCTAACATGTCACAAAATTATACGTCTAAGAGCATCTCCAACCGCGTCCTCCAAACCCAGACCAAACGTCCGGGCAGACTGCCCGGACGGCCTTTCGGCCAAAATCGACGACCCAGCCGCGGCCCCCAAACTGGCCCAAACGGCCGGGCGGTCCGGCACACCCCAAAACCAGCCCATATGTGGGGAGGGTTTGGGGTGGCCCGGACGCGCCCGGACGCGTCCGCCCTCATGTCGCTGACAGCGCGGACCCTCGCTTGACTGGCCTATCAGAGGGAGGATCTAGCCTTTGACCGGCGTCGGCATTCATGGCGGAGCGGCCAGCGGCCAACGCCCAACAGCCAGCATTCACGGCGGACCGGCCACCTCCACTATATGTACCGGCGCCGGAACCCTACTCCTGTTCATCCACATCCACATCTACAGCCGCCGCCGGAACCCTAGTTCGGTTCATCTACATCCACCGCCCACTCCGCTTCTTCTACACCATGCCTCGCCGCCTCCCCACCATTTTCGCCAAGATGATGGCGGACAAGGCGGCGCAAGCGCAGGCCCTCCGAGCCAGGGCACGCGAGGAGGAGGCGGCGGCGGAGGCGTCGAGTGTGGGATATGTCGTGGTCCGTGAGGACTCCGACATCGTCGAGCTGACGGGCTCGGAGTACATCCGGCAAGCGGATGAAGTGATGCGCGCCCGGGCGGAGGCGGCGGCCGAAGCGCATCGCGCCCGGGTGCGCGCTGCGACAGAGCAGTGGAGAGCTCAGGCGGAGGCGGAAGCAGGAAGGATACGCGAGGAGGCACAGCGCAATGAGGAGGCGGCGTAGCACCGTGCGGCGGAGGCACAACTGAAGGCGGAGGCGGCGGACCGCCTCTTCATGAGGCAGATGAGGAACCGCTCCGGGTTCCTCGACAAGCAGATCGAGGAGGAGGCGGCGATTCGTGAAGGCCGACCATACGCCGGGGCCTCCTCATCCTCTTCATTCTCGCTCTTCTCCGACTCCGAACAGGGTTCTTGTCCGGCTCCGGCCGCCAGTGCGGAACAGGGCGGCTCCGCTGGCGCAGCGGCAACGGTCATTGTCCTATCCGATGACGAGTAGGGAGATAGGCTAACCGGAAGTAGCAAGGCGGCAACAAGTGCACATCGTAGTGTAGCATATGTGCATGTTGCATGTTTTTGTAGTAATTTGTCATCTAGATTTAGAGACGTGTGGTTGTAGAAGCATGTTTTTAGGGGTTGTCCAGTCACCCTCCACGGATGCGTCCGGATGCGTCCGGGCGCAGTTTAGGGTCCGATTGGAGATGCTCTAACTTCCTTACACAAGTAAAGAGACAAAACTGACAAATCTGTAATGAATAGTGGCAAAATGTAAGTTGGGCTTTCAATTTGGTTACTGTCAGTAGTGATACTACAAAAATTGTCTATCTTATTTCTCGACATGTGTTACGAATTTAGACATGCAATTTTGTGACAATCTAGACATGACCAAACCCCAGTAAAAAAAAGAAAAGACATGACCAAACTTTTTCTCATATTTTTTCAAAAACAAATCGGTGGTCTATGATAGTTGGTGCGTAGGGCACACCAATTTGCCGGGTGATACATTGTGAAGCCGATAGCTGGTCCGCAGCGGCAGGGAGTAAAAAACTGAGGAGTAAACCGCACCAGCGGTCCTAATTCTTTTTGCGTGGCTTCAGTTTGGTCCCTATTCTTTGAAATTGAACAACGAAGTCCTAAATCTTCCGTAAGACGTTCACCCGAGGTCCTATTTTGCTCTGACTTCTTTGACTTGTACATGTGGCGTGTTGACCAGTGCCACATCGACAGTCAAAACATGAATATTTGCCAAAAGGACCCCCAATTTGTATTCCTTCTAAAGTGTAGTCCTTATTTATTTTTTGCAAAAGGAAGAGGAGGCTTTGCTTGCCTTGTCGTGCTGGGCAGCTGCTCGCCAGCACATTAGGTGGTGGACAGGGACAGTGCCCACGGCCAGGGGTGCTCGCACAGGTAGATGCGCGCGGGCCGGAAGGGCGAGACGACGAGGAGCCGTCGGTGCGCGGACCTCCCAGTGGCAGCGCGCGGATCACTTTGCGGCGGCGTGCAAGCCTCTCAACGGCGGTTCCTCCTGGTGCGCACGAGGTTGGGTAGGGGCGGCGCACTGTCGATTTTGCGGTGGCATGTACCGGCAGCCTGCGCCAAAATAAAATCCCCTCCACGCAGCCCGTCCCCACCTGTGCCATGGCCGGCCGCCGCGCCATGGACATCCCGTCCTCCCCAGCCCGTCCCCGCAGTCTGCCCCGTCCTCCCCAGCCCCATTGTCAGGAGGGGATTCAGGCCCTCTTTGTCGTCCTTCACCCCGATGGTGAAGAACCCGTGGATGGAGACCTTCTACTGCGTGCAGTTCGTCGGCATCAGCGTGGGCGGGGCGCGCGTTCCTGGCGTGGCGGCGTCACCGTGGATTCCGGCAGGTCCGTGACCCGCCTGGCCCGCCCGGCCTACTCCGCTCTGCGCGACGCGTTCCGCACGGCTGTCGCAGGCCTCCGGCTCTTCCCCGGCGGAAGGTGGTGATGGTGCCGACGGTGTCGATGCACTTCGCGGGCGGCGCCAAGGTGGCCCTGTCGCCGGAGAACTACCTGACCCCGATGGACTCCAAGGGGACGTTCTGCTTCGCGTTCGCCGGCACGAACGGCGGCGTGTCCATCATCGGCAGCAGTAGGGCTTCCGGGTGGTGTTCGACGGCGACGGCCAGGGCCAGCGCGTCGTCTTTGTTCCCAAGCGATTCTAAACTTACTGCTAATAGTACTTGTATTAGTCCGACTAAACATCCCTGGATTAATTAGCGGATAAATGTGCGCCTTTGTTGGTCGTAGTTTAATTATGAGGGAGTTTAGGTAAGGTGATGGACAAAGAGCCTAGAAATATAATTTGGGGGTCCTTTTCGCAAATATTCATGTTTTGCTAAAGTCATACTGTCGATGTGGCACTGGTCAACACGCCACATGTACAAGTCAAAAAAGTCAGAACAAAATAGGACCTCGGGTGAACGTCTTACGGAAGATTTAGGACTTCGTTGTTCAATTTCAAAGCATAGGGACCAAACTGAAGCCACGCGAAAAGAATTAGGACCGCTGGTGCGGTTTACTCAAAACTGAGATAAGCCCGGGAAGGCGACGTCGCGCGCTCTCGTCTCTTCACTCCCCTCGTCCAACGAGTGGTCCTCGCTCTCCCAGCTCTTCTCCCCACGCCGGAGGTCGTCGTCCACCTTGCCGTCCCGCCCCGTCCTTAATGACGCGAGCTTATCGCTTGAGGCCCCGAGCTTACTCACCAGAGGGAGCGGAGCGCACTGTGAATCCTCACATGGGGCTTGTACGCTAGCACATTAATACCGGCAGGTCGCCCATCCAATCCTCAGTCCTCGCAGCACCGCTTAAAGCTCCGGCCGCGCATTCCGCCCCTGGCCTCCCTCCCTCGCCGTCGCGATACTTCGCGCCGCTCGGTGTAATTTTCACCTCACATCCAATTATTGGTGGCCGCGCGCCCGCCCAGATATTTCCATCCGTCGGCGGCCCCGCTCGGGTTCACTTCAGTGCTCGTGGTTGTCGCGAGACCCCGGATCGGCGACAACCGAGATGGACGCGGCCGCACACGAAGAGGCGCCTCCGCCGGCCGTCGTGCTCGTCTCCGCCGGCGCCAGCCACTCCGTGGCCCTCCTCGGTGAGTTCACTGAACCCGCTCCATCAGTCCATCTTTCTTCGGGACGAAACGAGCATTCCGTCGAGCGCCTGCCTTTTCTTTCTTTCTTTCTTTCTTTCTTTCTTTCTTTCTGGGGGAAACTCATCCTGCGGATCATGTCACTGATGGCGGCGGCTCTCGTGTTCCGCTGCAGCGGGCAATGTGCTGTGCACGTGGGGCAGGGGCGAGGACGGGCAGCTCGGCCACGGGGACGCCGAGGACCGCCTCGTGCCGACCGTGATCAGCGGCTTCGGCGCGCCGGGGATCACCTCCGTCATCTGCGGGGCCGACCACACCACCGCCTACTCCGAGGAGGAGCAGCAGGTCTACAGCTGGGGGTGGGGCGACTTCGGGAGGCTCGGCCACGGCAACTCCAGCGACGTCTTCACGCCGCAGCCGGTCAAGGCGCTCCAGGGGATACAGATCAAGCAGCTCGCGTGCGGGGACAGCCATTGTCTCGCCGTCACCATGGCCGGTGAAGTGCAGAGGTAAGGCGGCTGGCTATCAGCACCCTCAAATTTGCACAGACTCCGTCTCTGCTTGCTCGTGTAGTACGGTTGACCTCCTGGGATCTTGTTTGGATACTAGCTACTCCCAGTACCTTCCAAAAATGAAATCCAAAATGTTTACTTGGACGAATTATTTGGAAATTGCGAGATTATCCTTGTACTGATTAGTCGTACCAGGGTCTCAGATTGCTGCATTGCATTGTTCCTGCTGAGTTTCTACTGACCGTTGTTTATTCTGAACTTCTGCTGCATGTTTGTTCTAGTTGGGGGCGTAACCAAAATGGTCAGCTTGGTCTTGGAACCACTGAAGATTCCCTGCTCCCACAAAAGATACAAGCTTTTGAGGTAAAGTCTTTGTTCTTATCTAGTATTGCTTTTAGATAACAAACCCAACTACATAAACAGATTTCATTTGTCCTATGTAGTATTGGTTCTTGGATTGCGTTCTTCGATTTGTCCGTGACTAATCTTCGATTGCGTTGTGTTATTATTGTAAGGGTGTGTGCCATATGCATGTAATAGAAATGATGTGTGCCATATGCATGTAAAAAAAAGGATGTGTGCCATATGAAAATCACTGGTATGAGTCGTGCATACAGTATACAGCCTAGAGCATGTCTTTCTATTTCTATAAACATCTCTATACCTTACAATAGCTATAATGGTTGAGGATTTTGATTCTCCGATGTTATTGGAATGGTTATTCCACCTTTTATGCTTAGGTGCCACTATCTGATAAACAACAGTGGGTGACACTGTTCTACTGATAAAAAAAATAAAACCTTCAAGTATACTTATCAGCCCATGAGGATATTATTTTCATATGGTCTACGTATGTAATGATAATGTGGACATCGTGACCAGTCTATTAACTGATGTGCACTGCTATTTAGAGCTAATGGTCCAAAATTTGTGTAGGGTATTTGTGTCAAGATGATTGCTGCTGGTGCTGAACATACTGCTGCAGTAACTGAAGATGGCGACGTCTATGGATGGGGCTGGGGCCGATATGGAAACTTGGGTCTTGGTGATCGTAATGACCGATATGTTCCTGAAAAAGTATCTTTGGTAGAGGTAAATGATCTATAATTGGCATGCCTTGTTTCAGATTCTGATCCACAGATAAACACCTAATATTCCCGTCAACACTTAATGAATGGAAGTAGAATATGCCATCTCTAACTGTGTTCTGGAGTAGTCTTACCAGGCAGCCCCCATATCCCTGTTAGTATTATCGTAGAGCTGATAGTGAATTTGATGGATACATGTCTAAAAAAAGAATTGGCTTCCAAATGGAATGCAAATAGTTCTTCGAGACATTTAGTGGAAGCGTAGATATGGTTTTCCAGTCACCCTGTAGGTTATTTTATTGCCTTTTATTCTTTGAAAATACACACATGTATTGCCTTTTACATGTCCGGCTATGGAACACATTGTTTTCCCCTTTTCTATTTGTTCTTATTATTTCTCTGTTTGTTCAGTGTTTTATTTTGTGTTCCCTTTCCAGATTTGTGCTTGTTCTTATGTTCACTCTTTTGTAGGGAGAGAAGATGGTGCTTGTTGCATGTGGATGGCGTCATACCATTACTGTTTCCTCCTCTGGTAGTTTGTACACTTATGGTTGGAGCAAATATGGTCAACTAGGGCATGGCGATTTTGAAGATCATTTAGTTCCACACAAAGTCGATGCCTTAAAGGATAGTTCTACATCTCAGGTACTAGCTAATACTAGCAACATTCTGAAAAAAAGTACAAATCATTTGCTCACTCCTTTCCATGGAATACTGACAAATCATTCAAATATCTATATTTGTTTTCTGTTTTCACTTTATTGGTTTGAGATCTGCAATGCATACCCTAATATGTACGTGTGGGCCTATAGGACTATCCAACCTGGATTAACTGTGGTAGTCTTGTAAACAACTAGGAACGTATTATATGCTAATATGCTAATCATCCCTAAAAATTCTTCGAGCAAGACTGAAGTTTTAGAGCTAGAAGTTTCTTTTTATTGCATATTTTCAGTGCGTTATGTGCTGATTACTATTGAGATTCGGGAAGAAGGCTTATAACTTCTATATACTTGCACTCTGCTTATTTAGATTTCAGGTGGATGGAGGCATACAATGGCACTTACATCAGATGGAAAGCTTTATGGATGGGGATGGAACAAGGTCACCTTTTATCGTTTTCAACTTGAGCAACCAAGTTTTGGAATGTGATTATTTATTCTTTGTTTCTATAGTCATGATGGATCTCTTGGATAATCATCGTTGTTCGCTCTCAAGTTCATCTACTTTACATAGGGTACACCTAGTCCTTACAGATGCTTGGTTTGGGTAAAGCCTTGGGTCTATAGAATCTGTTTATACCATACCTATACCTTACTAATGATGATAACTAGCTATAATGCATGGAGATCTGATAAACCACCAGGTTTGAGCCTTTTGATTGCCCGTGTGTTCATTTTACAGCCTGTAGTGGTATTCTGCTATCCATTTCCTTTTCTTTTTTCTTGAATTGGAAATTGTACGCTGAGCTTGGCCTTATTCCAACTATACCTTTCTTAAAACTGGTGGTATTTGTGGGACGCCTAGATACCATCAGTACAGTTATGTTTCGGGTGTATTTTACTTTCAGTCATCAAGGTGGTGTATCGCTGTTTCACTGATTGTCTCATATTTTCATCTGCAGTTTGGACAAGTTGGTGCTGGCGATACTGAGGATCACTGCTCCCCAGTGAAGGTTAATTTTCCGGAGGAACAGGTATGCCATGTCTGGGTGGGATAAATGAATCATAGAAGTCAACCAACACATTTATACCCAGATCCGGTTCATCGTTTCTTGTGAATATAATTTTCAACCTTCATTTCTTGTGATGGTACTGCAGAAAGTTGCCCAAGTTGCTTGTGGATGGAGGCATACTCTTGCTTTTACAGAAAAGAAAAATGTTTTCGCATGGGGAAGGGGTACTAGTGGACAACTTGGTCATGGTGAAATAGTTGACAGGTGGTTCCTGTGAAATGTATTTATTTTCCCGAGTGAAGTACTTGTTTTAACTAGCCTTTGAGCACCTCTAATAATGTGAACTCACAAATATCATGTTTTACCATCCTGAAGGAATACGCCCAAGTTGATTGATGCCCTAAGCCCAGACGGTTCTGGCTGCAAGAAGCTGGAGTCTTCAACAGCTGTCCCATTTGCCGGTTAGTACCAATGCTTTCTCTAGGAGCTGTGCATATACTAGCAGATGCACGCTTTCAGACAGACAACTGATGGTGCTTCGTGATGTTTTCAGCCAAAGTTTGGGTCTCTCCCTCGGAAAGATATGCTCTCGTTCCTGATGAGAAGGTGAGCTCCTGCATATTAGATTCTGTCCCTTTCTTTTGAGAATATGAAATTATTCTACAGACGGTCGACTCACAAGTTTATATAGAGATGTATCAGCTGGTAGAAACCTGGGACTGTCACTGAATATTTGCATCGTGTTTATTTGTAGATTGCAAAACCCGGTGAAGTCGCAAGTGGCAATGGTGCTGATGCAAGTGTACCCGAGAACGATGTAAAGAGAATGCGCGTGTCATCCTAGTTGGTTCACATAACCCTAGTACTACCATAAAAAAATCCTTGTGCATTGGTTCACCAGTTCCCACGTAGTGGTGCCCAGTTTTTGTGCATTCCATTCTGCCGAAGCGCTCTTCCGGGAAGAGGACCTCCTGGCGTTTGAGATGATGATGTGTCTTAGCAGCAACGGTGTATAAGTATAATGCGCCTTTTAGAGGTGGCTAGCAGAATCAACCTGGACCTGTGTTCTGAATGTCTGGATAGAGGCATCTGAAACTCGGCTTGGACAGTACAATCAATAAGCGTTTCGTTCTTACCTTTAGTTTTTCGATTGCACTCTGCAACTAAATACTTTTTGGGAAAATACAGAGATTTGAATGGTTTGGGACCAACGTCAAGTCGTTAACAGGGCAGTGCACACCTGTGACGTAGGCCTATAAGAGCATTTCTAACAGAGTCCTCAAACCGCGGAACTTAGAACCATTATAAGCGATCGTGAACCTTTAAACCGCACAGTTTTCATCATTTCACCAGAGATGATCCATTTGACAATAAAAATTCTTATGTAGCTCAACCAATAATCCATATTATTACAATAAAATGTCGACTCAACAATAATACAATACAAGAATAGTGCCGAATGGAAACAGTTGTTTCAATCATACATGAATAAAATGAAATGAAAAATAAACTGAAATGAAGGAAATAGCAGACAGATTATTGCCCGTTCAATTGCCATGTGTGCTCAATGAGGTCTAGTTGCAGCAGCTTGTGATTATTCTCAATCTCCCTGTATGTCTGAAGAAATGTTTCTACGCAATCTGGGATTCTAGCTGGTTTCACACGGCTACCAACATTGTCATACGACAAATCCAAGTTCAAGCCCCTTTCATCCTCAATGATCATGTTGTGAAGAATCACACAACATGTCATGATATTTTTAAGAGTATTTTTATCCCAAAACGGGCAGGTCCTCGAACAATGGCAAATCTAGATTGCAAAACACCAAATGCTCTCTCTATGTCTTTTCGGCACGCCTCATGTGCCCTTGCAAATTCAACTTACTTTTTTTCCTTTTGGTTTAGAGATGGTCTTCACAAATGTAGACCAATTACATAAATACCATCCGCAAGATAGTATCCCTTCGTATAATCATGTCCACTAAGAGTGTAGTTGCAAGCCGGACGGAAATGCATAACGGGTAGCAGGTGCAGATGCACCCACTGCCCAAAAAACAATTTGAAAATGTCTAAAAATTCAAAACAAAATTTCGGACATACTTCAAAACATTTTATGTTTGTACAAAAAGTTATGCGAAGAAATAACATTTTTTGTCACCTGCGCAAAATAAACAAATCCGGACGCTACAAAATGATTTTGTAGAGACATTTTTTGTCTTTTTTGCACATGCCACAAAAAAAGTTTTTCTCCACGACATTTTTTGTGCTAACACAAAATGTTCTAATGTGAATCCGGAGTTTTTTCCATAGTTTGTTGACATTTCGAAAAGACATTAAAAATGTTTTACGTAATAGGTGCATCTGCACCTACTACCCAAAACGCTATCGCCCAAACCGGAGCATCACCTTCTGCTAGCTACGAAGTAGATGGGACCTCTGTAAAATGTTGATATCATTGAGCGTGCCCGGCAAACCGAAGAAGCAATGCCAAAACTATAAATCCTCGGATGCAACGACCTCTAGCACAATTATTGCATCACCTCCCTTTCCACAGTACTGCCCGTGCCAAGCCTTGGGACAATTTTTCCAAGTCCACTGCATACAATCTATGCTAACTAGAATGCCCTGCCAACCTCGCTTATCATTTGCCGCCATCAACCTCACCTTATCTTCTTCATTTGGTGCTCAAAGATAGACTTTGCCGAAAACCCGAATGATCTCTTTGGCAAATCTTCGAACCGACTCGATCGTAGTATCCTCACTAATGTGACGATACTCGTCGGCCTAGTCAGTTGGAATGCCATATGCAATCACTCTCATTGTGGCCAAAATCTTTTGATACGCACTAAATCCTAGCAAGCCCGCAACATTCCATCGGCGGGTAAAATAACGGCAATTTGCCTCGCAAGCTTGAACTATCTTCACATAAAGAGAACGACACATTTGGTACCTTCTCCGGAAGATGTGAGTCAGATACGTCGGGTTTTCGTTGAAATAGTCTCGCATGAGCAGCTAGTTGCCGTAGAAGCGGTTTCGAGGAATGCAGAGGCAGCAAGCTTTGGAACCTTGTCGCGTCCTTCTATAGCGGTCCTCGAACTCCTTGACGGCGAGGACCGCAACCACCATCTGCCTCCACCGACTCTCGAACAAGGTCTCTATGTCCGAGTCATCGGAAGAGAAAGAACCGGAGAGCAAAAACTCGGCGCACGGGGTCAACTCCATCTGGAATGCATACCAGACCTCAAGTTACGCCTAGAAGGGATGAAGAAAAGAGTTAATTTGATAGGAAAATGGAGTACCGACAGATCCGACACGGCGGCGGCGATTCCCTCAGCGGGATGCATTGTTCCCTCGGCGCGGCGACTCCAAAATGGCTGGAGAGGTTGATCGGGAGGCGGGGCTACTCTACTAGGGCGCGGCGGCTGCAGCGGCAGCGGGGGGTGGGCCTAAATCGAGAGAGGCGGGACGGGCGGCGGAGGCGGCGTCGAGATGGGGGAGGAAGACAGGTACGTCCGCAAGCTGAAATATCCCTCCCGCCAACCGCTATTGCAATATACAGGGCCCGGCGGTTCGTGGGCGAAACATGTGCATTCGCAGTTCCGCGGGTCAATTTCATGGGCGCCATCAAACTTATTTACGGGCCCGCGCCTTTAAGGTTGCTGCTATTTTCGTTTTTAAGGCTCCAAAACCGTCTTTGGCAGTTATTTTACCATTCCGCAGCGTTTGAGGGCTCTGTTAGAGATGCTCTAAGTGGGCACACCCACGGTTGCATGTTTAATGGTTACCAAATGTAACTATTTAACCGAGGGTGCTCGGGATTTCTGAAAAATACCTGCAAATTATTGACCGTTATGTTAACAAAATTCTAATTCCCATATTCTCAAGAAGTGTTAAGAAGACATAAAACTATGGTTTTGCACAACGATGGTTTTGTAACGCAGTGGTAACGCCCTACTGCCCGCGGCGTTCGTCTGGTCCGCTTAAACCCTGTGTCCTGCTACAACTGCGCTCTAAGAAACCCCAATCAGTCACCGCTGCATTAGCAGGTGTTGCGGCCGTCTGCTCGTCCTCCTCTGCCGACGGCGGTCATGGCGGCGGCGGCACTCCCGCCATGGACGTGCTAGCTGTCCGCCGGTGCTCCATCACCGTGTTCCGGGCGGCAATCGTGGCGGCGTACGCGCAGAACCAGGTGCTTGCCTAGGGCCATCTTTGCGAGGCGGGCGCCAAGGCGGAATTACACTAGAACTAGTCCGATTCGGACATGCTCAAAGTTGAACTCGGATATGCGTGGAATCTGCAGCCCGAACAGGCCCGAAAGAGCCTCGTGGCTCGTAGGCATGAGCTGAATTCGGAATTGGTAGCTAATCACCGAGTCGGATGAGCTATGCACCTTTTCTCCTGTATATATATGCGTCTCTCCCCCGTCGTTAAGCACAACACAATCAGCTAGCTACATACCAAGAATCGTAAGGCCGATCAAGGGCGTCTAAAGCTCAGCTAGTTCTTGGTTCACGAGCACATGTCGCAGCGTTTGGACAAGATATGGCCTCGCGTGTATTCCTCGCTGCACTTCTGATCATCGCCTTACTGCTCCTCGTCCTGCCGGCCGGTGCTCACGCCGACTCCGCGCGCCGCCAACTAAGAGAGAAGAAGGTGCCTAGTCGACTCAACGAGGATCACGTACGTAGGCATGGGGCATCTCGGCATGGCCGTAAGCTTCGAGAGAAGAGCACGAACGTCGTCAACGTGGGAAGCTACGGAGCTGTCGGCGACGGCCAACAAGATGACACACCGGCATTTGAGAGAGCATGGATCACGGCTTGCTCCTCATCTCAGCCGGTCACCCTTCTGGTTCCGAAGGAGAAGACGTACCTCGTCAAGCAAATCACGTTCTCGGGTAAATGCAAGTCTAGCATCACATTCAGGCTTGAAGGAAAGTTTGTAGCTCCCGCAAGATCTGGCTGGCCAAAAGACCATGGACGGAAGTGGATTGTCTTTAGCAATGTTGATAGCCTAACGATCACCGGTGGCGGGACCATAGATGGAAACGGCGAGGCGTGGTGGAAGAATTCATGCCGAGTGGACGAGAAGCTAAAATGCTCACACGCACCAATGGCCGTGTTGCTTTACAAGTGCAATCAACTAAAGGTGGAAAATATCAAGCTGTTGAACAGCCAAAAGATTCACATGTCGGTGGAAGACTGTGGAGACGCATCACTATCACCGCACCCGGCGACAGTCCGGAGAATGATGGAATCCACATTGCTCGTACCAAGGATATCGAAGTGATGGATTGCAACATTAAAACCGGCGACGATTGTATTTCAATCGAGACCGGCACCGAAAACATGTTTGCTTCGAGAATAACTTGTGGCCCGGGTCATGGGATAAGCGTGGGAAGTTTAGGCGACAACAACTCTGAGGCACATGTTTCAAACGTGACAATCTACAAAGCCCACCTCTCTGGCACCATGAACGGTGTTCATATCAAGTCATGGCAAGGAGGACAAGGTTATGCCAAAGACATCACATTTGAGGACATAACGATGGCGAACGTGAAAAACCCTATAATCATCGACCAAAATTATTGCACAATGGCGGACCCTTCAAAACCCAAGGCGTGCGAGAAACAACCTTCGGCGGTGGAGTTTAGCAACATTCATTTAAAAAATATACGAGGCATGAGCGCAACAAAAGAGGCGATCAAGCTAGACTGCAGCAACACAGTTCCTTGCCGTGACATATTATTGCAGGATGTGAACCTTATTTTTAAGGGAAAAAAGAACGCCGCCGCAACAAGCATATGCAACAACGTGAAGCTGAAGACTTCAGCCAATGTCAGCCCCAAGACCTGCTGAAATAGTGACCGCATGCATGTGTGTTTATTCAATCTTTGTTGAACATGTAAATTATTCAAAGAATGTCTTTTATAAGCTGCATTTGAGATTTATGTACGATAGTTAGGAACACTAGTATTAGTATATATCATCTAGTAAAGTGTCACTTATATGTATGAGTAAAGTGTGAGAACTTGACCGTGGCAAGATGGTTAGGAGGGTGGTTGTGCCCGCAGCCCACCAGAGTTCAAACCCTAGGTTTGACGATGGTGTTTCTCATTTAGGCAGAATATTCTTCAGTGGGAGGCGACGTTCCCGTCGACAGCGAGGCGCATGTGTTGATTTCGTCAATCTCAAGACTCGACCCGCCGGATCAGTATTACGGAGGTGCTCATAGGGGTAGGGTGTGCGTGCGTACGTTCATAGGGGGTGAGTGTGTGCATGTGTATGTGAGCGTCTGTGTTGTACTGTGTTCCGCAAAAAAAAAGTTTCTGCTACTAATATTTTTATGAGACAAAGCGTAATCGAGCTTCTCTTTTTTTTTGAAACTGCGTAATCGAGCTTCTCAATTGTACGGGACTACTATATTTTTGTAAGTTTTACGGGACTACAATATCGGTAGGAATGCTGCATGTATTGTCATAAATACACTACTATGTTCCACTTTATGTTTTCTCTTGCTGCCGACTTATTTCCATTTTGGACGCGTTCGAGTCCTTTCTGGCCAACCTCTATATACATCTCCATCGCCGGGAAGAATTAAGCAGAGAGATCAGACGGCGACATCCACCCACACGGCCACACCGTTCACGGCCGACCAAAACGTACCAGCGTCTAACCGCGCTCCCGGCCGGCCGGCAGGTACGGCGGCGCGCCACCTACAACGTACTCCTTCGCCGTTGATCGGCCGGACCCCGGCAAGGCCCTTAATCCAGGCGCGCGAGCACAAAACAGTCACCTACCTTACCTGCTGCTGGCTCAATCTGATACGCCAGCCGCACGTACTAACTGGTTTGTACGTTTCCAACGGCCGGCTTGCACATTGCACAGTCTTGTCCTTGCGCTTTGTGGGTAGATCCGCGCGCCGATCTACCCGTGCGGCACCACAAGCTGTAAACCAATTGGATTTTAGACACTATTCTGTTTACCACGGAAATAATGTGTTATTCTTTTCTATTCTGTTTTCTATGTACTCCCTCCGATCCATATTAGTGGGCATAGCTTTGTCTAAATTCATATGTATCTAGTTAAGTATTTAGACTAGATACATGTGTATCTAGACAAATTTGTGCCCACTAATACGGATCGGAGGTAGTACATAATTTAATTTGTCAGGGATTTTCCCCCTCTTGGAAACAAATGAAGGATGTTCTTTCACTTCATACGAACAAAGTTTCACATGTACGTACATAATATGTGAAAAAGTTACAAGAAACCTAAGCATACCGAAAATAGGTACGAGATTTGTCATTATGATGTAAGGAATTTCGAAGGTACCAATTCCTGCTCTCGGCCACGTAGAAAAATCAAATTTTATCATCTTCAAGATTCCAAATTTCGAACAAGAATCGCTCACGACATGTTTGAGTCTTCTAAGTGCATGCAAAATGGAGCAATGTCGACCTTTCCGCCCTGTGAAAAATTGACGAGTTTATAAACTTACCTTTTCTTAGAGAACTGCATGTTTTTCTTCCTCACATTAAAATTGTTCTCTTTAGTGAAAAATGTCTGACGTGTTAAGGGCTTGAACATGTAATTGTCTTTAAGGGATGGTAATCCAAAGTGAGACGTCGATTCAATCATGTGGATAGGAGGAACTTAACAGCTCGGCGGTCAACAACTGAAGCTGAAGGAGATGTGTCTTTTCACATGTTTTCATCATAGGGCATCATCCCTAAACTTCATCCTCTTTTACAACATCAGGTAGCAAGCACATGGCAATAACACTATAGCGTCTGAAGTGATCAATAAAATGATACTTCTGGTGGTCGGCAATGAAGGTGCAACATTAGGGGGAGAGCGTACCATATAGCTGAACCGGTTGTTGATGCGCCGCTTGTGGACTAGGTGATGTTGTACGTTGGTTCCTCTCCTTGGAATGGAGTTGGGAAGGAGGAGGATGACACTTCATGAAAAATTAAAGGACGGTAAGTAAGGAAAATTGGCGGTAATAACGAGAATATTAGAACGAAAACTGACAAAAACAAATCAATAACAATAAAACGATAGCACAGTGAGGGTTACAAAAAGAAAAAGACATGTAAAAATTATTATTTTTAAATTGATTATATATAGACTTTATTGTTTTGAAAGGATTCACCATCAGGTTAATGAAAATTTAATGTTTAGACAATTGTATGAACGACGCACTGTACATTCTGCAAAAAAAAATATTACAAAAATTATTATGTTATCGAACTTGCAAGATTACGACTCAACATTTGATTCAGTATAATAAACTTCATATAAGACACATATTTATTAGTAGGCACTTAATCCATTTCAAATATAAATCATTGTTTAGTTTCTTTAACACATTTATTTTGCAAACATTACTCCATTAGTATGTATGTTATTTATTTCATGATACAAATTTAAGTATTATTTATTACATTTTTAATGTGATCGATTTTTTATCACCTAGATTTCCTTCTACTATGTATATTAGTTTGTGTGATGCAAAATCGCGGTTTGTGTGTAAGCATGTTTAAAATACATTGCGTGTTTATTCCACAAAATGTTGCGTTGTTGGTCAAACCCTTGTATTGGCGAAACCTAACTAGTTTAAAATTTGGCCAAACCCTTGTCTTACTTAGGCCTTCTTATACTTACATACGACCTTTGTACAACACTGTTGGATTGGTGCCTTTTAACATGAAGCAACTAACTGCGATATACATAATATCTTTACTCAAGATTTATTTTTACAATAATCCAAGTTCTAGATACTATTTATTCACGAGAATTCTACAAGCAACACGTAAAATATCTGGCTCTATAATTTCCTCCTGTTGTAGCGTTTTCCTTCCTAAATAACTTCAACATGATTATCTTTTATTTCTTCTAGGGGTTTCTTGGACCTATCTCTCAAAAAATGTTTAGAAGCTTCTTGCAAGTTTTTGAAGAAGTCGTGCAAAAACATGTTTCTATCCGTACTCTACATTTGAAATCTATTGGAGAACAGAATGTCAGTTTGCTACGTTTGGACAGTGCGACCATTTGGGCTCATATTTATTTGCATTTCGCTCCAAATCAAACTCAAAAGATGTGGACAAAAAAAAGATACACCCGCAAGATGTGAAGCTAATTTGTAGTAAAGCCATGCACGCTGTTCCTGATCAGGCCATTCCTCGCTAACACCATATATGTAATAAACAGATTACAATTGCACTAACATTGTAACAAGATTGCACAGTTTCAAAGGGTGCAATTTTATTGTGTCAGCACTCACTAACGTGTGTTCTTAAGTGACAAGATTGAGGAAAACTTTAGATAAATGCGAATTAGCAAAAGTGAGGAATTTAGTTGTGATTTTTTTTGAAGTTTGCTAAGTTCCAAAAGAGATTTAATACGAGCTCATGCTCATTGCCTCATTGGTATCATCCACCAAATGAACAAGCCCAGACAATTCCCTTAGTAGCAAGTGTATATATATTGACCGGGTGAAGTAGATACAATCATACAAAGAGCTAGCTAGCTAGACCGCTGGAGCACCATTGGCGCCTACAACCCACAGCAGAGAGCTAGCGACCGAGCGGCAGGAGCCAACCGGATTCGCTTCATATCTCTGTCACGACAGCGAGGCGGACGAAGAGCAACGGACAACGGCGAGGTGGGTACCGATCGTCTATAGGCTATCAAGAAGACCGCGACCAAAGATGGACGACTTCACCTTCGCCGCGGCAGCAGAGCCTGCCGACACGCTGTGCCTACATCACCACCACCGCCGCCGCCACCCCTTCCCCCACTTCGCCTCCTCGCCTCTCTGGTTTCCTCTCGACGACGGCGTCGCCTGTACACCGGCTTTGGCCGTGCTGAGCCGCCGAGCCGTCGACGACATGGAAGATCAAGAGCCTACATCGTCCGACGACACAGGACGGCGGTCAGACGCGGAAAGAGGAGGAGGAGGAGAAGAAGAAGATGACGACGAAGGGCTCGACGTGCTGCGCGGCACGGGCATCGGGGAGGAGAAGATGGACATGCTGTGGGAGAACTTCAACGAGGAGCTGGAGGCCCTGCGCCGCTCTGGCTCCTGCTCGAAGGCGGCGGCGTGGGCTCAGCTGCAGGAGCTGTCGGACACTGAGTCGGAGCGCGGGCGAGGGTGCGCGCCGATGCTGCGGGCGTCGTCGAGGGCCGGCGGGACGGGGCGGTACTACCGCCGGACCGGGAGCAGCTGGGTGCTGCTCATGAGGATCTTCAAGAGGCTCTTCGTCGTTGAGAAGACCTTCTCCGCCGCCAGTCGGCACCAGCAAGCCAAGGCAGCGAACTGAGATTGCGTGGCCAATGCGAAGTAAGTTATACAACCAGACGGATACGAAGCTACGAGTAATTAAAGTGTTGTTCGTGATGGGTGTAAGTAAGAAGAGTTCATCGGATAAAAATAAATTCAGCATATTATATCGCTCCATTTTCTCTCATTTTAGCTTCTTGTTACATCTTTCAGTTATGTGTAAAAGTATATACAGAAAATCAAGAACCGTGGCAATTCTTTTTCAGCCAATTGGTCACGACTCACGACCTCAAGAGTTATGGCACGTTTAATGATGAATCACGGCCTTAATCATGGCATCATGGCTGGAGGTTGCTAAGTGGTCGCCTTACTGATAATGTAATCCAACGATCATTGTGGAAATTGCTTTACAGCCAGTGGAAGCTAGCTGCTGAAACTCTGGATGATCAACATTTTGCTTCCTTTCAATGAACTGGAACACCCACGATGCTCTTTAGTCTTTCCATCTCAAAAACAAAATCCTTGGATATGACGACAGAAAGGTGCTAGACATTTGTGCTGGGGTGCAACCTTTTTTGTGTGCGTTTGTGGGGGTAAAAGTCCGAGCTGTATTTAGTGGGATAGAAATGGAGAACGCATGCGTGTTTTGTGTAGGTGGCTGGCTCACATAGGGACAGCATATTAGCTCGCACTAAAGGCAAAAGGAGCGCGAGGACAGGGACATCCAACCGCCTCTTTTGATTAGCTCACTAGAACGAAACAGTAGGCATGTCCATCCTCATAATACATATGCAGATCGAGAAGCCAGCTGTGTCCCGTCACACCAAAAACGGCGGCGAATGATGCCTCTTGTTTCCTCAAATTCAGAAACTTAATGCCAGAACTGTAAAACAACATGTGTAAAGCATAGATTTGATGCTATGAATTCTGAGCAAGTTTCGCTGGGGTTCGGCAGTTTGGCAGCAACAGACTCGCACAACCGAATTCAAAATGCAAGAATGGGCATTCTTCTCTGGAGATCTTCTTGTTATCACCCACCTAGCGACATTGCAGCCTAACGAGTACGGCGAGAAAAGAATCCGAAATTTTGTCAGTTGTTGCACATTCTGTCAACCTACCCAATTATTCTGTTCATTTCCCTAAAGTCAACCAGCAGCTAGGGAGGAATAATAAACACTCGGAGACAGCACACAAGAACGAGAATGATTATATCTGGACCTGATCTCACCAACAATCTGAGACAAATATATATCTTTAGTCACTAAGCGCATGATACAGCAATGATCCAATAGTGAGGAGAGGATGTCTCGCCCTCAGGATGAGGGCAGGCTACAATTATCAACCGGTTTTTGAATAATCACAGATACAGCAAGATATGAATACATTTACTTTCCAGCTGCCACGTAATATCGGGGCCTGCTGAAACTGGGCATGGAATTTTGGAGGACTTGCTCCGGCTCCTGTGAAGTTCCCGTATTCCAAATGTACTCTGTTCAAGATATTATCTGGCAAAGGTTGGAAAGCGAAGATGAAATGAGCAGAGCAGCATGTACTTAAACAATGTAGCACTACATCCTGTTGTTGTTGCCCACTGAGAAAAGGTAAAAAAAGTTGGGCATACCATGTTCTTATCTTAGAACTGAAGTAAATCCTCACAATTTGCTAGATATAGCTAGGTACTTTGTATGACGGGCCTGAGCAATCAATTTCCCGGTAATTTTCTTTCTGAAATCAACAGAGACCACACCGACGGATTTTCCAGCACGCAACAGCTTCCCCTCAACCTCTATTTCTTCCTGATAAATTAGATAAAATAGTTTATAGCATGTCACATAAGTAACTAAATTAACATAACAGAGAAAAGACGAACATATGTTCAAAATTAATCAATCCCTCTCATACTACTCTACCGAGAAATTGGCTAAAGCCAACAAACCTGGAAAATACGTTTGGATTCTTCAGAGCAATATCTGGATAACATAACAGTATTCTGGTACTAAACTGATTCTAGTTACCATGCTGTACCCAGCAAGTTCCGCTCAGAACTCAGGCCATCAAAGAAATCAAAATGAATAAAGAATGAGTGCAGGTGCATTGATTCCAACTACCTTTGCCTGCTTAACACAAACTTACATTTCTACAACATGAAAATGACCAAAATGTAAGAAGCTGAAAATTAATAGTCCTTTAATCTGAGATGTCATTCTCCTAGAATCACCAAATTTAACTCATTAAAGTACCAACTTCGACCTTTCTAGAAGACTACGAATATGCAAGCACTACAACTTCCACCATTCCACATCACACCATTCCCAGTAATATTTTATGAATCATACTCCCACCTCTGTAAGTATTTATAGGCTTCTAGTTTATGTCACTCATTGCGAGTATGACTAATTATTAAAAGAACTACATAGAATTTTGCACAGTTGTTATCCTGGAACAAAGAGAAACACTCGGCTGCTCTGCTCTGGGTCAAATCCTAATTCCGAGTTTATGACGAGGAAGAAAACAAGAATTCTGAACAACTTTCACCAAGTTCAAAGTAATTGTCACACCTAACCACAGTTTCACTCCACCTTCCAACAACCTCTTACTATCATAAATTGGTTCAGTTGTACAAGTAATAACAATGGAGGTAGTACCACCGAGAGCCCAATCCTAACTAAGTGACACATTCAACTAAGCATGACGCTGTTCTTAGCAAGAATACCCAATTGCATGTTCCAGAACAACAATCTGATTTTTGATACTCTGAAACTGCAAGATAGGCGTAGCGTAGCTAACAGAGAGCAGGCACCAGACTGAACTTCAGCAGGATATAATGAAATTACTGACACTTGATCCAGTTCCTCGCCTAACATGAACCGTATACCTGAACACAAATTGGAGGAGGTAGAGGCCTCATATCTACTGGCTTACTCCCGATCAATTGCTCCCAAGGCCTTAGCAAATTGGCAGGGTCGTATTAGCCGATTGCCCAATTCTAGCGGGAAATGTATGGCAACTTCGACAGAATCGCGGTTTGATTAAAAAATAAAATGTCCATCCCGCATAAACCATAGACTGTTGATGATGCAGAAAGATAAGTCTGAAGCCACTGCAACTATGGTTGAGAGAGAAACCGCAGTCTCACCCCGAGGGTGGCCGTGTCGACGTAGGACACGCTGATCTCGAGGGATACCCCGCTCGTGACGAGCCCACTGGAGTAGAACACGGCCGACCCCAGCTGGTCGGCGAGCGTCGCCGTGACGCCGCTGAGGAGGTGCCCTTGGGGATTCTGCAGTTAAATCACACCACACGCCGTCACCATCTCGAAGCCCAAGGGCGTAAGGAAGCTACTGACGCTTAAAGTTTCTGCGGGGAGGGGGCGGGTGGCTTACGGCGAGGCGGGGGCTGACGACGAAGGAGCAGAGGACGCGGCCGTGCTCAGCGGCGTCGAGGCGGACGCCGCTGATGACGAAGGCGTCGTAACGGGTGGAGCCCGAGATGTCCGCGGGGGAAGCGGGGGACACGAGGGTCCGCTGCACCGCTTCCGAGTCCATGGCGCGGCGGCGGTGCTCCGGCCGGCGAGGAGGTCAATGTTGGGTCAGGGATGGAGTGAGGGCACGCAACTCCCCGACCACAGGCCCAACGACGAGTGGAGACTGCTGAGCGTGCGGACGTGGTGGTGCCGTGGGCTGACGGGTGAAGCTGTAAATTTAGGGTCTTTTGGTTAAAAAATACACTTTTCCTATTTAACAGACGTCTGTTTTACAATTCAGAAACAGACATATTTTTGGTCCGTTGGATGTCTCGCACGTATCTCCGCGTGCTCTCCCTCAGTTTTCCCTTTCCCCTCTTGTCGGCTGTCGCGTGGCTGAGTGAGCGTGTCTTTTTTTCTTTTTCCTTTTTTTTGATTTTTTTTTCCTTTTTTTGAGTTTTCATTTCGTGGTCGAGCCTTTTCGCTCTGCCCGTCGTGAAGCTTGGGGGAGAGGGGCGGATTCGATGGCGGAGTCGTCGCCACCTGCTCAGCCGGTGCTGGGGAGGCGGTGCTTCGTGAGCCGGCGGCGAAGCCGATGGAGAGAGCCGCGACCGCGGACCCGGCGCTAGATCAGTTGGAGAGAGCCGCCGCTGGCGTCCATCATCGTCCAACGGCGACGAGATCGGCGCTTCGCGGGCGTGGAAAACCTGCGCGCCGCCGTCGACATGGGTATCCCTATATCCCCCTCTCTTGCCCCCATATCTGGCTGCTGTGTTCCTTGATTTCTGTCTTTTTTAAGCTCGTGTTTTCGCCAGACCTGCAAGTGATTATGGTCTGCCGTGGCGCTAGCTTCGTGTGTATGTTGAATGTATGTGGATTTTTTTTTTGAAACCTGGCAAAGAACTCTAAGATTTGCGCGTCAGGGAGTTAGTCCCTCAATAGTATCGCTTCAGATATCCCTCAAATTGTGTGGATTTAGATTTTGCTGATGCTAGGGTTTAGTTTTGGTGATTTCATCAGGATTTAGAATGATTCTCGTTAGGGTGATTCTAAATCCTGTGAAATTCTCTAAACACTGAAGGAAGTATTCCTTTGTTTTGTTCCATGCTAGCTTGTCAATAAAGTATATATGATTGATACAATACTGCTGGTTACATGGAGAGCCTGGTACGGGAGGAATGAAGTAACTCGGAAGACGATTTTCACTGCCTGCCGCTTCCTAGATGATTGTGATTCGCCTCTTGAAGCTGAACTTCGTGCATGCACAGAAGGATTGCAGGTGGCTCTTCAGTCTAGTCCATTGCCGATCATTATCGAAACTGATTGCTCTCAACTTGTTGAAGCTATCAACTCTTCGCGACAGATCACCACATCTACACTTGATTTCAGTTTCTTATTTCTTTAGCTATTATTTTTATATTAATTTCAGTCTCTTAGTGTTTGAGAAGTAAGATATTTTCTTCTTATTTTTCTCATAATTTCATCGATTCAGTCTCTTATTTGTTCAGTTATGTTTATTCTTTAAATCTCTGAGTTTTTGAGCTGTAAGATATTTGCTTCTTATTTTTCTCATAGTTTCATCGATTCAGTTTCTTATTTCTTCAGCCATTATTTTTCAGATTAATTTCATTCTCTTAGTATCTTGATATTTTCATAATTGCATTGTCTTTTTTCAGTCTTTATTATTTCATCTTTTAGTCTTTCAGTAACTTTGTGTATCAGCTTTGATTCCTTTCAGTCCCTTCATTTCTCATTTCTCGGCATTTAAAATTTTAGTTTAGTCTTTCATTAGTTCAGTCCCTTCATTTATCGGCATTTAAAAATTCAGTCCTCATTCTTTCAGTTTCAGTATTGGTTTTTGTTCAGTCATTAAGTATATTATTTCGGTTTCATTATTCTTTCTTTAGTTACTGATTCATTAATTCCATCTGTACTTCATTCTTTGATTTATTCATCTTCTCATATTTTATTCCTTCCTATATTTATTCCTTAAGTCTCTCATATTTTTTGATTCGTTGAGTGTTTCATATTTCTCCAGTCTCTCATTTCCTTAGTTTATCATATAGTCATTTCCTTAGTTCTGTCATCTCAGTTTCTGTTTCGTTCAGTTTTTGAGTCCCTCATTCCTATTAGTTTCTCAGTATCTTGTAATTCAGTTCATCAGGTTCTCATATTTCTCCAGTCTCTCATTTCCTTAGATTATCATATAGTCATTTCCTTAGTTCTGTCATCTCAGTCTATGCTATGTTCAGTCTTCTATTATCAGTGTTTGACTTTATTGAGTCATTCAGTTTTTGAGTCCCTCATTCCTATTAGTTTCTCAGTATCTTGTACTTCAGTTCATCAGGTTCTCATTTATTTTATTGAGCTTCTATTAATTCAGTTTCTGAGTCCCTCAATCTCAATCTCCGTCGTTTTCATTCTCAATCTCCGTCTCTTATCTCCGTCAGTTTTTCATTACTTCAGTCTCTCATAATTATGAGATAAGTGAAAATGCCAATTATGAGAGACTGAAGTAATGAGTCTCTTATTTGATTATTTTCATTCTCAATCTCCGTCGTTGTCTTGTCATTCTCAGTATTTATTATTTAATTCCCTTGGGGCATTTCTTAGTTATAAGCATTCTCTTATTTGATCATTATCCCAGTCTCTTATTTGATTATTGTCTTGTCTTATTCTCAGTTTATTGAGCTTCTATTAATTCAGTTTCTGAGTCCCTCATTTTTATTAGTCTCTCAGCTTCTGTGATTGAGCTCTCATCTTCATTTTATTTTCATTGTTGATTATATTATTCGGTCTCTCAGCTTCTTAGTTTTTTATTCTTTGAGTCTGTCATTTCTTTGCTTTCAATATTGTTGTTCAGTGTGCCATTCTTTTTTCTTGGGGTATTTGGGTGGGGTAACTCCGCCTACCATTTGTTTTGGTCGGTAGCCGGTTCCAAGCCTGGATAAAGGAGGAGGATCCATATTCATTTTATTTTCATTCTTATTTCGTCGTTCTGCCAAATTTCTTTGGTCGCTCAGTATTGTAGCTCTCATATGTTCAGTCTTATCAGTCTCTCATCTCAGTAGCTCAGTCTCATAATTTCAGTCTTATTTGCTCAGTCAGTCTTATCTTCACTGTTATCTATTCGTCAGTTCTTAGTCTTTTCCCTAAGTTTTCATCTTCTGTATAATTACCTTAGTATTGATCATTTGCAATCTCCCATCTCAGCATGCCCATGCACTAAAAAGAAGGTAGGCGCGTTCTTGTACTGTTATTGGTTTCTTGACACCCATGTTCTGAATCTGATTGTTTCCCGCGTAATCATTTATAAGATCTGATCATATTGTGTGCATTTAAATTTGACATGCCCAATTTTCTACGGGGATTTTTCGCTGAAGCCTCCATGATTTTTCTCAGGTGGTTAAGCCAGGGTGGAGCAAGGTGGGTGGAGCAGCGGCTGTAGCGCCCTAATATGATCCTTCTTAAGTTCAGTTATTACTCAAGGTATCATTCTCTACGCGGACTTCTTTTATTCTAATGCGTACAAGTTACAACATATCAATGCTCATATCCAATCATAAGGATAACACGTGTAATATCCTTTTCTTGCAAAAGATTGTTCGATAATAATAATATACTGATTCAACATAAACAGAGTGTGCAGAATGTATTTTTCTATTGTTGTGTGCCCCTATAGTTTGTTGATTACTATAGAGATCATGGATACCAAGATAATTTGAAATCATCTTTGTTCATCTCAACCAAAATCTTCCATGACTTATGTCTCAAAGCCTTCACCCACAACACTCTTTTCCTATACGGCCCATTTGTGTCTTGTCTACGTTCTTCAAGCTTCAATATGATTCTGGTCAGAACTTCTGTTATCGTGACCATTTTGTTGCTTGATAGTATGTCTCGTCTAGCTTTCTTGCCTATTTAATTTTATAGCCATAAGTTATTTTCTTATCCAAACCTATTTTTTGTAAGAATAGTTGAATGCATTGTCTGTGTCTTAGTCATTTAGAACAATAAGATAAAGTCAGTGTGTCAATTTGTCTTCATGTTTGTTTCTCATAACATATTTAACGGTGATTCGGTGGAGCGTGGTAGCTATTTTGGCATGAGTTCAAGCAAATCTCATGTTCCTATGTGTAATTCAATTCTGTATCCTGGTTGTTTAGGCGGATGAGCTCCACGGGATGCATTCACCGTGGCTGTTCGGTGTCGTGTTGCTGTTTAGAAGTCAAGATGATGAAGTTTCAGGCGGATGAGCTCCACGGGATTATATATGAATGTCCTTTTGACCATTCTGTTAAGTGTCCTGTTGCTGAGACATGGTAGGACATAACATCTTTGGTGAAACCAATTTTGTCCATTTCTTCCCTCATTTTCTTAGTCACCAGGGTTTGATTCAGTTTTGGTAGAGGTTTTCCTTCAGGAGAAGATGAAGCTGCTGTGGTTTTGTGTTTCTGGGTTTCAGTTAAGTTTGCCGGAATGGATTCGACGGGCTGAGTCTGATAGCTGGGGGAACTCTACCTAGAGGTGACTCAAAGAACTGAAGATGGGCTTTAGCTGGCCTGGGGAGAGTGTGCTTAGTTTAGATCATGGCCGCTATATCTGGCTGTTGCAGCCGAGGGATACCAGCGTTGTACGTCGTATTATAAGTGGCCATGTTCCCATCAATTTTTTTTCAACAATTGGTTTGGACTCAAGAACCGAAGATACGAAAATGTGTCTGCTTGGCTAGACTGAAAACAGACAGTTTTCCTGGAGATTATTTCTTTTTTAGTCATACAGCTGTCAAATCCTGATTGGTTAGAAAATATGTCTGTTTCTAAATTGGAAAACAGACAGCTGTTCAATAGACAGTCCCAAAAAATAAGTACTACTAGAAATATATCTTTGATATCAGTTTTAAAAGGAAAACGTAGAAATTTTACAATCTCGTTGGATCCCTTTCCTATGCTCGAGCGATAACATCACAATTATACTTTCTCAAGTGGTGACCCGACATATTTATTAGAATTTTGAGTTTTTTCTACTCTTATGAACCAATCACCTAGGTTTACGAAATTACTGTGTTTTGCAATAATTTGTTTCATGTGTATTTCTACCCTATTCTTAAGGTTTTTTTTTTTCTTTTGGTTATTGCATACTTAGGATTCTAAGAATCTAGGTATAAGCTGATCCTATGAAAAGTAGCACATAATTGTTGTTGGATGGGCGATTGGCAGTATAGTAATAGTCTAACTTACGACGAACTTTGCCCTTTGTGCCCGCGGGTAACTGAAACGATTGATCATCTTCTCCTTTATTGCTCCTTCACACGTTATGTTTGGTTCCAGGACATATCGGGTTTGGGGGTGCCTGGCCTTGTCCCCTTCAACATCGAACTCGTTGTAGTTATAGTGGATCGACGCGCCCGAGAGCTGATCATCAAACTGCCCCCAAGCCAGACTGTTTTCTTCTTCTTTTCGCTTCATCAAGCTAGAGAGGAACAATAGGGTCTATAAGGAGAGGTCGAGAACGACGACTGTGGTCTTGCATGATATCCTAGACAAGGCCAAGAGGTGGAAGTCAGTGTGGTTTTTGTGAGATTTTTCCTTTTCTATTTCTAACGACCTTTCTGCTGGTATCTTTTTTATTCTCGATATTGTATTTGGTTTCTTCCCCTTCTATAAAGGCGTGCTTTCTCCATAATACTATTCATTAGTTTAGTTCAATAATGAAGTAAAAAGTATAGAAAAAAATCTTTTATCTCAGTTTTAAAGGAAAACATAGAAATTTACAATTTCATTGGATCCTTTTCCTATGCTCGAGCGATAAATCACAATTATACTTTCTCAAGTGGTGACCCACCATATTTATTAGAATTTTGAGTTGTTTCTATTATGAACCAACCACCAAGGTTTACGAATTACAATGTTTTTCAATCATTTGTTTCGTGCGTATTTCTACCATATTCTTGTGTTTTTCTATTGCTGCGTATTTAGGATCCTAAAAATCTAGGTATAAGTTGTTCGTCTGAAAAGTAGCGGAATCAGTGTTGGACGGGCGATTGGCGGTATAGCCATGATCTAGCTGACGACGAACTTTTCCCTTTGTGCCCATGGCCAACCGAACGAATGATCATCTTCTCCATTGTTGCTCCTTCACACGTTATGTTTGTTTCAAGGACATGTCTGGTTTGGGGGTGCCTGGCCTTGTCCCCTCCAGCATCGAACACGCTGCAGTTATAGTGGATCTACGCGTCGGAGAGCTGACCATCGAACTGGCCCCCAAGGTCAAATTGTTTTTTCTTGTTTTCGCTTCATCTAGCTAGAGAGGTACAATAGGGTCTATAAGGAGATGTCGAGAACGCCGACTATTGTCTTGGATACAATCCTAGATAAGGCCAAGAGGTGGACGTCGGTGTGGTTTTTGTGAGATTTTTCCTTTTGTATTTCTTACGACCTTTCATGTGCTAGTGTCGTTTTTTTGTGTGGATGTTGTATTTGGTTTCTTCCCCTTCTATAAAGGTGTGCTTTCTCACGCGTGTTCCTGATTTGTTTCCCGTTTGAAGTATCATAGTCTACTATCAAGTTAGTTCTTTTTATCGTTGTGTCCTTTTAAGATTTTTATTTGTCACCATAAGTAACCACTTCAGTTAAAGAAAATTTCTGAAACTAAAATAGCTAAAAATTTAATGCCAATTGCACGGTAAAGTTTCATTTCATTTGGTAAATGGTTTATGATTAAATAGATATTCATTCATAAACCATTTATCAAAAGAAATGAAACTTTCCTGTCATACATGTTTCATTAAGTATTACGGGAAAGTTTAATTTCATTTGATAAATGGTTTATGACTAAATAGTTTTTTTTTTATTTTGACCTCAAAACACAACTGAATAATAAACAAATTATCCAAATGAAACAAAGCTTTCTCGAAATACTTATTGAACATATATGATGCCATGGATTTATTTTATTTTGTTGGACAATTTAAATTTTGAGTTTTGGATCGTGTCGTTGGATTTTAAACGGATGACACTCACATGGTCAAAGTCACACTTAGACTTTGTGAACTGAATTTGTGTACAAGAGGAACTATTTTCTCGGTGTGAAACACATATTCATAAATATGGGGCCTCGTTGCACAAATTAAGTATGAAGACAAAAGTGGCTACATGGAGCTTATTTGATAAAAAAATGACGTCGGTCCTTCCAACTGCTGAATTGCCTAACGGCTGATCTGAGCAACTGCCCTGCAGAGTCATTCTATGTAGTCTGTAGACTGAGTAGTGTAGAGCTCGTCAGTATCCTGCGTGAAACAGGTGGTTATAACTTATAAGCACTGGATTTTTGCAAAAGCAAAACATTTGATTTCACAGAGCAAGAAACAGAACAAATTACAGGAGTTGTTTAGGAAGAAAAGGACACATACGACACACACATCTTGATTAGAGCTCATCTTTAACCGACGCTGATGATGATGTTACCTCCTCTTCTACGGCATCTGTCTGGGTTACTTCTTCCACTGGAGCAGATGCACCAGCTTTAGGTTCCCTGTTCTTATTGATAAAGTTGATCATCTCCTCCGCCGTCCTCGCACCCTCATATAACAAAAGGTCTCCCCCATTAGAAGGGATGAAGTACAGACTTGGATATGCCTCAACCTCAATGTCTGACGGGATATCGTTTGCGGTGCCATCCTGCGAAACCAGAAGAGTCACGTTTATAATGGCTAAGAAATGCTTTAACATAGAAATATTATTATCTAAAACAATGACACAGTTTAGATTGAACCAGGAGCTGAAAAAGTGGATTACCATCTTTGCTATGACTACATCTTCATCGTCTTGGAACGAGACCGCAACTTCCTCCAGTATTGGGGCCAACTTCCGGCAGTGACCGCACCAAGGTGCGTAGAACTCGAGTAGAACTGTGATAATATTAATGTCGTACAGTGAATTGGTAAGAGAAACAGCTCAGACAACCAGTTGAAGCAAGAGGAACAAACCATTTTTGCCAGAGTTGAAAACAATGTCATCAATATTGTCAGCCACTACGACTTTAACAGGTTGGTCATTCACCTTCGGTATTGGCTCTGACTTAACATAAGGTGTCAAGTTGCCATACTGCATGGGAAAAAGGATAGATGATTAGGGAAATATTTGACAAAAGAGTACTCTGAAATGACATATTAAAGTAGACTAGGCCTCAACTATATACTGCTTCATCCAGGGTATGAGCTGGTCAGGCTCCATGGTTGGATTCAGATATTTTCCAGTAGATGCTAGCACGAAGAGGACGGGAACATCACTTTCCTTGAGCCCAAAATACTGAAAGGTTTCGCATGGATACTGATCAGTGGATTAGTTATACGAATCCTTAACAAACAAGTGATGAGAGGCTAGTAAGAATAACGACCTGGAAGGCACGGTCAGCGGCTGAAACATCACCAATTAGAAAGCTTATGTTATTACCACTAAGCTGCCTGGCTGCTTCATGTATCTGGTTCTTGAAGGTCTCGATTTTGTCGTCGCTGAAGTGCAAGAAAAGCATTGCCTGTCCAAGAACACAGCGAAGCATGTATATTCATGTTTCATGAGACATCTGAAACAGTTCAATGCAGTCTTACAATCTCAAACACTGGTCCTATGTCATGGTGCAGGTACAGAATTGAGCTAAATTACTGAATGTCCACACTCTTCCATTCAGCACATGAAGTTGAGACAGCAAGTTCTGGAGTAACAAACAAGATCTCGGGCAACTGTTTTTACTCACTTTGGCACTAGGCACGCTGTAGTATCTTTCGAGAAACTTATGGTTGGTCGGTTCGGCATCAAAAGTTACTACGGTAGGGAAACCAGAAACCTCAATAAACTTCTTGATTGCATCCTTATCAAAATCCTGACAATTGCAAAAGACTCGTGTATAAGTACACAAGAAAAGGCATACACATTAAGTCACCAGCATCTGAAAAAAATCACAGGAAGAAAGAGATTACCTGCGAATCGACGAACAGCTCGTCGAATGGCTTAAATAATCGAAGAAGGGGACCCTTGATGGCCTGATCGCCACGTGGCAGAATGCTAGCGTCGGATGTGTGAAAGAAATCATAGTCTGTTCGCATCTTGCCTGCCACGGCCATGAAATTCTCATACTCCATACCAGCAAACTCAGGAAATACTCCCACCTGCAGGACAAGTCTCAGACACACCAAATCTATCGATATCGCATTATTCAGGAGACGAAACGAGAGGCGTAAAATTGCACAGTAGTGGGGATACTTACTAGGACCACCCCTTGTCATGAATAGAGCGGTCAGCATCCCCTGCTGACCTGAGCTCAAGAGATGGCGGACCGACCTGCTTCTTAAGGTACTCCACGATGCCGTCAGCATCCCTTGGGCCGCCGTAAGCGCTCGCGTCGCTCTCCCCATTCCTGATGATCTTGATGGCCGGATACGAATTCACCTTGTACTTGTCCTTGAGCTCCTTGTTACTCTCGTCGTATGCGTCCACCTTCGCGAGCACCACCGGTGGGTCGTGTTTCCTCAGCACGGAGGCAGCCTTCTCATACTGGATGCATCATATCACACGTACATCTCAGTGTTGCATCTTCCATTCAGTAAGACTGACTAGACATGAAGGTAATGGATTACCTCTGGAGCGAGTTGCTTGCAGTGGCCACACCTGCAGTTACACATCAGTCAATTAGCCACTGGGCATCAGGGGTGAGTCAGATTAGTTGCTTACAGAAACGAGTTATCTGTACGCACCATGGCGCGTAGAACTCGATAACGATGAACTCGTGCTTGGCCACAGCCTCCGAGAAGTTGCCCGCATCAAGCGTCAGGACCGCTTCTTCCGGCACGTTTGTGGCCTCCACCTCAGCCGCGATGGCGCCGGATGAGAGCAGAAGGATTACCACAAGGGTGGAGAAAGGGAACACCAGATGGACGTCCATTGCTTAAACTGTAACTAAGAAGCCTCTCGGGATCTCCACTTGGAAGCAGAGTCCTCTAATCAGGTTAATATAAGTGAAGGATCGAAGGGGTGTTGCATTGCAGGGATCTCGAGGAAGTCAATGGGGGCTGGTTTGCTAGCTTCTCTTCAACTCATACTTTTGAACTTTGCTTACAAAAGACATTACTGAGTCTCTTTCCTTCACCTTTTCTGCTTTCAATTAGTAAACAACCAAATAGCTGGTAAGAGATGGCTAGTTTTTTCGATTATTTTATTACCGGAAGTCAGCTGTAAAATCTGCACACTGCATATTGTTCTATCTGCAAGTGGCATTTCCCCTTCATACACCGAGTCCAAAAGAATTAATCCATGATCCATCAAGGCATAGCTGCTACCAAGTTGTCAGCACACTTTTCATCCAGTGGCTTCCAGTTCTAGCCACAGGCTTCAGAGCTGTAATTCACCATGCAATCGGCACTTTCAGCATCTACACTCAACCTGCTCATCTGCATCTGGATGATTCTCAAGGTATCATGTATCTCGTTCCTGCATGGATGTCCATTATCTCGTGCGAGAAACACACTCACTTGCCTGCCTATCTCAATCCAACTACAGCCCGGCTGCTTACTGACACCTCTGCTGTTCATGGATCTCCTCACTCTGAAAACATCCGCCCATTTCCCTAACTCAGAATACATATTCGAGAGAAGAACATAGGGTCCAGAGTTCTCAGGATCAAGCTCAAACAACTTCCCAGCTGCCCATTCTCCCATCTCAATATTCTTATGTAGCCTGCAAGAACCTAGCAGAGATGCCCAGAGGACGCTGTCAGGTTCCATTGGCAATTCCTTTATGAGTTCTTCAACTTCCTTTAGATGACCAGCACGACCAAGCAAATCAATCATGCATGTATAGTGATCTTGGGATGGAGTTATCCCATGATCCTCGGTCATGGACCGAAAGTATCTCCGGCCCTCTTCCACCAATCCAGAATGGCCACAGGCTGACAGAACACCAATCATGGTGACAGAATCTGGGCTCTCTTTGCTGCACAGCATTCTCTCGAAAAGATGCAGTGCATCTTTTGCACGGCCGTTCTGCGCATGACCAACAATCATGGCGTTCCACGACACATTATCTCTGGCTGCCATCCTCTCGAACACCTTAACACCATCTTCGATGGATCCTGTCTTCAGGTACATGTCTACAAGGGAATTCCCGACAAACACATCAGACTCTGGTCCGAAGTCGAAGCGAAAACCTTCCTTCAGGACATGCACATGAGCTTGCTGACCAAGCTGAAGATCAGCAACATTACCACAGGCATTGAGAACATTTCCATACGTGTAATGTGTAGGCCAAACCGACTCCCTTTTCAGCCTGACAAAGAGCCTAAGTGCCTCCTCCTCCTCACCGTTCTGTGTGTAGGCTGCAATGAGCACATTCCAAGCAATGACATTCTTCTCGACCATTTGTGAGAACACAGCCTGAGCATCTTCCACGTTTGCAGACCTTGCGTACCCAGTGATCAGTGACGTTTCAGAGACAACACTCTTAGAAGCCATGCGATCAAATACACACCTCGCCTCCCATGTCCTCCCACATTTGGCATACATGTCCACCAGAGCATTGCTGAGCACCATGTCCTCCCTAAACGTATCAGATTTCAGCACACGCGCATGAACCTGACGTCCTTCTCTATCTGCGGCAAGGCCCGCACATGCACTCATGACACTTGCAAGCGTCACCTCATCGGGCACGAAACCAGAGTTCATCATCCTGACAAAAAGTACAAGCGCCTCGCCCACAGGGCCGTTCTGCTCATAGCAAGTGATCAAACTGTTCCAGGAAACAACATTCCGCTCTGGCATCGCCTCGAACACCCTCCGTGCCGCCTCCGGGCACTCGCACTTGGCATACATGTCCAAGAGCGCGCTCCCAATGTACACGTCCTTCCCATGTGGCGACTTGGAGACAAGGGCATGCACCTGCACCCCGGTCCTTGAATCCTTCTCCATGGCACAGGCACTCAGGGTGCTGGCAAAGGAGTAGGCGTTGAGCACGAAGTCGTCAGCGTGCATGGCGGCGACAAACAGGAGGGCGTCGGCGCCGCGGCTGTGCTGCGCGAGCGCGGCGATGACCGCGTTGTAGGAGCACTGGTCCGGGTCGGGGATGGCGTCGAAGAGGGCGCGGGCGTCTGCGGGGCGACCAAGGCGCGCGTGCACGGAGAGGAGCGCGTTGTAGGCAGTGGCGGACCTAGAAAATTTTGTTTGCTGGGGCGAACGTTCACGAGCAAGAAATTTATAACACACGAATGCATGTACTAGATAAGAATCAGGAAATCGACAGTCCTCAAAAGATTCAATTGTCATGATCAATGAAGTACAATTAAAATAACATGACTAAACAAAATAAACTTAGAACCGAGTACCCAAATAACATGGAATTTTGCTGCCTGAACGCCCACTTGCATCATACCATTAAGTTGTCGTAGTAGCGGGAGCTCAAACTTATCGAGGTAGATGGCCTCGATGATCCTTCAGGCATGAAAACGTCACATAATCTGCTTGTCGCTTAAGTTTGCAAATATCGCTCTTCTCATTTCATTTCTGATTTGCGGGGTAGCATAATCGGCAATTTGTCTCCGAACACCAGGATCAGCAAAAACCTCAGCTTTATCAAAAACTGCAGGAGCATGTGCTTGCGGCATGTCCTACAAAATCAAATTTGAGCTCCGAGCTCCGGCCTCCAGCAGAGAAGGAGGCACTGGGAGGAGGCGTGCACCGTGCAAAGCAGGGGCAGTGTGTTGCGCAGGAACGGGGAGGCGTCTTGGTGGCCGGCCGGCAGGAGCCGGGGGAGGGGTGGCGCGGCAGAGGCGGGAGCAGCAGCCAGCAGGGTCTGGTCGAACGGCGCTACGGATTTGGACGGGAATTGGGGAGGGGAATTTTGGTCGATCCAAACGTGTGAACGATCGATTCAGTTCTGTACCAGAGGTGGTGCTGAGTGCTGTGCTCTAGTGGGCCTGGATTGGCAAGTGAGGCCCATTTTCCTTTGCTGCCCTCTTTTTTTTTCTAGTGCTGCCTTATCAATTTCATGATTTTTCAACCTGTGGCTACAGCGATGTATACTCAGGCACTCAGCTTGCCGCCGGCTACCTGGGGCAGTCGCCCCAGCTTGCCCCAGTGGTGGGTCCGCCACTGGTTGTAGGAGAAGGTGTTGGGGTGCGGAATCTCATCGAACACCCTGCGTGCGTCCGCGAGGCGGCCGAGCCGCGCGTAGGCGGAGACGAGAGTGTTGAGGAGGAAAGTCTCGTCCGCGAAGGGCGACTTGAGCGCGTGCGCTGCGCGGGCGGCGGGGAGGCTGGTCGCGGAGCGGAGGAGGTCGGCGAGCGGCGCGGAGGCTCGGAGGTGGGAGACGAAGTGATGGTGGTGGTAGTGGCGTGCCATGCCAATAGGCGCGCGCAAAGTGGAGCGCAGACTTCGTTTTGGGGAGCTGGTCCACGTGATTCAGAATGGACGTGCGCAAAGCCGGCGTCGTCCGCGTCGTTGCCGCCGGTGATCGTCAGCGCCGGGGAGGTCGAACCGCAGGAGCGCGGGAAGCTCGGGTATGGGATGTTTTCGCACATACGACCAGGCTACTCACATTATGGAAAGGTACATTTTGAAAATATTTTAAAATATCAAAAAATACGACACACAATTTCGAAAGTACATTTGATGTTCAAGCCAAATTTCACGATTTTTTGGCTTGTGTAAAAATACAAATTGGGGTACTCTAAAATGACTTCCCGGACACGATGTTTTGACTCGTGAGTGTAGATGTACCTATTATGAAAAGCAAACTTTAATATTTAAAATGTCAGAAAATTTCAAATTAAAATGTAGGCTGTACAGCCGGACATTGTACATTTGCACATAAATTTCGTTGAAGAAAGACATTTTCTATGGTTTGTGTAAAAAACTACAAATAAATGTCTTTTTACCACGGACCATAAAAATCTCATTTCTTCATGAAATATCCGACTGTACATCCGATATTTTTTAAAAATCTGTTTTTGATATTTTAAAATGTCATCTTTGGGTAGTGGATGCACCTACACCTATAGGGTCAAAGATAATTTCTCTTTTCTTAAGATATTTTTTGTCTTTTTAACACAGACCATAAAAGTGTCATTTTTCGTGGAATTTTGTGAACAAATATAAAATATAGGAACGTACACCCCGGAATTGTTTGACATTTTAAAATACGTCTTTAGCAGTGGGAGCATATGCTCTATGAGTCATGAGTCAAGACTCAACCGAGTTGTATTTCCCAGTATGGCCGAGCTTTTGCTAGAGCTTTTTTTATGGGGACTTTTTTTTAGAGCTGGTCGACGTGATGCAGAAACCAGAATGGGCCAGAGTAGGTGCGGATAACGTTAGCCGCGAGCCGAGGGAGGAAGAAATGGGCCAATCGCGGAGGAAAGAAAAGCAAATGAAACAGCCCAACCTGCAGTTTGATGGGAACGCAAATGCCTCTTCTTTCTGGGAACAAACCGATCGTGGAATGACAGACGAAGCAACTTTAGTCCCACATCGGGGAGCCAAGCGAATGGCACTCTCTTTATAAGAGCACCAGGACGGCTAGGAGACGTGCCCGAATGGAGGCACACCCACCGCACGACAATGATCGTGATGTGGCGGTGGTATGCACATTTAGCAATATAAAACCTTGAGCAAAAGATCCATACCGCCACAGTGTGATTACACTGGCGCGTGATACATGCGCTTGGTTATCCCCCGTGTTTTTTTTTTGTATTTTCAAACAACACAATGGAGACTAAAGGTCATAAACCATGCTGTTAAGATAGTACAATACACTGTGCACCAGTTTCATCCGGCGTATGCCTGCTTCGTAGATACGCTTCATGCTTTTGCCAATCTGTATTATCTGCGGTGACACACCAAAAGAGTGGAAAAGGAGATTCAACAAGAAATTTGTCATCATGAGACATCAACTTCTGAAGCAAAAAAAAGAACGGAATTGCACGGCCGGCTACAGCTTGCCGGAGCTACGACCCCAGCGGTAAGCACCCACCAGGGAGGACGAACAGAGGAGCAAGGGCAATACTTCCTTTTTTTGTTTATCAAAACGTACTCTTCGTAATGCTAATGAATACACGCCACGCCAGAAAACTAGGCTAGGAGAGGCAAGAACTTTTCCTAATATTTCACTGTTCAGAAGTGTCTTATCTGAACTTGGAATATTTGAAATAGTTCACTTTCTACCCGGCAAAGAAAAGTACAAAATTCCTCTGAAATGGCGCTATAAACAGTCCAAAGATTATGCATCCTGTTATTTTCTGGTGTTCCAAATTCCAGCGGTAGTACCGCTGGGTTAAGCGGTACTACCGCTGAGAGCTACCGCCACCGCTACCGCCTCCGCTACCGCTGAAATGGCCGTCTGCGCGCTTGTCCGGTACCGACTGGTACCGCTGGCGGTACCGCCGCCGGTACCGCTGAGGTGGGAAGAGACGAACCAGCCCACCCCAGCGGTAGTACCGCTGGGTTAAGCGGTACTACCGCCGAGGTGGGATTGTTTCCGGGATTGATTCCGGGTTGGACTGCAGCCGACCTAGGGTTTGATGTTTCTATTTATTCCTCTTGTAAGCCGCCGTTTTGGGGTAAGCCACACATTGTAAACCCACGGCGTTTGTAACCTCACCCGATATAGTGAAGTATTGCTGGCTGGCGCCCGTGGTTTTTTCCTCTCCTTTGTTTGGAGAGGTTTTCCACGTTAAATCTCGTGTCCCCTTTGGTTTGATCGTTCCGCTCTTCGTCGTTTCTTTGCTATCGTTTTACAACAAGTGGTATCAGAGCCCTGTTTCAGATCTGTTTTCAGATTAGGGTTTTGGATGGCATCGATGAAGTTCGATCTACCGGCGCTGGACTACAAGACGAGATTTCGCTGTGGCAGGTCAAGATGCGTGCGATCCTCGCACAGTCCAATGATCTTGACGAGGCGCTGGAGAAATTCGGCGACAAGGATGCGGCGGCATGGACCGCCGATGAGAAGCGGAAAGACCGTAAGGCTTTATCGCTTATTCAACTTCATCTATCTAATGATATTCTGCAAGAAGTACTCCAGGAGAAAACCGCAGCACTGTGGGCTAAGCTGGAGTCGATCTGCATGTCCAAAGATCTCACCAGCAAGATGCATGTGAAGATGAAGTTGTTCACGCACAAGTTGCAAGAAGGTGGTTCGGTAATGAATCACTTATCGATCTTTAAGGAGATCGTTTCTGACCTAGTGTCGATGGAGGTAAAGTACGATGATGAAGATCTAGCACTTTTACTTCTATGCTCGCTGCCAAATTCCTTTGCAAATTTTCGTGATACCATACTGTTAAGCCGTGATGAACTAACCACCGCGGAAGTATATGAGGCCCTGCTTGCCAGGGAAAAGATGAAAGGTATGGTACAGAAAGAGGAGTCGTCGTCCTCCAAGGGCGATGCTTTGCAGGTCCGAGGGAGGCCTGAGCAGCGAGATAACCACTACCACAACAACAACAGAGACAAGAGCAAGGGTGACAGAGTCGCTCAAAGTCTAAAGGCCGTGACAAGTTCTGCAGGTATTGTAAGAAATCTAATCATGTCATTGATGATTGTTGGAAGTTGCAGAACAAGGAGAAAAGAAAAGGTACTTACCAACCGAAAAATAATGAAGGTAAAGATACCGGTGAGGCTTCTGTTGTTGATGGTAGTTCTGATGGCGAATGCCTAGCTGTTTTAGCTGCATGTGTTTCTCGTCAGGATGAATGGATTCTAGATACTGCATGTTCTTTTCATATTTGCTGTAACAAAGATTGGTTCAGTTCTTATGAGTTAGTGCAGACTGGAGATTTCGTGCGTGTGGGGAACGACCAGCAATGCAACATTGTTGGCGTTGGTTCCGTTCAGGTCAAGACACATGACGGTATGACACGCACGCTGACGGGAGTGAAACACATACCAACCATGGCAAGAAATTTGATCTCGCTCAGTACCCTTGACTGTGACGGGTACAAGTACAAAGGAGGAAATAAACTCCTAAAGGTATCAAAAGGTTCTCTCATAGTTATGGTTGGTGATATGAATTCTGCTAAGTTATATGTTCTTAGAGGTAGCACGTTATCTGGTACTGTTGCTGCTGTTTCTCATGATGACGCTAGTAAAACTAACCTTTGGCATAAGCGTCTTGGACATATGAGTGAACTTGGTATGGCAGAATTGATCAAGAGAGACTTGCTGCAAGGATGCAGTTTGGGTAAGATGCAGTTCTGTGAACACTGCATTTTCGGTAAGCACACAAGAGTTAAGTTTAATGCTTCTGTTCACACCACCAAAGGTACACTTGATTATGTACATGCTGATGTTTGGGGGCCATCTCGTAAGCCCTCTTATGGTGGTGCTCGTTATATGCTTACCATTATTGATGATTACTCTAGAAGAGTTTGGCCTTATTTCATGAAAAATAAGGATGATGCGTTTGCTGCTTTTAAAGAGTGGAAAGCTATGATTGAAAGGCAAACAGAAAGGAAGGTGAAATTACTTCGTACTGACAATGGTGGCGAATTTTGTTCGAATGCCTTTAATGATTATTGCAGGAAAGAAGGCATTGTCAGGCACCTCACCATCCCGTACACGCCTCAGCAGAATGGTGTAGCGGAGCGGATGAACAGGACCATCATCTCCAAGGCTCGCTGCATGATCTCCAACGCTCGCATGAGTAAGCGTTTTTGGGCTGAGGCGGCTGCCACCGCCTGCTACTTGATAAACAGGTCACCATCTATTCCCCTCGACAAGAAAACTCCCATTGAGGTATGGTCAGATTCTCCTGCTGATTATTCACAGCTTAAAGTTTTCGGCTGCACTGCTTATGCTCATGTTGATAATGGAAAGTTAGAGCCGAGAGCTATTAAGTGTGTGTTCATTGGTTATGGTTCGGGTGTAAAAGGATACAAGTTATGGAATCCCGAAACTAGCAAGGCATTTATGAGCAGGAGTGTTGTTTTCAATGAATCTGTTATGTACTTTGATAAGTTGTCCTCAGATGTTTTGCCAGATTTTTCTGAGGAGCAGGTTCGTGTCGAGGTGGAGCACTCTGTTGAAAAGGAAAATGTCACTGTTGACAATGATGGTGCTGCTACTTCAGATGATTCTGATCCTGATTCTGCTGGTTCTGATGATTCTGTTTCTTCTGATTCTGATAATGATAATGTTCAGAACTCACCCCCTGTTTTGCAGCCACAACAGTCTATTGCTGCTCGTAGGAACAGGAGGAATTGTGGTCCTCGACCACGTTTAATTGAAGAGTGTAACATTGTTGATTATGCTCTGAGTTGTGCAGAACAGGTGGAGCACGGACATGAGCCGTCCACCTATACTGAAGCTATTGGTTCCGGTGACCGCGAGAAGTGGCTTGCTGCTATGCAAGAAGAAATGCAGTCACTCGATAAGAATGGCACATGGGAAGTTGTGCGCTTGCCTAAGAAAAAGAAGGCAGTCCGCTGTAAGTGGATCTTCAAGAGAAAGGAGGGTTTATCTCCTAGCGAGCCTCCGAGGTTTAAGGCAAGGTTAGTTGCAAAAGGCTTCAGTCAAATTCCAGGTGTGATTATAATGATGTTTTCTCTCCGTTGTTAAGCATAGTTCAATTCGTACATTCTTTGGTATTGTTGCTATGCGTGATCTTGAGCTTGAGCAGTTAGATGTAAAGACTGCGTTTCTGCATGGAGAGTTGGAGGAGGAGATATACATGGACCAGCCAGAAGGGTTCATAGTGCCTGGTAAGGAGGATCTTGTGTGTAAGTTGAAAAGGTCCTTATACGGTTTGAAACAATCTCCTCGTCAGTGGTATAAAAGGTTTGATTCTTTTATGTTGTCACATGGCTTTAAGAGGTCTGAATTTGATAGCTGTGTGTACATTAAGTTTGTTAATGGATCACCTATATACCTGTTATTATATGTTGATGATATGTTGATTGCTGCCAAGAGCAAGAAAGATATCGCTGCTCTCAAGTCACAGTTGAGTAGCGAGTTTGAGATGAAGGATCTTGGTGCTGCTAAGAAAATTCTAGGTATGGAGATTACCCGTGACAGAAATTCTGGTTTGTTGTTTCTTAGTCAGCAAAATTACATTAAGAAAGTTCTTCATCGTTTTAACATGCATGATGCAAAGTCTGTTAGTACTCCTATTGCTCCTCACTTTAAATTGTCAGCTGAACAATGTCCTAGTACGGATGAGGATTTTGAGTACATGTCTAGAGTTCCATATTCTAGTGCTGTTGGTTCTTTAATGTATGCCATGGTTTGCTCACGTCCAGATTTATCATATGCTATGAGTTTGGTTAGTAGATATATGGCTAATCCTGGTAAAGAACATTGGAAGGCTGTTCAGTGGATTTTCAGGTACCTTCGTGGCACATCCAATGCTTGCCTCAAGTTCGGCAAGACTGATGAGGGACTCGTAGGCTATGTGGATTCAGATTTTGCTGCCGATTTGGATAAGAGGAGATCCCTCACAGGTTATGTGTTCACGCTTGGTGGTTGTGCCGTGAGTTGGAGGGCAACGTTGCAATCCGTTGTTGCCCAGTCTACCACTGAAGCAGATACATGGCTATTGCTGAAGCATGTAAAGAATCGGTTTGGCTGAAAGGTTTGTTTGCTGAGCTTTGTGGAGATGATACTTGCATTAACCTGTTTTGTGATAGTCAGAGTGCTATTTACCTTACCAAGGATCAGATGTTCCATGAGAGAACAAAGCACATTGACGTCAAATACCATTATGTGCGTGATGTTGTTGCAAAAGGTAAACTGAAGGTATGCAAGATAAGTACTCATGATAATCCTGCTGATATGATGACAAAGCCAGTTCCTGTTACTAAGTTCGAGCTTTGCTCGGGCTTAGTTGGTATCACTGTCTAGCCCAAGAGGCTATTTGGCGCCGAAGGTGTTTCTTTGTTGTTTCAGGATGAAGTTCTCTTTCATGCTACAAGATGGAATTTGTCTCAAGGTGGAGTGTTATTTTCTGGTGTTCCAAATTCCAGCGGTAGTACCGCTGGGTTAAGCGGTACTACCGCTGAGAGCTACCGCCACCGCTACCGCCTCCGCTACCGCTGAAATGGCCGTCTGACGCGCTTGTCCGGTACCGACTGGTACCGCTGGCGGTACCGCCGCCGGTACCGCTGAGGTGGGAAGAGACGAACCAGCCCACCCAGCGGTAGTACCGCTGGGTTAAGCGGTACTACCGCCGAGGTGGGATTGTTTCCGGATTGATTCCGGGTTGGACTGCAGCCGACCTAGGGTTTGATGTTTCTATTTATTCCTCTTGTAAGCCGCCGTTTTGGGGTAAGCCACACATTGTAAACCCACGGCGTTTGTAACCTCACCCGATATAGTGAAGTATTGCTGGCTGGCGCCCGTGGTTTTTTCCTCTCCTTTGTTTGGAGAGGTTTTCCACGTTAAATCTCGTGTCCCCTTTGGTTTGATCGTTCCGCTCTTCGTCGTTTCTTTGCTATCCGTTTTACAACACATCCTAGTTTCTATTATTTCCGTTTTCTATTACAAGAAAGTTCTTGAATCTTTCTCTTCATCAGACACATTACGAATGCGTAGACAAGAATAATTATGTTGAACAGGTAAGGTACTATACAGCTTCCTTTACAAATATAAGTACTCCCTCCAATCGGTATTGATTGTCGTGGGTACCGTATAAATTTGTACTACCTTAATGTTGTCTCCACGACAACCATTTCGGATCGGAGTTAGTACTTCCTAGATGACTCGCGCAATCCCGGACACACCGCCGACTCAAGAAGCCGGCTAACACACTCGACTTGGGTCACTCTATGAGTTGGTCAGCACACATGTCAGCTCACCCAACTAGTCGGCCTGAGTCGACCCGTAATATAAGCCTATTCCAACAATTTTCTGCTGCTTATAAGAGTATTCAGTGCAGCAACCAAAGAGATTATGAAACAGGGCATGGAAAGACAATGGAATAGTAATCAAGGCTACGTGAAACCGAGGGAGTATATTTTAGCAGCTAACACTTTGCTGACGTTATCCAAATGGGGCTACAGTTGGTCTCCGTAGAAATATCAGTTGACGAGGACAGCTGCTGTCCGACAGCATCCGTGATGACATAAAGTCACAAAGCTGTAACTTGAAGTAAATATATGTTTCCGGGATACAATTTGATCTCCCCACAAAAACTTCGTAAGTTTACCACAAGACTTGCCAGAAGGACACAATATTAACACGGGCAAGACATGGCCGACAATTTCCGAAGAGCTGAATATAATTGATAAAGTTCTCCTCGCGGTTGTCTATAAACAACAAGGAAATAGGCCTTATCAAATACAAATCTTACATAAACGGGACTAGACTACAACCACATGATATGTATTACTCCCGCCATTTCTATATGTAGTGTGTATAGTTTTTACCTGGAAATAAAACACACTCGTGGAGGAGCAATTATATCTATTTTGGACGGAATAATCTCCAACTAAAGGAACATGGGAAAAAGAGAGTTTGCATGAAACAAGGAAACTTAATCAAATCTGTTAAAAATTCGCCGAGATGAGTGGTGAAAAGCAATACCCTATACTCTTTTTTTAGTCAAAAAATACATCTAATATCAGAAACGGAGGGAGTACAACGGTTCACACTGACTCCATATTGAATCCATAATCCATCAGCTAACATGCAGCATGACTACTCACTATTTATGTCTTATTAACTAGGACTAGGCAACTCGGCGCGGCGACACGCCGCGCCCTTCAGATTAACTCCTCGGTGTCGCAGCTCCATGTTGTCGTGGTTGCCCTGTGTCGATGTTGTCGTCGTCATCGTTGCCGCAGCCACGCGTCGATATCATCGGCTGTATGCAAGAAATTTTAAAATACGAGACATAGAGCAAGACATTAATAGTTGACATTTGCTTCCAGTTTTTGGCAAAAATGAGTGCAATGGTCAAAGTTATATTGTTTATGCGACTATAAATCCGTAACTACGGGATCACCTACAGTGCAAGAACATGAAAATCATTCATAGGATTTAATTTCAGCAAGCATTTTATAACACTCAAAAAGATCAAAGGCGTATGCCTTCATAGAATACGGCACAGAACAAGCTGGAGGTGCTGCTCTCAAAGCAATGAATGGAGAGATAGCTGACTAAAATCTGTTTGATGATAACCTTTCCATGACATTGATTTATCTCTTAAGATTGCATATATAATTCTACGTGCATATGATAAAGAGTAACATACAACAAAGGGTGATAGAGTCGCACCCTTTTCCTCTCATTCTCCAACATTCTTCTTTTCATTTCAGTTTGAGCAACTATTTCATTTAGTTGATTGGATCTCCTTTTGATGCCACTCTCTTTCTCATTCAGCTGCTTTCTCAGCTGATCAGTTTCTTGAGCAATTGCCCGTGAATGTTCACGGGCAGCAGACTGCATATTTCACATTTCTGCAGAAAAAAACAAAATAAAGAATTAACCAGTGGACATGGTCATGGTGGCAATGCAAAAGAGTGTAGCAGATGAGGATTTCCATTACTCCGGTTCCATGAGGGTGCCTTCATGGTAGCATTGGTGCAGTGAATCATTGTCTTCCATGGCCCTTTGAAGAGTGAGATCCATCTGATTACACTTGCACTCAAGCTCTTGTGCATACTTGCTCTTTGCATTAATCTGATTTGTCAAGCTAGTTATGAGAGTCTCAGTCTTCCGGGACAGCTCAAGTTGAAGTTCAGACAGTCTTCAGCTCACCCTTTGTGACAAAAATCTACCAACTGGATTATCTGAACTGTAATCCTCTTCTTTACAAACAGAGGTTCTTATGCGACCTTATAAGCAAATGATCATCAACAACTTGAGAACAAAAAAGAAAATCATGTTTAATATTTAAACAATCCACTAAAACTCAATGGATTATTATCCTTAGTTGTCAGGAACACAATAGGATATAATAGTAAGATTCAGTCGAGACATGTACAGTAGCCACAAGCGATAATAGACACTTGTTACTGGAAAACAATTAGATACACTACCTTAATGCACAATAGCCAGAATTGATGATAAACACTTGTTGGGAAATGGAAACTACTTATTGTATCCAGTGAACTAATCAATCAGAATTCATTCAGTGAACACTAGACATGTCTCTTCTACCGATTAAATCAGCTCAATGTAAATATCAGTAACGTCTTTAAAGGCAGACAAATCCACAGAACTGACTGCATAGATCTTTTACTTGTACTTCTCTTAAAGGTTGGCAAATTTAAAATATACTAAAGGAAGCTTCAGTTATACTCCCAATAAATCTCAAGCAAACAAGCACTTGAATATTTAGGACTTGATACTGAAAGAAATGAATAGAGCATAGAGTACAGAACATGGATTAGAAAACTATGAAGCTGCAATTTTATTTGACGCCACCTGAGTTCAGAGTAGTGACTCACCAAATAGCTGTGCACACAAGAAGCTCAGTAAGGAATAAGTTTTCCACTACGTGTACTTTACAGTACCAGATTATAGAGCAGAACTTGCATATGAAGAAGAAAGAATGCTGCTGACATGGTAATTAAATGAGCTAACTACGCACTCTAGTTTGCTTCTATCATACCAAACAACTACCTATATGTGCAGCTAAGCAATCGTATCTAGCAATTTGAATTCAGCAACAGGCACAGAATAAAAAAATGGAGCAAGCAAGTGAGCAGGTTGTGTCAGCCATACTGACCTTGCAATCCGACGAACATGACGACGCTGGGCTTGCCCTTCTTGGGGATGAAGACCACCTTCCCGGGATCCAGCATGTTGCAGAGTTCGCTGAAGACGGCCTGCAGCATGAAAGAAAGGCATCAGCTCCCTGCTGCGTCACCATCGTCGTCACCGTCGTGTTGCTCATATGTGCGAACACGCGGGAGATGCTCCCGCCAAGCTGGGCGAGCACCATCTTCGCTGCCCCCGGGGTGCAGGACCTTGGCGACGGGGTGTTGGTAGCAGAGGATGTCGACGGCGGGCACCGTCCTGCTTGCTGGCCTTCAGTCCGTCTGAGGAGATAGGAGGAGAGAGGCGCATGTAACATCCCAAAATGAAAATCAGTGTTATTATTCAAAAAATGAGAGCCAACAAAAAACTTTTGCTAAATTATATGTGTTGATCTCATATTGTTGCTTGTGTTATTTAGTTCTTGCTAATTGTGTGTTGCTTGCTTTAAGGAACACATAAAGAAAAGAAAGAAAACAAAACAAAACTTAAAGCAAGAAAAGTAATGTGACAAGTGTGTCACCCAAAATTCTCCAAGTAAGAATGTAAATTTTCTTCAAACCAAAGTCAGTGGAGTGGTAATATAAACACTCCCATTTTATTCTTACTACTTTTCCCTCTCAAATAATATTTGAACTAGTTTTAAAATTTTAAAGTAAAATCAATTTAAATAAAACAAAATACCATAATTAAAACCCTATGAACAAAAATGATTCAAAACATTTTTATTTTGAAATGCCAAATTTTGTGGAGCTTCTACATGTTATGAGGAAGCCTCACAAATATTTGCAAATTTTTCTAAATAAGTTAAGTGCCCCAATTAAATTCCAGAAAAGCTTCTGGAAATAAAAAGAAACTAGAAAATAAAAGAGAAAAGGAGGCAGGGGGTTACCTGCAAAATCGCCGTCGTCTACCTCTCCCTAGCTCGCTGTAGCACGCCGTGTCGCCGTGGTCGTCGTCGCCGTTCCCAGGCCACCCAGGCCCCCCCTTGCTCGCGTTCGTCCACGCATGGTGCCTCTGTAGCCTCTGCGGGCACTCGAGCACTTCCCTCTCCCCAATGCTGCCCCTGTCCCCCGTTGCCCGCCGTGGAGAGCTCGGACGGCGCCGGCCAAATTCGCCCCATCCTCTGCACCTCGACATGCACCGCTCTACCTAGTCCTTCTAGACTACGCCCGGACCCCGCACGTCGTCGCATTGCCACGCTCCACGCACCACTGCCTCGGATTCGAGCAAAAGCTCCCGCCGGTGCGCCATGGACGCCTTCGTGCGCCCCGTCCACGAAACGCCGGTCCCGGCCCTATAACCCCCCCCCCTCCGACCCCGCTGCAACTCCACACCACCCCACACCTACTCCACTCCCCTCTGTGCACCGCCAGGAGGGCGTGCACGCTGGCCGCGTCCTCTGCAACCTCGCTGTGCCCGAGGTAGGCGAGCACCACGCAGCCGTGCTGCTGCTGCCCCTTCTTCCCCTCCAACCCCTCCACCATGTTGCCCGAGCTCACCGCACTCACACGCTCCCTTTTCCCCTTGGATTCATGCTCAGAAACGCCACAGGAGCTCGCCGGAGTGCTGCCCGCGCCCGTGGAAGTTCAGGACCTCGCCGCCGACGATTCAAGCCGCCCCAGCAAGTACCACTCGCGCCACGACCTTCCTCGAGCCTCCGCCGCCGATTCGCGTCATCGCCGCTTCCTCCCGAGCCCCCTAGGTGAGCTAATCCACCACCCCGCCGTCGCCGAAGCTTCTGCCCCACTCGTTTTAGGTCGCCGTTCGTCGTCGACGTGGGCGAACGTGGGCCGTTGGATCTAGATCCAACGGCAACTTACCCCTTCGTTTAGAGGTATAGCTGACAGACGGACCCCACTATCAGCGTTTTAAACATTTCCAGCGCGCAGACGTTTTTCGCTGAGTCGCTGACGAGTGGACCCCACCCGTCAGATTTCTCAGCATTATCCAGAATAGTAAACTTTTCAAATTTAAACCTCTCTGTGAAATCAGTACTGGACCTAACTTCAAAATTCAATAACTTGATATCTAGGCATCCAAATAAATCAAATCCAATTGTTCTTGAAAGCTTATGAAAATGTTTAACCAACCCAAGTGGATTCAATTCATTTAGATAAATCATAAAAATGTATTATTAAAAATACTACAGAAGATTTAAAATCTAAACTTGTTTGTTTCTGATACTCTATTAAGCCAAATAATTCCAAACCAATTTTGTTAGCTTAGTAATGCCATGTATTAGTCTCCCTAATTTTGGTAGAATTATTTGTGCAGTGGTAATTGTTTAGTATAAAGTTGAAGTTAGAGACCCCTTTTGCACTAAAACAATTAAATATGTTTAATGGTTAATCCAAATGATTTAGGACCAATATTGTTAGATCACATTTAGTCATGTTTACTCTCCTAAAAGGATTTAATTTTAGGAGCAACAGAACTTAATTGGTAGCCAAAACTTGATTATTAAGTTTCTGGATTAAAACCTTTGTGTAGGGAGTTTGGTAACTCCAATTAATCCAAATCCAATTGTGTTGTCTTCTACACATCTGTAGCTTTCTATAGAATTTTAGTTTGTATTTTTGTGACCAACAGAACTCAAGTTGTGGAATTAAACATGTTCAACAAATTTCTGCCATAAATTGGACATAAACAAATATTGTTTAAATCAATTAAATTGAAACCAAATTGTATTGTTTGATGTATGCAGTGGCTATTTATAGCATTTAGGATTGTAATGTTGTGATGTTTGTTTGAGTAGCTTAGTGATTGCTTGTATTTGTTTGTTTATCGATTAGACGAGAACGTTGCTGGAATTATCGAGGAGGGGGAATTTGTTGAACCTGAAGATCAAGACCAAGTTCACTTTGCCGAGCAAGGCAAGCTACTCTCTGAGCTTGCACCTAAATATATATGCATCTACTTTGATCAAATGATTTACTCTTAAGGCAATGGTTTACAAAACCTTTTTCCAAAGTATATGGATATTATTTTGCCACCCTATGTAATAGTTTATATAAAATTATAGGTTGGGAAAAATAAACTTGGTTTATTAAAAAAAACTCCTTTGGAAATACTTGTGTGGATGTGAAATGCCGAGATGTCGGTGTTAAACTGGAGAAGTGGATAATTGAGTTATTTGGGAAAATGCACAGTGTGTCTTTGTACTTACGTCAACCAGCCGATACTCTGTGCGACCACATTTACCACATATGGGAAAAGGCTTAGTCATATAATTTGCTCTTATTAGTATGGGATACCTCATCGACGGAGATGACTCCGTTATGCATGAGGGGGTGGTTAGTGAACTCCCCTGACCTGGGTACTCGCTCAAACTCTATGGAAAGATAAGGAGGAGGATTGAAGACTTCTCCATGTGGTCGGCGGGAAAAACCTATGAGTCCTCACGCTTAGGGTTTCTGACGGGAAACCGGACTGAGTGTCGAGGGAAGGTGTCATAGGGGCAGGATCCTATACTAGCATGAGCAAAGGAGAGGCTATGGCCGGTGGCTCAACTTCGCATACACCTTGTATGGCGGGACGTGGCTGACACGATGAGTTACCGGATGGATGTGAGATAAAAGCGTGCTACCTCTGCAGAGGGTTACAACTATTCGAATAGCCGAGTCCTCGGATATGGACAGTTGGGAGGCCCTACTCTGACCTATGTGCAAGTTTTGAAAAGAGTTGAGTTTTAAAAAGGAAAATGAAGTGGAGAATGTTGTACCTATACCTACGGATCGGTATGAGGTTGTTGATGGAAAGTAGACCATGGTGGACTATGGTCGGAAAAGGAGGAGTTTTTGGAGAAACAGATAAAATGATGATTTTTATTCAAAGATAGTTACAAAATTCTTCTTACCTTTTTCAATAAAGATATAGAGATGTTTAAAGAAAATAAAAGTTTGAAATTAAAATAAACTAGTGCATACTCATGTTGGGGTAGTTTGCGAGTACATTCAAATATACTCATATTGGTTTCGTCCCTGGCTATTGTCCTAGCCAGACTACGAGGAGCACTGCGCCGAGGAGGAGTATGGTGACTTCTATGCGAACTAAGGATCTCCATCAGTCAGCTGCCTGTCGGGTCGTTGTTAGAAGTTGTCGTCTACTACGCCTTAGCTTCCGCTGTATTATTTTGATTTGGCCCATGAAGGCACCTATGTAAGACTTGGTCTGTATGACCATTTATGTAAGACTTTTATTCTGTACTGTAATGGATGTAAACTTTGGTATTCAGTTCGGATTATGTGCAACGACAGACTGATCACGGGATCGTTGTGTATGCATAATCGGGTATTTCGGGCGGCTAGTCCGGGGTCCCCACATCACATCAGGAGCTCGAGGCGGAGATAGGAGGAGAGAGGCGCATCAGGAGCTCGAGGCGCAGCCGGCGGCCGAGGATTGGAAGGCCGGGGGATGACGGCGGGGAGGCACTCCGGGGCCCATTTGGACCCGATCCAGCAGGAGCCGCACCCGCTGGCGCTCGATCTCGGCCAGCCACCAGCCGGCATACGCGGCGGTGCGCAAGATCCGCGCGGAGGCCAGGTCTTCACCCCAGCGGCGGGCTCTCCTTCGGCGCGGCTCGGGCGTCCCAACAGCCGATACTCAGCGAGGATGAAGAGGAGGTGACGGCGGAGCTCGGCGTGTCCTTCGATCTAACGGGGGAGGAGCAGAACGACGGCGTGGTGCGCGGGCAGGCGGGCATGTGCGCGAGGCCGGAGCCACGCAGATCCGCTGGCGGGCGTCACGGCGAGGTGAATGGGCGGCGCGGCGAGCCATTTGGTCGCCGGAGTGGCCTCCGGCGAGCAATTCCGTCGCCGTGTACGGCGAGCGCGGCGGCGAGGAATCCGGCGCGGATGCGGCGCCCCGGCACGCATCCCTCGGCGAGGAGGTGGAGGGCGGCGCGGCGGAGCCCTCCGTGGCCGCGGATTTGGCCAGGGAGGCGCGAGGCGGAGGCAAGGCACGGCGGCGGCGCCAGCGATCTCCAGCCGCGCGGAAAGGGAGGAGGATATGTGCAGATGCTTTTGTAAAAAACGTCCCCGGAGTTTCCGAATATTACGATTAGGTCCTTTGCGGGGGGTTTTCCGCAAAAGCGTGCGCCGATTTCGTGTGGGGTGACGTGTCATCGCGCGATTGGTAGAAACTCTGCGACAGTAGTACGGCGATCGTGACAGCGAGGAATCCGGCGCGGATGCGGTGCCCCGGCACCCATCCCTCGGCGAGGAGGTGGAGGGCGGCGCGGCGGAGCCCTCCGTGGCCGCGGATTTGGCCTGGGAGGCACGAGGCGGCGGCGGTGGCGATCTCCGGCCGCGCGGGAAAGGGAGGAGGATATGTGCAGATGCTTTTGCAAAAAACGTCCCCGGAGTTTTCAAATATTACGATTAGGTCCTTTGCGGGGGTTTTCCGCAAAAGCGTGCGCCGATTTCGTGCGGGGGCAACGTGTCATCGCGCGATTGGTAGAAATTCTGCTACAGTAGTACGACGATCGCGGCGGCGAGGAATCCGGCGCGGATGCGGCGCCCCGGCACGCATCCCTCGGCGAGGAGGTGGAGGGCGGCGCGGCGGAGCCCTCCGTGGCCGCGGATTTGGCCGGGGAGGCGCGGCGGCGGCGCCGGCGATCTCCGGCCACGCGGGAAAGGGAGGAGGATATGTGCAGATGCTTTTGCAAAAAATGTCCCCGGAGTTTCCGAATATTACGATTAGGTCCTTTGCGGGGGGTTTTCCGCAAAAGCGTGCGCCGATTTCGTGCGGGGGCGACGTGTTATCGCGCGATTGGCAGAAACTCTACTACAGTAATACTGTAGCAGCGCCCAATCGGATGGCCGTGAATTGAGGGCGACGTGGATGCCCGATTTGAGGGCCAATCCCACCAACTTTTATATATAGTAGGGATATGTCGATAGTTTCCTCACCGAGATTATTTTTCGTGGACAAACCACAGTGATAGACACCAGAATCAATACATGCATGATTGTGTAAGGGCACCTCCAACGGCGTGGCCCATACGGACCAGCCCAGTCCGGTTTTGTCCGAACGGCACGGAAGGGGCTCCAACGGGCTGGCGCATATGGCCATGTGTCCGCGAGGACAGGCCATTTCGACCCAAAGTTGGCCCATTTCTGCTCCAGCTTTGGTCCAGCCGCGGACACAGCGCGTGTCCCCGCGTGTCCGCCTCGGGCCCGCCTGGCAGCGACTGTGGCCACTTTGGCTACTTCGCCCAGTCCTATTTAATGGGACCTTATCCATTCCCCACCGCACCCCACTCACTCCCAGCCCTAGCCGCCGGCCACCGCAGCCCACAACCGCCGCCGCACCTCCCAACCCTAGCCGTTGCCGCCACCATGAAGGGCAAGTGGTTCTTCACGGGCCGCAACAACGCGGAGGCGAGCAGCTCGCGCGCGCCCCGCAGAACTCGGATGCCGCCGTCTGTGCCGCACGCCGCCGTGAGGAGCTCCTTGCGGCCCACAATGCCCACCGTCGTGCCGCGCGAGCGCGCGTCTCCAAGGACGTCGCAGAGATCTATTGGGAGGTGCACGCGCCTGAAAAAGCATGGTGCCCCCATGTGTGGTTTTGGTAATTAATGACAATCCTTATGTACTAATGTTTGTTGTAAGCTTATTGCAAGTATGTCTTGAAGAATAGAATACCGTGGATATTCATGCTCACCTTCAAGACATCATCATTGATCAATAAAGAAGAAACGATACAAAGTTGATCAAGGCTAAGTGGAAAGGATTGGTTCAAGTGATCAACACACAAAGCTACATGTTGTACCTTGTGGGATCTTGTGATCCAATGGTATGGTAAGAAATCGTCTATATAGCTTTGTGAACTAACCCATATACATGTGTGTGTGGAGTATCTATGTGGGGTTAGGTATCTTCCTATGGGCATGCATCAAAAGGAAGATTCCATATAGCCCATGGCGGATGACATCAAGCGGTGGTCGTCATCAAGATAATGGTCAAGTGAAGATATTCCTAAAAGCGGCTCTCCCATATTGTGTATGGGGTAGCAATTCACAGGTCTTCATCAAGCGGAGCGCAATCAAGAAAGGTGATCTAACTTGAGGTGACTAAGATCGTCATCATCTAGCTCAAGTGGATTGCGCAAGGCAAAGTTATGACCTTGATAGGGTTTCTATTTTACCGGTCTCATGGTGTTAATGAGAGACCGGATTATAGGATAGATGCCACACTTTCAAGAGGAGCTCTCGAAAGAGTAACTTGATCGTATCGTTCGGAGAGAGCTCAAACCTTTGCATACTTGGCGTCATCTTTCTTGGTTCTTATTTGGCTTTCCCCATCTGTGGTTTTAGAGCTTGTCAGGATCTTCAAGACAAGCTCAAGTTTATCAAAAACGGATTTTGTATGGAAAACTTATTGCATTTTTTATATTGAAGGTTTTACCGTTTTGACTTTTATAAAGAGGTTTAACCTTTCGACATTTGGTTTTATGATTCATTGTTGTACTATGATGTTTCTCTGTATAATCTTGAAGAGCTCGTTGTTGTGATTCCAACGAGCCAAAGATCATTAAAAACGGAGTCCGGATGCAAAAGATATTGTTGTTTTGGTGTTTGGTTTTCCTGCAGTTTTCCAAGGGCGGTAGTACCACCCGAGGTACCGCCGGAGCATACAGAAGCCTGTTTTCAGCGGTACCAAAATCGGTAGTACCACCGGGGCGGTAGTACCGCTGCCCGGGGCGGTAGTACCGCTACCTGGAGCCTGTTTTCTTGTCCTAACTTCCTACAGGGGCGGTAGTACCGCTAGGTTTGGCGGTAGTACCGCTGCGACTCGAATCTGCACCCAACGGTTGGATATTTGGTTGACCTATTTAAGGGGCCTTCTTCCCCAATGGTTCCCCAACCTTTCTTGCAAGTTTTGACCACCATTGTTGACCTCCACAAGCTTGCTATCTCTCAATCCCTCCAATGATTCTTACTCCTTGAGGGAAAAAGAGAGGAGATCTAGATCTACACTTTTACCAATCAATCTCTCCTCTAAGTGAGGGGGGCATATTGGATCTAGATCTTGGGATTCATTTGTTGTTTTCCTTGTTCTTCCTCTCATCCTCCTCCATAACATTAGGTGCTTTGGTGGGATTTGAGAGTGAAGAACTTTGAGCACTTTGTGTGTTCTTGCCATTGCATTAGGTGCATCGGTTTGAGTTCTCCACGGTGATACGTGGAGGTGAAGTTTGAGAAGCTTATTACTCTTTGTGGATCTTGTTGCCTCTTGGGTTAGTTGTAACCCTATGAGGCCTTTTTGAGTTTTGGAGCTTTATCTTGTTGCTAAGCTCCGGGACATTGTTGGGAGGCTCCAACTCATTGTGGAGTTTCCTGACCTTTGTGTATTGGTTTGCTCAACGCCCTCAAGTCGACCTCATAGTGGAATGAGCCAATCCCTCGAGGGTGAAGCTCATGGAGAATAGAGTGAGCACATCCGTGCTATTGGAGCGCCTAGGTGGCTCCACACTCCTCCAATGTAGACGTACTTCCATTGGGAAGGAACTACAGGAAACATCTCCTCGTGTCCACTTTGCGGTTACTTCTTTACCCAAACCAGTTACTTATGCATTTACCTTTGTGATAGCCATCGTGCTTGAAGTTATCTATCTTGCTATCACTTAGTGGTTATCTTGCTTAGCATAAGTTGTTGGTGCACATAGGTGAACCTGTTAGGTTTTGTGCTTGATAAATTAAACGCTAGTTTTATTCCGCATTTATTCAAGCCTAAACCGTAATTATTTTAAAACGCCTATTCACCCCCCACTAGGCGACATCCTCTATCTTTCAGCGCCCCTACCGTGGGGTGATGTGCATCTCCCCGACGGCTGGCACCTCAACAGCCGACGGGTGCCCGTGCCGGCCAGCCCGCGATCCGGCAGGGCGCGCACGGAGGAGATCGCCCGCCGCCGGACCTTTCTCCCGGCGGAGCTCCTCCATGACCCGGCGTACGCGCCAACGCCCTCGCTGTGGGACCGGTGGTTCGAGGTCGAGCACGACCATCGCTGCCGGCAGGCCTTCGCGGCCGAAGCACCGGCCGGCTACCAGCCCGTGCCGGAGGAAGAGGAGCCGGAGGAAGAGGAAGAGGGCTCCGACCTCGACCTCGATTGGAGTGAGGACGAGGCGCCGGAGGTCGCCATGAAGATGGAGACCGCCGAGGCTCCCTACGACGAGGATGCCACCGTCTAGGCTGCCTTTGACGCCTCCAACTTGGAGGAGCTTGGGCACTGGCCTGGCATCGGGGCGGCGCTCCGGACTCGGCGGAGAAGCGGCGGAGCTGGAGCGGCGGCAGCAGGAGGCGGAGGGTTGGGCCCTCTACGACGACGCGGAGGCCTGGCGTCGCCAAGAGGAGGCGGAGGCCTACAACTGCCAGCGGAATGAGGAGACGGCCTGGGGTGCGTCGTGGTCACCCTGGCAGCCCCAATTTTCTTTTTACTACAAACTAGCTGGGTGGCCCGCGCATTTGCGCGGCTAGCACGTACATATTTTGAAACTCATATATGTAATATAACTTTTTTCTAATTGATTCCATTTTGCAAGCAGTTTGAGAAATAAGAAGCCAAAACACATACACGAATCACGATACTCAATTTTTTTTCACATGTACAACCGCAATACCTGAGTAACTTCATTGTTTAGGCTTCTTCAAGTTATATTCTGTATAGCTATGGTCATAGCACTCTAGCACTAAATTAACTTGTAATCGTTCCTCCACTCTAGCAATCAACAATGTCAATCATCCCTGTCCGCTGCTCCTTGACTTCTCACCAGATCAATATCAAGCTTGTTGTAGGCCATGCTAGCTAGTGGCCTTGTGCTTTCAGCACTTCGTAGGCGCGAGATGGAAAAAAGGTTATCAAAGATGGATAAGAATTCTTGGTCATGCAAAGCCTGCAACATATTGTTTTAATTCCTATATAACTGATCTTCAAACCAAGATATGCAAGACTGACGAACCCAGGATTTTGACGGGGGTGTGCCGCACTAAATTTTTATTTGTGTGACACCCATACTTCTTAGCTTTCTTTTGAATATAAATTTTACATTGACAATTTAAAATAGATTTATCTTATATTTTCAATGGTGTATAAACACAGGCTGAGCTAAGGCTGAACATTTAAAATCTGCAGGCAAGGCTATTTTCTATGCAATATACAAAGCAAAAGTTGGAAACCATTTTTGTCTCATATGTTTAGATGCACCCACTATTTAAAATGGCAATTCAAAATATCCAAGAAACACTGTTATTACGCCTCATCTTCTTACATGAGATTCGCTAGCTCTACCTGTACGACGCCTTAGTGTTATCACAACACTGAGATTCAAGATTGGCGTGGGGTTTGGTTGGATTCTGGATCCGCCACTGGTGCAACAACAACTACCTCTGCAAAATACTTATTACGGTATGTGCAGCAGACAGCTGAGTACCTCCCTAGCTTATTCGCTCCTGCAAAACCAATTTATGCAACAAAGTTCAGTTACCGTAGGTTATTAGTATTCACTAATCCAGGAAAAAATATGTTCCCACCACTGAGTAAAAGTACATATAGTGAGCTCATTTTACCTAAATTCTAAACTGATGTTATACTTACAATCAATGTTGCTTCATACCTATTCAGAACAAACTACACGGGTGCATGGCCGATCCTTTTTAGTTTCATGTTCCATCCAAATGAAAAAATGGAGATAAAAATAAAGCACCATGATATCCTATTCTTTATGGTCTAAATCTTATCTCATGATCATTCTACAAATACATGCAATAATGGTTAGCTTCGACCTGAGCATCAGTACCTGAATGTTTTAAAACACAAAAAACCAATCTGGTATCTCAATGTCTAACAGGACTACATAGAGCTGTCGTGTAGCAACATCTATATACTGGGCTGATGAGATCAAACTAATCCATGAGCACTTCTCCAGAAAATTAAACTCTGAACATCCTGTGTTACATCGAAAACCAATCGTGGAACAACAATAATAACATACAAAATCAATGCGTCAGAGCTAAGACAATGGTATATATGCAGTAACGTGCAGTATGCAAATACGATGGCGCCCTGAGAAGAGCTTCGCCATATGTGGCCTGGCCAGAAGATTAAATAATGGGAGCATGGACATCGTATGAAGAGGCAATTCATTCAGTTTACCTCTAAGCTGAAGCTGGAAAGTTCGGTGCACACAGGCATGACGATTCCCACACGCTGTCGAGAATTTCGAAAACCTAGCGTTGTGCCCTCCTGTAGTCCTGTGCCCTCCCTGCTCAGATGGTCTTGTCGTCGCCCTTTTGCACAAACGTCGTCATACACCTAGCCGTCATCTTCATCATGAAGACCGATCCTCTGAACTGATCTTTCAGTTCTGGGTTTCAGAACTGGGGCTGCGCATAGCTTTCCCAACAGTGGTCGATGCCTTCGTGTCATCCCCGCTCCCCATACAGCTATTGTCCGATGCCTTCTTTGCCCAATAGCAATCGCATGGTTAAGTACTCAACGCGATCACCACGCTCGATCTGTCGGCGTGGTGCTGCTCATGGCCGTCCAGACTAATGACATGCTTCAGACTGCCGGGGTCAATGGAGTGCTTCCAAGATATAGACAGAACGAACATGCATGTCGCGCTTGTAGTGTTGTCGCATGTGCTCTCCGGTGGCATAACTCGCCGGAAGGCCTTGACGACGTTTGGTCGATCTGCACGACCGCCAGATCTCAGGTGTTTGCTAGCTAGATGATTTGAGGCGTTGAGGACTCCTCCTCGAGTACCACATGACTATTTAATGTGATCGTGCTAGATAGGCAAATCTTTCCTATTCCAATCCGATCAAGCTGACTTGCCAGCTTTTAAATTGTAACGTGAAGATATCACGTTTCTTTTAGTCAGAGCCGTGTGCATGCAAATCTCCTTCTACGCTAATATCACATTTAAATCTGAGCCGTACTTTTTCAAGTGCTTAATCTGAGCCATTGAATGTCTTGTGTTTTAATTATATAATAGATTTATAGATGTTTTGTTTCACGCAAGAGCCCGAGGCGCCACCTACGCCTCTGCCTGCAGGGCCACCAACGCACCTCTTCGTCGTCCCGCCGTACGTCATCCTCTCGGATTACGACGAGTAGAAGGCCGCGGCGGCGCCAACTCCGGCAGCCAGCCCCATCCCAAACCCACTAGCTAGGGTTTATGTCTTTTTTTTGTGTTTTCTATTGTGTTACTGGCCCGTGGGGCCCTGCTACTGAACTATCTATATGTATATTATTTTTTTGCCTTATCCACTTATGCGCCTGGCCGTTGGGGGCACCTCCACCCCAACACCAAAATGTGTCCGCGGTCCGCCCCCAAACGGACCAAATCAGACACATTTTGGTGTCCGTTTGGCCAGCCCGTTGGAGGTGCCCTAATAACTGAATCCAGACTGAAAAAACACTCTTTTCCATTCATGCTCCTCTCACTCAAACCCAATACCGCGCATGAAGTACATGTCGAGCAAGCACTTGGTCCTTAATGACAGCCTTGTTGTCCGTGTGTATCATGCTCTGACCACAATATTTCCCTTTCAACCTCTCTTGCAAGAATTGTTCGCTTGCACTGTCCGAGGATCTTGACGCAGGAGTCGTCATCTCAAGAATTCAAACTGGCCTAAGAAATGTAGTGAAGATATTAATATCAAGAGATATATGCATGGCTGGTCACTGAACTTGGCCGAGATGAGTACTTTGGTCATTGAAGCTGCAAGATGTTGCGCACGGGTCACTCAACTTGGTAGAGATGAGTAAACTAGTCACAATCGTGAAGTGGCACACTAATTGGACCGTTGACGACATACTTTGACCAATTGTTTTTGCAGGGACCCACACCCCATCGGCGAGAGATAAAGGAAAACAGACTAATTCTTTAATTATTTAGGGTTATTTTAGAAAAAATAATTGGTCAAAGTATGCGGTCAACGACCCAGTCAGTGTGCCACCTCACGATTGTGACCAATTTACTCATCTCTGCCAAGTTAAGTGACCCGCAGGCAACATCTTGCAACTTCAGTGACCAAAGTACTCATCTCGACCAAGTTTAGTGACCAAGTGATTACCCCCAAGAGTAGGGGATCACTATGGCACCTCTCAATGTGGAAGTAAGGTATCGATCCGCAGGAGTAAGAAGGAAAAATTATCTATTCCCTACAACTAAAGTGTCACAAGTTTTAGTTGATTATACACTAAACAAGTTTAAAGAACAAGGTGGTTGATTTGATGGATGGAAGTTTAATGTAACCAAGCAAGAATGTAAAAGTGTCCCAATCCTCTTCAATGCAAGAGGACAAGACAAATGTTTTCTCTTATAGGAACAATGGACATGAGTTCATGGGTTCACTTAATCCTCTCTCTCTCATCTACGGTGATTATCGTGTTATAGATAAAGTACACACAATTGTCATGTTTTAATGGAAGCTTTTAATGACAGCTATATGTCCTAAAACACATAGTTGAAAGAAATACTCATTTGTGTGCTATGTCACCCCCGTAAGGCTAGCATGGTTGTTGTCACTCCCACATCATACTCTTTCTTTTTACCCCCAGATAAAGGATGTTGGGCGGTACTGTGTCACTCAATACCTATGCTGTGTCACATCGGCCATCCCGTACCCACATACATCATACTTCTTAAAGAACAATATTCTATCAAAGTATGACAAGTCATAAAAGTTTCAACACAACAGTAAATGCATAACAAATCATCTCATACCACAATATCCACCATAAGAATTATATAGATGACCGTAATCATGTTCAGCAGCTCATACGGTACTAATTAGTGAAGCTCAAAGAGAGGAGAGATACATAAGTTACCACCACAAACCCATAGTCCAGCGGGTGGACTACTCCCCCTTCATCATGGAGACGGTGGAGAAGTCGTTGGAGAAGGTGGAGACCACCCCGGCAGCGCCCCGCCGGAGTTTTCCCCCTCCAATCTGCAGCTCCAGATCTTCGTTTTCGTGTTTCTGTGATATGGCGGCGCTCCTTTTCGAGAACACCGTGAGACTTCTTTTATATGCGTTTTTAGGTCAAGATGAAGACGGTGGAGCAAAGATCGACGGCTGCGGAGCCCCGAGGCCCAAGTTGGTGGGCCCCACGCGGCCAGGTACAGTGGCTGCGTGGGCCACCCCCTTTTGGCCCTCCGGCCTCCGTTTGCTTGATTCCTTCACTCCCAAGTCTTCCTCCTTCCAAAATAATGACGCCTGTATTTTTCCAGATTTTTATGACGTTGTTTAGGTCCCTAAAACTTAAAAGGAAAAAATAGGGTTTCTGCCTGCGAGGGTTAATTCCATAAAAATAGGAAACAATTAGTTTATTTCCTAAAATCATTAAATAACAGTGGTATAACCCTTATATGATGTAAATATGATTGGAATATAAGTGATATAGTGCAAAGTTCATGTATGTATTTTATATGCATCACCAATCATGCATATATCTCTAATATCAATGTGCCATGTGGGAAAATAAATAAGCTAAATGTGGAGGATAGGCGGTTGGTTTTCTCCAAAATCTCATGGGCGATAGCTAAACTAGTGAACGACATGATGGCACAGGAGTAGTGGAGCTAACATCTCCAAACAAGGATATATATAGAGTTGCATACCGCACATTAGAGCATCTCCACCAGGGGCCTCTAAATCGTTGCCCGGCACCCCCCCAATTGGGCCTCCTTTGGTGGTGCCGGACATGTGTCCGGGCAACATTTGGAGGCCGCCCACAGCGGCACCCCTAAAGGCCCACCCCTCAAACGGCCCAAAAATTGAGCGAACTGTCGAACACCTTGCGGACGCACGAACCGCCGCCGGTTCATGTGGACGTGCAACCGCCGCTGCTTGGCAGCAATATAACCATCCTTGCGGGCCGCACGTCGATCTCATTCTCTTCGCTTGGTACGCCATGGCCGAGTGGGGTAAGCCGGAGATGTGGCAGAAGGAGGGCGCCACCAGCGAGGAGTCCGGCGGTGAAGGCGAAGCACCGTTGTCATCTTCCTCGAGCGGCAATGGCTCGGATTCTGTTTCTTCCCTCTCTGCAACAGAATCCGAGCCATCGCCGTCAAAAGTCGAGCAACTCGAGCTCTTCTACGGGCTCGACGACACCCCTTCACCGCGTTCCTCGTCGGCGGGGAGACCCCCCAGAGGAGGAGGACGATGAAGATGAAGACGAGGAGGAGGAGGAGGAGGACAACGATGACAGCGGCCCCAATTCCGTCGCTCCCAACGAGGGGAACGAGGCAGCCCTCGCATCACCGTACGAGGTGTTGAACCCGTATGGAACCCCCTCCAAGGAGGAGGCAGCCCCACCAGCCGGCGGGGAGGAGAGCGAGGTCGCGCCCGCCGCCAAGGACGCGGTCGTCGATGCCAAGGACGAGGACGATCGATGCCAAGACGGCGATCACGCGGAAGCTTCGGCCTCCAAGAAGATGAAGAAGAAGGATGCGTAGACGATCGAGTATCGATCGAGATATATGTATAAGTAATTAGCACTACTAGTATCGATCGAGGCAGCATATTTAAAACTTTGATATTCATTCATATTTAAACTAAACGATACAAATTTAAACCCTACTCTAAACCCTAATCTAAACTCCGCCTTGGCCTGCGTCGTCGTCGTGCCTGGGCGCCTCTCCTGCCAGGGCTGCCTGGGCTAAGCGCGAGCGGACACGCCTCTCCTGTCGGAGCGCGCTCGCCGCCCGGCGCATGCCATCCCTGGCAGCCCTCTCGCGCTCGGCGTCCCTCGTAGCTGCCTCCCTCGCTGCTGCCTGCCTTGCCTCGCGCATCCGGTTTAGCTCCTCGTGAGCCGCCTGCTGTGTGGCCTCCATCGTGGCCGCATCCTCCCGCTGCGTGGCCATGGTGTTGAGGTCCGCGTATGCCGCGCGCTCGGCGGCCATGAAGGCGTGGCAGCGAATGTCCCACTCCGCGGTCGCAATGGAGGCCTGCCTGATGGCGGCCTCGACGGCGTTGCCAGCCGCCTCGTAGCCCTGCCTGAGCTGCTGGCCGCCTGCTCGTTGCGCCAAGTGTCGAACGAGTTTAGGGCGACAACCTGGTCGGGCCACAGCGGCGGCAGCACCTCCTGCTCCGGCGCCTGCTCCTCCTGCTCTGGCTCCTGCTCCTCCATGTCGATGTCGTCGACGTCCGCCCAATCGAAGGACGGCTCGTCAACGACAGGCTCCGGCGCCTGCTCCGGCTCCTGCTCCTCCTGCCCCAGAGGGAGAGCGCGGCACACTGCCTGGGTGAGGGTGGACCAGGTGGTCTGGAGGCGGCGAGGCATGGTGTGGACTACGGTGGCGATGGACTACGGCGAGTGGTGGTGTGGTGAGGCTGCACGGCACGACGGAGGAGTGTTTATATAGGCGGGAGGAATCGGTGGCGCTGGGCGGGAAACGTGGCGCTGGGCGGGAAGCGGCGGGTGGATGAGTACGCGTCGCGTCAGAGTTATGTGGCGGCGACGCGATTCGGCCACGCCGACGCTTGGGAAGCCGGGAAAGCATGGGCGCTGGCGTAATTGCGAGGCGTGCCGCAGACGCCTCGCTGTCTCGTCGCTTCGTCGCCTGCAGAAATGCATCGCCATTAACGCGGGCGGAACGACCTCCTGCACGGCGCAATTTACAACACCTCATCGCACCCTATGTCTATGACGGGTGGGGCGCACCTGTCGGAGGCCATGTCCAGTCAATGTCCGGCACCCCCAGAAGGACCTCCAAGTTTGGAGGCTTGATTGGGGCTGCCGGACATAAAATTGCTCGGGGCGAGGCTTTGGGGGGTGCCGCTGGTGGCGGTTTTGGTGTCTGGCCCCCCAATGGGCCTTTGGGGGTCGTTTGGTGGCCCCGGTGGAGATGCTCTTACAAAGCTTTCTCTTTTGTCATGCAACTAAACTCTCCTGTGAATCAACTGTCACTCTATATGTGTGTGGCCATAAAAAGGTTGTGATACATGTGAGTTGCCTTGTTTGTTGATTCACCATTTTTACGTGCCAAGTTCATGTAGTTAGAGCATCTCCAGTCAGGGCGCCCAAATGGCCGCCCAAAGGGCTTTGGGGCGCGCCAGACACATTTTCCCCCCACTCGCGCAGCCCAAATCTGTTTTCGGTTCGGCATGGCCCAGTTTTGTGTCCGGCACACCCAGCCTACGCCCTCAACTTGGGGCAGCCCCGGACACTACGAAACTGCCACCACCGACGCGCGGGCCACGCCTGGCAGTGAGACACGAAGCGGTGGTCGTCTTCAAAGGCGCGTGACGCCTCGGTTTCACTGCCCGGCGCAGACGCCCAGCGAGCCGGCGCGCATGCCCCAGTGATGAGTCGTCGCGTCGCCTCCCTGTGCTCACCGGAATGAATGCGGCGCGCCTTTTCGAGAACGGCGTTAATGCCCACCGCTCTCCGGCAACAATAAAAGGCCGCCCCCCGCGCTCACTCGCCACTCCTCTCTCCTCTCTTCCTCCGCTGCCTCCTTCTACACCGCACGCCACCGCACGAGATGGTCGGCAACTGGCGATGCACCGGAGGCGCGGCGGCGAACGGCTTCGGGCCACGCACCCTCCTCCAGGCCGAGTCCGAGGCGCTGCGGGAGAACGGCTACCCCGTGCCTCTCGACATGCGCGTCACAGGACGGTTCACCATCAGCGTCTGCGGCACCGGGCGAAGCGCGACTTCTACGCCGCGTAGATCGCCCATTATTGGAACGATCTGACGCCGGAGCAGCGCGAGGACCCGCGCTGGAACCCGGAGGACCCGGGCAACGCCCCCCGCTGATCACCATCATTTATATGCATAATTCACATACCTAAAACCTCAAAACCCTCACTACTTCTATATCCAGAACTGCAAATATCTGCATTTGATATTGCTTTTCTCTCATTTTGCAGTTCAGTGAGCAAAGGCACATAATCTTCAGAAGATCCAATGTAAAAGTGAGGCAAGAAGCAGCATTCAACTCATATCAATGTAGCAAACAAGATGGCCATGATCAACAACAGCAATTCAAGCCAGAAACTGAAGAACATCTCCATGCCAGAAAATGAACAGTAACTAACAGAAGTTCTGTCAGTTAACTCGAGTTCTTCATCACCATTCGAAGCAATACCTAAGCCAAGAAGATAAGATGGAATTCAAATGAGTTTGAACCAGAAAGAGGAAAAGAAGATCAACTTGGAGATCAAGGAAACCACAAAAGGCAAAAAGGTGAAAAAGGAGAAACATGCCATGTGCACTGCGAGCTGTGGCCAAGGAGGAAGCTTCCCTCTCCATCAACTCGTACCACACCTCCACCACAAATGTAAAAAGGTGTATAAAGCCACCACCACCACAGAACCTCTCTCTCGCCCACACTCTCGACACACTCTCGCCCATTCACTCGACTCTACTCCACCTTTTCCCTCAGCCTCCACTACACCTTTCCACCACCAACTCGAGACCAAGAACACCAAGAACTCCAAGAACCAGAGCAAGAACAAGAAGAACATGATGAACAAGGAGATCAGGAGAAGAAGTACAAGGCCTTGGTGACCAGAAGCTCATGATCTGCAACTCTTCTTCTACCCCTCTGCTTCCTCTGCTTCGACAAGGGTTTCTATGAGCTAAAGCTAAAGACTTTTCTCCACTTTCTTGTGTAATCCTATGTGAAACTAGTAGATCATCCATCTGCAAGTCCAGCTTGTGATATTTCGTTACTGCAGTTAATTGAGTGACACAGTTCTCTGCTTTATCTGAAGATTTGCATGTTTTGCCTGTTGTGTGTCTTGATCTGTGTATGTAAGGCTAGTCCCTGCACACTGAGTGTTGTAATTCTGTCCCTAGCCTCCCTTTGCTTGTTAACTCACTCGTGATCTGGCTTGATAACCCAGAAAGCAGTGATCTTTGTGTTAAGTATTTTTCTCCTGCCTAAAACTTGCTAAAACCCTTGCTTGCATGCCTAGTCTCTGCAAGCTGTTCGAGTAAATCTTTTTCCCTGTCTAATCCTTGCTTGGATCCTTGCCAGCAACTGGATTGACAACCTAGAAGCAGCAAGTTAAATTCTGAGCCTTAGTTCTTAAACCCTTTCTCTTTGAAAACCTTTACTTTCTTGCTGAAAACCTAAAAACCTGAAGTTTTGGCCTAGCTTCTGCTAACCCTTAAAAACATCATAACTTTGTTGATCCCTATGGAGACGATAACACAAACCCCCTATAATTCTACATCTTGATCACCCGCTACGAGGAGGCGTTCCAGCGCGCCTTTGAGGAGGAGATGAACCGCTGGGACGGCTCCGGCCGGGTGCCCAGGGACAAGAACGTCCTCGGGCGTGAGGCGTTCTGGAGCGTGCCTCACCGCACGCTGCCTTCCGTCATGGAGCACATCGCCAACGGCGGCTCCATGCTGGAGTGGCCGCCGTCGGCGCATGTTCCGCCTCCGCCTCCACCTCAGGCGCCGCCAGCCAACAGGTGGGCAGCGTGGGCGCCGCCTCCTTCCACGCGCTCGACGGCATCCTCCTCGCGCGCATCCTCCTCGTCGCGCTCCTCATCCTCCCGCTCTCGCGCCACTGTGCTGCTCACGCTGGAGCAGGAGCTGATGAAGGTGGAGGCGGAGTCGGGGACGTCGCAGACGGCGTCGCTCTACGCCGATCTGAAGGCGGCGCATGAGGCCCACGACGAAGAAGAACTCCTCCGAGCCGCGGAGGCCGCGTCCCTGAACGACGTGCCCCCCATGGATGGGCCGGCTGCCTGCGCCTGGTCGGCGTACATGCACGCCCAGGAAACTGGCGTGCCATTCGTCGACCTCACCGGCAACGCCCCCGGCCCTAGCCGTGTCAAGAAGGAGGACGACGGCGAAGCAGGAACCAGTGGCGTGAAGGAGGAGGAGAAGGATCCCTACTGGGCCTTCGACCGCTGCTACCAGTAGATTTAGGTTTAGGGTTTAATTTCGTTCAAATATGTAAAAGTTCCTAAATTTGAATGAAATTTGCCTAAGTTTGAATTTTAATTATTTGGTTTGGGCGCCGCGAGTGGGGAGCGACGGCGCCCAAATGTGCCAGGCCTGTCCGGAAGGCCTTTGGGCGCCCCGACTGGAGATGGTCTTAGAGTCTGTAATCTTGCTCTCAACATGGTGACCCTTACAGCTTGCAACACATTCTGAAGCATCAAATGCTTGATGGAGCAGTCCAATTCCCCATGCCCCTGGGTCCATCTTCCTTCATATCAGTTCGCTAGAGTAGTGTCCTACTTGTCTAAAAATTAAAATGTGGCGTGAAGCAAGATTTGGTCATGTGGCTGATGATGTGATGCAGCTGTGATTTTTTGTTTGCACGCGGCGTTTTATTTCAGGCACTTCTGTCTAGCTGCAAGTTTTAGACAATGCATCTGTATTATGTCTCTAAATCAATTTTAGTGAAAGAGAGAATTGCCACTATACCACTAGTAAGAACCGTGAGTTCCAAAATACCACCCAGAAAACTGATGTTGCCAAAATAGCACTACCGTCAAGGTTTTTCATGCCTTTATACCACTAGTGTGACATGTCAAACGATTCACGTTAGTCAAGCTTTGAAATCGTGTCACATTTTTCAAAAACGACAAATTTACCCTCTAATCCTAAACAGAAGTCTAACTGCCCAAGCAAAAATCTTCATCTCGTCTGTAGCCATGGCGGCGGCGCCGGCCACCCCATTGTCGCCGCCACGGCTCCTCCGCTCGCTCTTCTGATTCCCTTCCCGCCGGCGACCTCCCTGGATTCCCTACGCCGCACCATCCCCAGATCCCGCAGCCTACACCACTCACCCGCCCGCCAAGCTTTTCTTCTCGGCGAGGAGAAGTACGCTGCGACGGCGGCGCCATGGATGAAGAATCCAAGGATAGCTGAGGTGTGTCTGTGGGGAAGTGGTGTTGGGACAGCTCGCCGTCGGCAAGTGTGACGGGTCAAGCCGAGGAGGGTGGGGCTTGGAGCAACACCAAGCTAGCCTCTGTTCTTTGTCCGCCATGGGAGGATAGCTCCTGCTTTGTTCATTTTACTGAAGAACACAAACAGACAGCCAATCCTTAGGTTCAGTGTGTAAGGCTAGTCCCTGCACACTGAGTATTGTAATTCTGTCCCTAGCCTCCCTTTGCTTGTTAACTCACTCGTGATCTGGCTTGACAACCCAGAAAGCAGTGATCTTTGTGTTAAGTATTTTTCTCCTGCCTAAAACTGCTAAAAACCCTTGCTTGCATGACTAGTCTCTGCAACCTGTTCGAGTAAATCTTGTTCCCTGTCTAAACCTTGCTTGGATCCTTGCCAGCAACTGGATTGACAACCCAGAAGCAGCAAGTTAAATTCTGAACCTTAGTTCTTAAACCCTTTTCTTTGAAAACCTTTACTTTCTTGCTGAAAACCTAAAAACCTGAAGTTTTGGCCTAGCTTCTGCCAACCCTTAAAACATCATAACCTTTTGATCCCTGTGGAGACGATAACACAAACCCCCCTATAATTCTACACTTGATCAAAATTGGCGCCGTTGCCGGGGATTGACTTATGATTGTTTCTTTGAAAGAGCAGTAGACTAGACTGTGTAAGTTCAGTGAAACTGTTAGCAAATTTGCATGATTTTGATGCTTTTGATGCTTTTAGTGATTTAATCTGAGAACTAGAATTGTTATTAGGGGTTTTAATTCACTAACCCTTGATAAAAGTTCTTGTCTGTGACTGTGTGTAGAGGAAAAATGATCTCCTTTATGCAGTGTTTGGATTCTATTGATGCAGTCGTCTGAAGACTCTCCTCTAGCTCCATTTGATCCAGAACCTGAAAGAACTTTTCTTGCAAGAAGAAGAGCAGCTTCAGTGTCTTCAGTTGAGGAAACAGAGGAAAGACAGGCAGTAATCAACATGGGTGACAAGAAACTGAGAGATTTGTGGATCCCCAAGGATCAGATATCAAATGCAGATGTTATTATGCCTGCCATTCAGGCAAATAACTGGGAGATCAAGCCTGCCTTGATCAACATGGTGCAGCATAATCCATTCAAAGGCAGTGCTTTGGAAAGTCCACATGAGCATATCAGGAATTTTCTGGAGTATTGTAATACACTCAAGCACAATGGTGTCCCCCTGAAGCAATAAGGATGCAGTTGTTCCCTTTTTCTCTGTCAGGCACAGCAAAGATATGGTATCATGCTTTACCAGTTCATTGCAGAGACACCTGGGAACATTTGGTGCAGGCCTTCTTTGAGAGATATTTTCCACCCACCAAAGCAGCTGAGTGCAGAGACAAAATCACCAGATTTGTGCAGTACAATGGTGAGAGTTTGTATGATACATGGCAGAGATACCAAGGACTCATCAGAATGTGTCCTAATCATGGCCAGGAACAGTGGCTAATTCTGCAAACATTCTACAAGGGTCTGACAAAACAGACTAGAGCTTTTGTTGATTCAGCTGCTGGTGGAGGAATTATGAACAAGACACTAGATGAAGCTACTGAATTAATTGAGAGTATGGCTTCTCATAATTTCTCTTGGACCAATGAAAGGACAGTTCATCCAAATGGTCAAGGTGCTCTGGAAGCAAAGCTTGATAGCTTGACAACTCAGATATCTCAGCTCATGCAAGAGAAGAACAGTAAGGCAATAGTGCCTGTGAACCAAGTTTCTGCCACTTGTCTCATTTGTGGTAATGAAGGGCATTCACCTCAAGAGTGTACTCTGTTTGTACCCACAGATAACCAACTGGCAGAAGTGAATTATACTCAGAATCAAGGCCCTTTTTCTCAGAGCTACAACCCTGCTTGGAGAAACCATCCCAATTATCATACAAGAATGCAGCTCAGCAGAGTTATCCTCAAGCAAATCAACAGAATTACCATCAAGCAGCTCAGCCACAGTATGCTCAAACATCACAGCAAAATTTCAGACCTCAAGGCAATATGCAGTACCAACAGCAACAACAAAGCCACAGCAAATCAAGCTAATCAGCAAATGCTTCTACAAGCAAAGCAAGTCTGAAATAAATGAAATGATGAGGCTGCAGAAAGAAATGTTCAGTGGTATGCAGGAAACAATGAAGATGCAGTCTGAGCTTTTTATAAAACAATGCAGCAACTAACAGCTGGAATCTCTAATACTCAAGGCAATCAGCCTGAGAACAAGTTGCCAGCACAAGCAGAAAAGAATCCAAAACAGTGTGGTGCCATATCCACTACTGTAGTTGTAGATGCTGTAACAACTAGGAGTGGAATAAACACTGAACCAGTGCTCAAAACACCCCCAGCTGTCACTTATGTAGCACCACAGAGAAGAGTTCATAATCAGCAAACAGTTAGGCAAGAAACTGTCCCAGAAGAGAAGGTGGCAGAGCCAGAAATTGCAGTGCAGCCTGCTACTGAAACTGAAAAACAGCTAACACTGTAACAAAACCTGCATCAGAAAAGCCTGTGTTACAGAAAATCCCATTTCCTGAAAGATTGGAGAAATCTAAGGATGAAAAGCAGTATGCTAAGTTCCTGAAACTATGAAGGAAGTTCAATCACAATACCCATCTGGATGCAGTGTTACACATTCCCTTGTATGCAAAATTTTTCAAAGACCTGATAACAAAGAAGAGAAGCTTGGATGACCCAGAAATTGTTGCTCTGACAGAGGACTGCAGTGCTGTCATACTGAATTATATGCCAAAGAAGCTGGGTGATCCAGGGAGTTTTAGCATCCCTTGTGTTGTGGGAAAGAGAACATTCACAGCATTGTGTGATTTGGGTTCATCAGTTAGTGTTTTACCTTGGCTGTCAGTCAAATATTGCAGTTAGGAATTCTGAAGCCTACATCGATGACTCTGCAGTTAGCTGACAGAACACTGAGGAAACCAGCTGGAATTCTTGAAGATGTGCCAGTACAAGTTGGAAATTTTGCTTATCCAGTTGATTTTGTGGTACTAGAGATGGAAGACAATTCTGAATCCATGATACTAGGCAGACCTTTCTTGGCAACAGCTGGAGCAATTATAGATGTAAAAGGTGGAACTCTGAAACTGCAGTTTGGTTCTGAACAAGCTGAGTTCAGCATGAAGCATGCCTCTCATCTGCCAAACATACTGGAGCAATGCCAGTCCATTGATGTAATAGACCAAAATGTGTTGGAAACATACAAGAAATGCAGACAGAAGAGCCTGAAGCACAAGTGTTTGTGACAGCAGATAGTTAATCACCAGGAGCTGTGTGGAATATCTCTATGTGAAAAAGATGCAGATGCTGTAGGAATTGAAGCTAGTAAACCAGTTCACAATTCTATAGTTGAGCTGAAAGAATTACCATCTCATCTGAAATACATATTCCTTGAGAAAGAAAAGATACACCCAGTGATAATCAGTTCTGCTCTGGACAATGAACAAGAAGAAAGCTTGTTGTCAGTATTGAGGCTGTACAAGAATGTTATTGGGTACTCTATTGATGATATCAGAGGAATTGATGAGAAAGTTTGTTCTCACCGAATACATTTAGAAGATGGCAGTAAACCAACTAGAGAGGGACAGAGAAGACTGAATCCAGCAATGCAAGAAGTGTGAAAAAAGAAGTACTGAAACTGCTAAAGGCAGGAATGATTTACCCCATTTCTGACAGTGAGTGGGTGAGTCCTATACACATTGTGCCTAAGAAAGGAGGTTATACAGTGGTAGAAAATGATGAAGGGAGATTAATGACCACAAGACCAGTTACTGGATGGAGAATGGTCAATGACTTCAGAAAACTAAATAAGGCAACTAGGAAAGATCATTTTCCTTTGCCATTTATGGATCAGATGCTGGAAAGGCTTGCTGGTCAGAAATTCTATTGCTATCTAGATGGATATTCTGGGTTTCTGCAAATACCCATTCATCCATCTGACCAGGACAAGACAACATTCACTTGTCCATATGGAACATTTGCTTACAAGAGATTACCATTTGGTTTGTGTAATGCACCTGGCACATTTCAGAGGTGTATGATGTCTATATTTTCTGATCAAATTGAGAAGATCATGGAAGTATTCATGGATGATTTTACAGTATATGGAAAAGATTTCATCTCTTGCCTGAAAAATCTGACAGCAGTATTGCACAGATGCTCTGAACAAAATTTGATCTTAAACTGGGAGAAGTGCCACTTCTTGGTAACTGAAGGCATAGTGCTTGGTCATTTGGTGTCTGCCAGAGGAATAGAAGTGGACAAAGCAAAAGTAGATGTAATTGCTAAGCTACCTCCTCCTAAAATATGAAGGGAATACAGAGTTTCTTGGGACATGCTGGTTTCTACAGAAGGTTCATCAAGGATTTCTCTCACATTGCAAAACCACTTACACACTTGCTGAATCATAATGTAGAGTTTGTTTTCGATGAAGCATGTATGCAAGCTTTCAACAAGCTAAAAGAAGCTCTGGTCACAGCTCCAATAGTGCAGCCACCTGACTGGACAGTGCCATTTGAGCTGATGTGTGATGCAAGTGATTTTGCAGTAGGAGCAGTACTTGGTCAGAGAAAAGAGAAAGTTGTCCATGTGATTTACTATGCCAGCAGAACACTAGATGATGCTCAGATCAACTACACAACCACTGAGAAGGAATTGCTAGCAGTAGTGTTTGCATTTGATAAATTTAGACCTTACCTTGTTGGACACAAAAGTATTGTCTACACAGATCATGCAGTAATAAGATACTTGGTGAGCAAAAAGGATGCTAAGCCTAGGCTAATCAGATGGATTCTCTTGCTGCAAGAGTTTAATATTGAAATCAAGGATAAAAAGGATCTGAAAATTCAGTAGCAGATCACCTGTCAAGAATCAATTGCCCAGATGGCAGAGAGATACAAGATAGAATGCCTGGTGAGCAGCTAATGACAGTAAGTGCGTTTAATATTGAAATCAAGGATAAAAAGGGATCTGAAAATTCAGTAGCAGATCACCTGTCAAGAATCAATTGCCCAGATGGCAGAGAGATATAAGATAGAATGCCTGGTGAGCAGCTAATGGCAGTAAGTGCTAGTTCTCCTTGGTATGCAGATATTGTGAATTATCTGGTTTGTGAAATTATGCCAGCCGACATGTCTTACCAGCAGAAAAAGAAGTTCATGCATGATGCAAAAAGCTATTACTGGGATGAGCCATTCCTGTATAAGCATTGTGCAGATGGAATTGTGAGAAGATGTGTTCCAGCTGAAGAAATCAGTGATGTTATGTATCAATGCCATGCAGGCATGTATGGAGGCCATGCTGGAGTTATGAAGACCCAAGCAAAAATCCTGCAAGCTGGATTCTACTGGCCTAATCTGTTCAAAGATGTGCATGATTATATCAAGCAATGTGATCCCTGTCAGAGAACTGGAAAAATATCAAGAAGAAATGAAATGCCACTGAAGGGGATTCTGGAGGTGGAATTATTTGATGTATGGGGAGTGGATTTTTTTGGTCCTTTACCATCATCAAATGGATACAAGCATATACTAGTTGCAGTGGATTATGTGTCCAAATGGGTTGAACCAATACCCACTGTCACTGCTGATTCAAAAGATGTCTGCAAATTCTTCAAAACTGTCATTTTCCCAAGATTTGGAGTACCAAGAGTAGTGATCAGTGATGGTGGAGCTCATTTCAACAATGAACAGTTAGAGAAGCTCCTGAACAAGTATGGTGTGAGAAACCACAGAGTAACCACACCTTACCATCCTCAAGCCAATGGACAAGTTGAGCTGTCAAACAGAGAAGTGAAACAAATTCTGGAGAAAGTTGTTTCTAAGTCCTGGGGGGATTGGTCAATAAAATTACCAGATAGTCTGTGGGCATACAGGACAGGATATAAGACACCTATTGGTATGTCACCATTCAGGCCTGTTTATGGAAAAGCATGCCATTTACCTGTTGAGCTAGAACACAGAGCACAGTGGGCAATGAGGAAACTGAACATGGATTTAGGCAAAGCTGGAACTGCAAGAAAGCTTTAGATGTGTGAGTTAGAGGAACTAAGAAATGATGCATACGAGAGCTCAACGATCTATAAGGACAAGACCAAGAAATGGCATGACAAGCACATTGTCAGAAAGGAATTCAGTGTTGGACAGACAGTATTGGTTTATGACTCCAAACTGCATTTGTTCTCTGGAAAATTCAAGTCAAGATGGCTTTGCCCTTGTGTCATTAAGAGAGACCTAGGACATGGTGCGTTTGAAGTACAGAGTGCAACAGATGGTACTTTCAAGGTGAATGGACAGAGACTGAAGCATTACAGAGCAGGAGAGCAGTTGAACACTGAAGAAAGTGAAGAAACAGATGATGATGAAGCTGAGGATGATCCCAATGCATCCTCTGCAGTTGAGAACCAGTGAAGGAGCTACAGTCAGGCTCATGACTATAAACAAACGCTCATCAGGAGGCAGCCTGGTACCCTTGTACATTATTTACATGTTATTTCCATTTACTTGTTATGTTTTTTTTCGTGTTTTTCCCTTTGTCTTTGTTTTTCAGTTTTTTGAATAAAAAGAAGTGGAGAAGTCTTGGCTATGATATCATAAAGCAAGAGGCAGAAGCAATCACCAGGTGAAAACATTCCAATCTTTTATACCTTACTCACAACATGAATAATATTGTTATGCCATGTTTTCTACCTATGATCAATTCGGCAATTTTATGTCTGTTACAGAAATTTTTATGGTTTTGCTCTTTTCTGATTAAATAGCATTACATGCTGTTGTGAATCATGTATTGTGTCTGTCTATTACTCTTGCAAAGGCTATGTTCAGATCTATTTCTCAAAACAGAATTGATTTATTTCTCTGTTCAAAACTTGTGGAGTACTTGATAATGCCATTTTCTATGAAACTGAACTATATGATCCATTTTAGAGCCATTCACTAACTTCATCTCTGCACACTTGCATTTTTTGCAATAGCAATCAATATCTCTGGATAGTGATTTGTGAAGCACTAACACTAACATTAGCCGAAAATGTGTTAACAGGAAATGATTTTTTGCATTAGCAACCACAATCTTGGGATTGTGGTATGTGACGCACTAACCAAGAAAAAGTGGACTGAATCTTCAAGCAATTTTTTTGCATTAGCAGCTATGATCCTGGGAGGGTAGCTTGTGATGCACTAACTAATAAAACAAGTGTCTCACTAACACTAACCAACTAACTCATGCATTCCTGCAACATTAGCCTATTATGTTCCCTGGAACTGTAGTAGGTGAAGCACTGACTAAGCATGCATCCTTGCATTATGGCTATTTTCTGGATCATTTACTTTCCATTTCTGTGTAAATTGTCTTATCATACTAATCCCAAGCATTTCAACTTAGAAATGTTTTAATTCTGCTATTTGAAACTTGTCTCCAAACTAGCACTTGCACTAATAGTAAACAGAACTGCATTGAATCCAATTAGTATGAACTGCTAAGTTTTTAGATCATTGCACTGTTCATATTCTGCTTGTTGTCATTTGCATCCAATTTTCTTTACTTGAGGACAAGCAAATGTTTAAGTCTAGGGGTTTGATCACCATCATTTATATGTGTAAATCTTGTTCCCTGTCTAAACCTTGCATGGATCCTTGCCAGCAACCGGATTGACAACCCAGAAGCAGCAAGTTAAATTCTGAACCTTAGTTCTTAAACCCTTTCTCTTTGAAAACCGTTACTTTCTTGCTGAAAACCTAAAAACCTGAAGTTTTGGCCTAGCTTCTGCCAACCCTTAAAAACATCATAACCTTGTTGATCCCTATGGAGACGATAACACAAACCCCCCTATAATTCTACAGCTTGATCACCCGCTACGAGGAGGCGTTCCAGCGCGCCTTTGAGGAGGAGATGAACCGCTGGGACGGCTCCGGCCCGGTGCCCAGGGACAAGAACGTCCTCGGGCGTGAGGCGTTCTGGAGCGTGCCTCACCGCACGCTCCCTCCCGTGATGGAGCACATCGCCAACGGCGGCTCCATGCTGGAGTGGCCGCCGTCGGTGCATGTTCCGCCTCCGCCTCCGCCTCAGGCGCCGCCAGCCAACAGGTGGGCAGCGCGGGCGCCGCCTCCTTCCACGCGCTCGACGGCATCCTCCTTGCGCGCATCCTCCTCGTCGCGCTCCTCATCCTCCCGCTCCCGCGCCACTGTGCTGCTCACGCCGAAGCCGGAGCTGATGAAGGTGAAGGCGGAGTCGGGGACGTCGCAGGCGGCGTCGCTCTACGCCGAGCTGAAGGCGGCGCAGGAGGCCCACGACGAAGAAGAACTCCTCCGAGCCGCGGAGGCCGCGTCCCTGAACGACGTGCCCCCATGGACGGGCCGGCTGCCTGCGCCTGGTCGGCGTACATGCACGCCCAGGAAACTGGCGTGCCGTTCGTCGACCACACCGGCGACGCCCCCGGCCCTAGCCGTGTCAAGAAGGAGGACGACGGCGAAGTAGGAACCAGCGGCGTGAAGGAGGAGGAGAAGGACCCCTACTGGGCCTTCGACCGCCGCTACCAGTAGATTTAGGTTTAGGGTTTAATTTCGTTCAAATATCTAAAAGTTCCTAAATTTGAATGAAATTTGCCTAAGTTTGAATTTTAATTATTTGGTCTGGGCGCCGCGAGTGGGGATGGTCTTTCGGCGCCCCGACTGGAGATGGTCTTAGAGTCTGTAATCTTGCTCTCAACATGGTGACCCTTACAGCTTGCAACACATTCTGAAGCATCAAATGCTTGATGGAGCAGTCCAATTCCCCATGCCCCTGGGTCCATCTTCCTTCATATCAGTTCGCTAGAGTAGTGTCCTACTTGTCTAAAAATTAAAATGTGGCGTGAAGCAAGATTCGGTCATGTGGCTGATGATGTGATGCAGCTGTGATTTTTTGTTTGCACGCGGCGTTTTATTTCAGGCACTTCTGTCTAGCTGCAAGTTTTAGACAATGCATCTGTATTATGTATCTAAATCAATTTTAGTGAAAGAGAGAATTGCCACTATACCACTAGTAAGAACCGTGAGTTCCAAAATACCACCCAGAAAACCGATGTTGCCAAAATAGCACTACCGTCAAGGTTTTTCATGCCTTTAGACCACTAGTGTGACATGTCAAACGATTCACGTTAGTCAAGCTTTGAAATCGTGTCACATTTTTCAAAAACGACAAATTTACCCTCTAATCCTAAACAGAAGTCTAACTGCCCGAGCAAAAATCTTCATCTCGTCTGTAGCCATGGCGGCGGCGCTGGCCACTCCATTGTCGCCGCCACGGCTCCTCTGCTCGCTCTTCTGATTCCCTTCCCGTCGGCGACCTCCCTGGATTCCCTACGCCGCACCATCCCCAGATCCCGCAGCCTACACCACTCACCCGCCCGCCAAGCTTTTCTTCTCGGCGAGGAGAAGTACGCTGCGACGGCGGCGCCATGGATGAAGAATCCAAGGATAGCTGAGGTGTGTCTGTGGGGAAGTGGTGTTGGGACAGCTCGCCGCTGGCAAGTGTGACGGGTCAAGCCGAGGAGGGTGGGGCTTGGAGCAACACCAAGCTAGCCTCTGTTCTTTGTCCACCATGGGAGGATAGCTCCTGCTTTGTTCATTTTACTGAAGAACACAAACAGACAGCCAATCCTTAGGTTCAGTGAGGGCAATTCTGAGACATCAACGAAACTGACAAGCAAAAGCCACGTTGACTAACAGAAATATGTTGACAAGTTACCGTAGTGGTATTTTGGCATAATGTGGCAAACTCAGAGTCATACAAGTTATTAGTTATTACCGGGTTTCGGTCCTAGAGAGGAGAAGAGTGCCGGTCCGATTTAAATACTCTTACTTTAGTCTTATTTCGTAGGCCCCAGCTTCAGTTCTTTTTCTCGTGTTACAGATGATCGATTCAATTACTATTTTGGCACTTCGGTTTTAATCAGTGGTATTTTGGAACTTTAGGTTTTGACTAGTGGTATTGTGCCTATTGTCTCTTAGTGAAATATTCTCTACTGTAGCTGTCAGGAAAAGAGACAGAGGTGAATGCATAGAGCTTATAACTATATCAAGTTATCTATAAGAATTGCGTTTGGCTAATTGGCATCGAACATCTGTTAGGGTGATTCTAATACGCAAGGGATGGTTCAAGATATATATAAAAAAATGCTACATATCTGACAACCTTAAGAAGAACACTGCATTCTAACAAAGTACTCTACTGTCAAAGTTCAATAAAATTAACAGTAAAACCTTCTTTCAGACTAACTGACGGCTACCAATTCAGTAGCTAAAATAATTCATATGCCGACACCATATATCACATTAGAAACAGAGGCACCACGACCCAAATCGACTGGCTCTCCACAACATTCGCAGTTCCCCGCTGAGTTAGGTGACAAGCAGAAGCAGAAGCAAGAAGCGGAATTGTAGAATTAGAGGTGAAGCTGGAACTACTCTCAAATATTGCAATAAAAAGATGTGTGCATCGATCGATGCACAGGCTTCTCACCTTTTCTAAAAAAAATGTAGTTTTTTATATTCATTTTCGGGTTGGATGGTTCAGTTATGATGTTGTGGGACTATTTTTTTTACAGTACACATGTACAGAGCACGAAAAAAAAAACCTGTATAGGACAGTATCCTAGATGGAACTACAACATACCAACTCACTTGAAAAATAAACAATTCTGGCAGTGGTAGAAGTGCCAAAAAAACATAACAAAAACATCTGGAACAATGTTGAAGCTTTAGGCTGCAATCCCGCCTCGTCATGGAGCTCATAGCGGACTATCATACGGTCTTATGGTAAAATAATCGACACAAGCATGCGGTCCGCCATTGTTGTCAAGCTCATTCTTTCATGACCCTTCAAATTATCCAATCTAGCCGGTTAATTATATACAAAGTGGGCATTATGGGTTGTTTACACCAGGCCGACACATCGTTTGATTGGTTTCTCTCATGCCACTACAGACTTAAAACACAGACTGATGCATGGTGAACCGGAACATGGTTTCCTCCAAATCTCACATGCAACAGTTAAACTAATGTAGGTGAATGATCCTGACATCCAACTCGTGGAGACTATATCTCTGAGAAAGAGGTATCTATAGAGTTCCATGCATGGCAATGCCATGTTATAAAGCCTTGCTCGACTCAAGAAGCCATGTTAGAGAGGAACACCCAGCACTGAACATAGACAGACCACATATTCAAAAAAAGACAGCGACAGCACTGTGACTGCCTTGTAAGTTGTGACCGCCAGAATCATGCACCGTCAGGTCAGCAATTCAAAAAGGAACTCCAGCTATACCAGACTTGCGGTCACCAAACTGAGCTTCAATCCATGCTCATCAGTCAGCTGAGAGGAAAGCTCGAGGGAATGCTATTATCTGTCAACTACAGAAAACACAAGCTCTGTGCTCAGCCAGAAGACCATGTCTTCAGCTTGACCCCTTGTCTTAGGGTAGTCCTGAGAACACTGATGCTATGAGAACACGCAGCTGACAGTCCTTACGGAGTCTGTTCCTTGACTGGGCAATCAAGCATTTCAGCGCATAGTTGATGACACAGCACTCACAGGGACAACCTCAATTCTTCTTCCGGGCTAGCAAGTGACATGAACTCTTCACTGCCACGGTTACTGCACTCCTAGTCTGCAGTGGGCTCATATCGAACGGGTATAAGGGGATTGCTGTCATTAATGAACTTGGCAGCCCGCTCCCCTAATTTCCTATTGCCATATTCCCTGCAGCAGTCGAAGATCCTTAGCCACATTGCAGCTGTTGGCTCAAACAACATGTGATCAACAAAATGTTCAAGCTCAACCATGTATCCATGTTTGCTGAATAGCTCAATCATGCATTCATAGTGCTCCATGCGAGGAATGATGGATTCATCAGTCATCCAACAACAACAACAACAATAACAACAACAAAGCCTTTTATTCCCAAACAAGTTGGGGTAGGCTAGAGTTGAAACCCATAAGATCTCGAAACCAAGTCATGGTTCTCGCACATGGATAGCTAACTTCCACGCAGCCCTATCCATGGCTAATTCTTTGGTGATATTCCAATCCTTCAGATCTCTTTTAACCAACTCCTCTCATGTCAAGTTTGGCCTACCACGACCCCTCTTAACATTCTCAACCCGCTTTATCCGTCCGGTATGCAAAGGTGCTTCCGGAGGCCTACGTTCTATATGGCCAAACCATCTTAAACGGTGTTGGACAACCTTCTCTTCAATCGGTGCTATCCCAACTCTCTCACGTATATCATCATTCCTAACCCGGTCCTTTCTTGTGTGGCCACACATCCATCTCAACATGCGCATCTCCGCTACACCTAACTGTTGGATATGTCGTCTCTTGGTCGGCCAACATTCTGCGCCATACAACATCGCAGGTCGAATCGCCGTCCTATAGAATTTTCCTTTTAGCTTTTGTGGCACTCTCCTATCACAGAGGACGCTAGAAGCTTGGTGCCACTTCATCCAACCAGATTTGATTCGATGAGTCACATCTTCATCGATATCACCATCCTTTTGGAGCATAGACCCCAAATATCGGAAGGTGTCTTTCTCAGGTACCACATGTCCATCAAGCCTAACCTGTTCCTCCTCGTGCCTACTGGAACTGAAACTGCACCACATGTACTCAGTTTTGGTTCTACTAAGTCTAAAACCTTTCGATTCTAGAATCCGCCTCCACAGCTCTAACTTTCTATTAACCCCCGCCCGACTATCGTCAATTAGCACCACATCATCCGCAAAGAGCATACACCATGGGATATCTCCTTGTATATCCCCTGTGACCTCATCCATCACCAAAGTAAAGAGATAAGGGCTCAAAGCTGACCCCTGGTGCAGTCCTATTTTAATTGGAAAGTCATCGGTGTCGCCATCACTTGTTCGAACACTTGTCACAACATTATCATACATATCCTTAATGAGGGTAATGTACTTTGTTGGGACTTTGTGTTTCTCCAAGGCCCACCACATGACATTTCGTGGTATCTTATCATACGCCTTCTCCAAATCAATGAACACCATATGAAGATCCTTCTTCTTCTCCCTATATCTCTCCATAAGTTGCCGTATCAGGAAGATGGCTTCCATGGTAGACCTCCCAGGCATGAAACCAAATTGATTTTTGGTCACACTTGTCAATCTTCTTAAACGGTGCTCAATGACTCTCTCGTATGGCTCATCAACTTGATTCCACGGTAATTAGTGCAACTTTGAACATCCCCCTTGTTCTTGAAGATTGGCACTAATGTACTCCGCCTCCATTCTTCGGGCATCTTGTTTGACCGAAAAATGAGGTTGAAAAGTCTAGTTAGCCATACTATCGCTATGTCTCCAAGGCCTCTCCACACCTCGATGGGGATACCATCAGGGCCCATTGCCTTGCCTCCTTTCATCCTCTTCAAAGCCTCCCTAACCTCAGCCTCCTGGATCCACCGCACAAAGCGTCGGCTGGTATCATCGGAGGAATCGTCTAGCTCAATGGTAGAGCTCTCATTCTCTCCATTGAACAGGTTGTCGAAATACTCGCGCCATATACGCTTGATCACTTCGTCCTTCACGAGGAGTTGATTCGCTCCGTCCTTTATGCATTTGACGGATTCATCAGTCATCCGAGTGAAATAATTCCTTGCCAACTCAACATGCCCCTCGCTGATACATGAAACAAGAACACCGAGGAAAGTGGCAGAGTTCGCCTTAATACCCTGCTTCTGCATTTCATCAAACAATTCAAGCCCATAATCACCTTCGCCAGTGTGAGCACATCCGAAGATCATCGAATTCCACAGGATGACGTCGCGAGATGGTCCTGCCTCAAATACACTGATGGCATAATCCAACTTCATGCACTTGCAGTACATGTCAACCAGTGCACTTCGCAGTATATCATCAATCTCATAGCCGTTTCTGATAATGTATGCATGAATCTGCATGCCGTGCTTAAGCAAGAAAATGTTGGCACAGGCTGCCAGTGCCGAACTGAACGTGGACTTGGTAGGAGTTACCTCAGACAACATCTCACTCAGTGCATACAGAGCTGCTTCACTCATGAAGTGGCGTTCATAACCTGAGATAAGTGAGTTCCAGGAGTATATGTCCCTCTCCGATCCCATCTCGAACAAAAGGAGCCGTTCTGCACCCCTCAGGCATCCGCACTTGCAATACATCCTCAAAAGAGCATTTTTCAGGGAAGGACAACTAAACAAACCAGATTTCAGGGCGAATGCATGGATCTCCTCACCTTTCTCAATATCAAGCATCCCATTACAAGCACTGAGCATTGAACCAAGCGTAACAGCATCAAGCTCCTGTGTCTCATTTCTCATCTGCTGGAACAAATGCAAAGCACCAGTCAGATCCATAGACCTGACATAACCAGCCAACATAGCATTCCAGGACACCAAATTGTGCTCTTCCATCCCCTCGAACACTCGCTTTGCATCTTCAATCCTCCCACAAGAAGCCAATCCTGACAAAATTGAAGTTGATATTACCATGTCCTTTACTGGTGCCAAGTTGAAGACCCTTTGTGCTGCATCAATGGCACCACACTTGGCATACATATCCACAACCGCGCTCTGCACGTGCACATTGTGATCATACCCATGCCGGAGCACAAAAGTATGTATGCACCGTCCTTCTTTCAGCTCATTGTTATCCCGGCAAGCACTAATTGCATGGGAGACAGTATAAACAAGCGGACGAACTCCTGCCCGGACCATCCGGAAGAACATGTCAACCGCCATATCCCCCATCCCAGCAAGAAGATAACGCCGGATAATGACATTCCATGAAATGGCATTAGGTTTCGAAATACCATCAAAGGCCCGCCTCGCATGTGGAAGCAACAGACACTTCCCATAAACATCTACCAGTGCCGTGCCAAGAATGAGGTTGGACTGAAACTCCCATTTTGAGATATGGCCGTGGAGCTGCTGGGCAGCACACAGATTGAGGCACTCGGCGCAACAGGCAAGCCCTGATGCCATTGTAACGTCGTTAGGGCGAACGTCGAGGGAGTACATATCGGAAAGGAGGGAAAGTACCTCAGTGGGGTTCCCGGCGCGGGAGTAAGCGTAGATAATAGCATTCCAAGAACCACCATCCCGGCGCGGCATTGACTCAAACAACTCCCGCGCGTCGGCAAGGCTGCTGCAGGCAGCAAGAGACTCGATTGCGCGGTTCAAAAGGAAGGTGGGGACTGATGAGCAGGAGGTGGAGGGGGAATGGGAGGAGGCGTCAAGGTGGGCCGCGATACGGCGGGCGGCCGCGAGGGAGCGGTGGGAGGTGGCCAAGTGGAGGAGGGATGCGTAGAGAGAAGAAGGAAACGAGGAGGAGGACCAGATAGGAGTGAGAGTGTCTAGGGCGGCAAAGAGGCGTCCGCGAGCTATGTGGGCGGAGATTCTGGACACGATTGCGCCGGAACTAGAGGTGGCGGCGGTGGCCATGGCCGCGGCCTGCGGGAAGGACGACGAAGGGAGAACAGTCAAAAACTGGTTTCCACAGCCAATTGGAAGTCCCCTATCTATCTGAGACGTCCAACTGTTTTAAGATTCGTGCACTACTTTTTCTCCTTGAAGTTTTAAACCCTGCAGCCGCACCAGCTCTTTTTTCAGTGACTTTGAACATTGATAATGCTATCTCAACTGTCCAAATCAAATCCAACGGTTACAGATAGATCTATTTGACAAACATAAATTCAAACTGTGATTTTTTGAAAAATTCTGGTAATTCTTATACTGAATATACATTATGAGAAAGTTTTGTAAGATTTGGACACGCAGTTTAATCATAAACCTTGTTAAACCTTGTTTTAAGTTTGACACAAAAATTTCAACAAAATCGTATTTTTGAATTTCCGATTCTGACAAAACTTGACCGGAATGTATAATGCAACATGCAAGAATTACTGGGTTTTTTTTCAAAAAAATTCTGATCAAATTAAATTTTGAATTTGCCAAATAGATCTAATTGTGGCCTATAAATTTGCTTTGGATGGTTGAGATTACATCAACGTCCATTAGTAACTTTGAGCTTCAAAGTTACTAAATATGCATCCCTTTTTTAGGAACCCTTTGAGTTTGATTAAATACTTTCATTGTTGTCTCGACATCTTCCGCACATGAGTAAATGAGTGGTAGGGTATCAGGACGGCTAATGTCATGATGATGCCAACAATGGTTTTTGCGCGCAGCTCGTGGTTATTTCGGTCAACGCGCAGCCATGACCGAAGACCGAATTACACGGTATTTCGGTTTCGGTCCCGGTTTCTTCGGTTTCGGTTTCATGCCCGAGTATAGTTACGCCCCTGTCTATGGAGGGCACGATGGAGGAGAGCACTTATTTTGCCACTAGAGGGCACGCCAGAGGGGAGCGTCCGTGTAGAAAACCAGTCGTGCTCCCCTTCATCTCTCATTCCCTCTCGCTGACCCTCCCTTTTAGTGACCTAGCCTAGTGCTGCTTCCCAGAACGGGTATTAGCTTCCCACTATCCTATGCTTCTAGATCCGTGCATGCGAACGTCCGGGCGATGCCTTCTCTGTTGAGCACAAGCGTTGGCCACCCTTGCTAACCACCATCGAACCAGACGCCTAGCTAGGAGGTGTTGCCCCCACTACTTATTTAGCTTTTCAAATTCCAGAACCTAACGACTGTTACTCTTCGTCGTCCCGTTTTTGCAACGTAGTCCTAAGAATGGGCCAGGTCGGTCAGAAAACGAGTTAGAACCCTTAAACAAAAAAGTTCAGTGATGCACGTCGCAGACCAGCCTTTTCTAAGGAATGGCACGCCACCCCCTAAATGTGATGGTTTCCGTTATTTTGTCCCTGTACAGCAAGGTCGCTCACGCAGCCAAACACAGCCGAAATTGAGTATTGTGACATTTGCTACTTTTCTTCACACTTCTCATTCTCATGGATTGAGTGCTTGATGGTAGCAAACAAATGGTACACAGGGATGAAACCTTCGACTTTTTTTTTTACATATTTGTAGCCTTCATTAATTAATATGTAATTGTTACATCTTCCACCAGTTGTGGCTACAAACATAACAGTGGATCATCGATCGAGACTTTTCTCTCTTCTAATCTAGTGGTGACTTAGCTATGATATAGCCGCCATATTTGCTTTTATTGGGTAATATGTCAGTCGTGTCAATTTAAACCATGCCATGATCAATCAACATTCCTTAGAAAAGGCCATGTGACAGCTACCTGAATACATGATGTCCTGATGGTTCCTCGGATTGAAGAGGGCTTCCACAACCTTCATTGAATCCGCCTCTATGTATAGCTTGTTGAATCCAATGCAATGCGTTCAGCTAATCAGAGCCCATCCCGCAGGGCTTGCACTTATCAATGGTGGCCCAAAGTCAAATCAAAGACAGGGCCATGGCAAAGCATAATATGGTGGAGAAAAGGGCATCCATGAAGATTAAGACGGCGTTCTTGAGTAGTAGAAAGGTGGAAACAGTTTCCAGACAAAAAAAGGTGGATCATCAAGGTGAAATTCAAAATGCAATTCCCAGGCAAAACAATAATTTAAATATGTTGGGACAATGATAATTATAGCTGAAAGTTTCACTGTTACGAAGTCATGTACTCCCTCGATTCCATTTTAATTGATTCTCAAATAGATGTATCTAGTACTAAAACATGTCTAGATACACCTAATTTGGAGTCAACTAAAATGGAACGGAGGGAGTAGTTCACTGTTGAAAGAAAACATAGGGACTCTGCACCTGTATATCTGGCAGGCGAGTGTTTGCCTATTTGGTCCTGCTTGCCATTTTCAAAGTGTTGTAGACCCGTGTGGTGGGGCGTCTTTTCCACCGGAGGTGCAGGGTCTGATAATTCCACAAGATATCCACCGTAGGTAGACAAGGCAGGGCAGATGAATCACGGGCCGGTAGTAGTGGTAGATCGATGCTAGCTAGTAGCCTATTACAAGAAGCATACACGTCAGTAATAGTTCCAAAGGAAAATGAGAGGCTGCACGCACCAAGAAGATACCAATGCGTGTGGGTGTCTGTGCCGCCTGGGGTATATTTCTTCCTAGTGTACAGTCCAACAGCGATCCCTCCCTCACTTCTTCAGGGTCTTGCAAACCATGTTTTGTTTAACAGAAGCAACACCATTTTTCAAGCTCGGTGGTTCACATCACCTTTCTGCCCGACAACAAGAAATGAGACACACATGTACAGTCCAACAGTGACCAGAAAGAAATGAGAGAGGAGATGGGGAACATGTATAAGATGAAGCAACCAAGCGACTGAAACGTACTGTAACAAACAGTACACATATGCTATCTGATTGTGTCACTGGTGTAACAACCAGTGCAAAAAGAAATTAAAAAAACAGTTCGATCGATGTCTATGTGGATGTGCCAAGGAATAGACCGAAGGAAGAGTGACTCATCACTATGCAAAGCCAGCAGGGGTAAAAACAGAAACAGAAAGAAGCCGGGAACAGTAAGGAAGCTCATCTCGGCCTGCTATTGCTCCAACACCGCCCACCAATCCACTGTGCTGCCGTGCGCTGCCAGATGATTTTTTTTTTTGAGATTTCCCTGATCTTAATACAGCTGTAGTATCTGAACTCACGCACTACTCACACCACACGCACGCAACACCACACACACGCCACCGGTGCGCAAGCTAGATCTAACAAGCCTTATACTAAGACTGAGCCTACGCGAACCTAGATCTTCTGGGAGAACTCTGCGGTGGTGGGCACACCACAATACCACTGTCGAACCGCGCGGGAAATCGGCTCCACCTGCGAAATATTGGGATAGGCTGATTTTAATGGGCTCAGCCTACTGCATATATGCAGCCCCTATTGCCCTCCACAAATTGGCGTACACTGTTCACGTGAACAGTGCAGCCCGGTGAGGAAAACGCCCCCAAAATTCGCTCCAGCCGGAGTCGAACCTGGGACGTGCTGGAGGAGCCACTGCTCCCCTAGCCACTCGCGCTAGGCGCGGTCCTCGCGGGAAAAAGGAGGACGGGAAATCGTCTGGCCCTGGCGCTAGGCGCTGCCAGATGATGACATGTTGGGATGGCAGTGCCGTCGAGGCCATACATGGTGGTGTTCGCAACAGTATGTAGCAGAGGGGGATAAGCTCAGCGGACAGAGGCCAGAGCACATTCGAGCCCCCAAGATAGATACGCAGAGGAGTGGAAGACCCACCCATTCCCGATGCGCGAGATAGGTTATACCCAGAACTTCGTGGTAATATGATGAAGCACACATTGCCACAGTTGAGAGCTCAGATGAAAAGTTCGACAGAGGTATCATTATGCAAATGGAGGGAGGGAATTCTCAGAACATGGGTAGACATGAACTGGTTTTCCAAAAGTAAGGGGACCAAAAATCAGAAATGTCAACTTTTGAGAAGTAATGAGAATAGGAAAAAATTGTCCCTGTAAATTTTGGTAGTAAATATGACCATATTCTAGCTGTGAAATAACAAAAGGAATTGCAACATAAAGAAGGATACAGTACTAGAGTTACTGAACTTGATGTGCAGAAATTCATTTTGTGATTGGTTTTAGCAGGTCACAAATGGTCATATGTTTTTTTACAAAAGTTTTACAAATACAAGTTTCTATCTTTCTTAGATGAATGTATTTTGAATTCATGAATTTTAAACAAGAAAAATGTGGATTTTGCTAAGTTTCAAAATGGGTTCCACATGTAATCATTTCAAGCATTTTCACATGCAAATCTAGGTTACACATGTAATCATTTCAAGCATTTTGAGAAGTAATGAGAAATCTAGGTTCATAACTTAGAGCATCTCCACCGGGGCCTCTAAATGGCCCTCCAAAGGCTGTTTGGGAGCTGGACACAAAAAACGCTCACTACCGGAGGACTCTAAATGACACTCCAAAGGAAATGATCCTCCAAATATGTCCGGCACCCCCAAGAAGCCTCTATGTTTGGAGGCCCTCCGGGCGTGCCGGACATGCAAGCGAACATGGTTACATGCCCACTGGCCCATATGCAGTGACACACATTCATATTTGCTCAAATTCAGCTAGCTCGTGCCTAGCTCGCCGCCCGCAACCTTCTCTGCACCTTGGCCTTGGAGACGGAGGAGCTACAGGCCATATCCTGCTCGTCTTTCACGCCAGAGGAACCGCACCGTCAACCTACTTCACCTTCTGCAAGCACGGCGCCCGGAGGAGCTTTGAAGCAGCCGCGACGACCTCGTCTTCAATCCACGGCCGGACGCGCGGTGTTGTCGTTCGCGCTTCCCTAAGCAAAACCGTCATGTCCTAGAGGTGCAGCGTCGTTGAATATGTAGGAAACAGGAAGGATTCGAGCTAGAATGTAAGGAATCATCCTGGACAAGGTTGTCTTCCTTCTATGGCTGGACGCGCGGTGTCGTCGTGCCTGTCAGCTCGGGCTTCCCCACGCCAAACCGTCATGTCCTGGAGGTTTGTCGTCGTTGACAATGTATAGAACCAGAAGTATTCGAGCTGGAACGAACGAGAGGAGACATGCTCCGGCTACGCACGTCGCCCGTGCCAACTTGAGGCGGCCGTCGTCGTCGCCCGGCATCTCGGCCAGCTCGAGGTGCATGTACGTCCCGGGATAGCAACGACGTGTGCGTACAAGTGCGTGATGGCCTCGAGAGTGCTAGCTGAATTTGTGTGCATACTAGCTAGCTGAATTTGGGTTCGTACAAGCGCATGATCCGTTGTGAAGTGGCCAGCTCTGTGGTTGCTAGCTTAGCTATCTAGCTTGAGCTGAAGAGATCGATCGTCGTCTTGGTACGAACCAGCGCCAGGGACAGCGCCGGGAACCAGCGTCTTGAGCTGAAGAGATCGATCAAGGCCGTGTACAGCGCCAGGGACAGCGCCGGGAACCAGAGTCTTGAGCTGAAGAGATCGATCAAGGCCGTGTACAGCGCCGGGGACAGCGCCGGGAACCAGCGTCTTGAGCTGAAGAGATCGATCAAGTCCGTGTACAACGCCGGGGACGACGTCCACCTTGCTCCTGAATCCTGATGGCAGAGGAGACAGAGTACATCGCCGTGGCTTCTTCTTTCTTGTGTAATGTCCCACGCTCCTCGGCCACTGCCGTCTCCGCCTTCCCCAAAGCCACAGCTCCCAAGCGCCCGTTCGTCATGGTTGTACTCTGGAACTCTATACTCTGGAGCTAGCAGGTCACCCGTCTACCTTGGTAAGCTGCTAGACCGTGGAGGAGATGGCCCGCGGCATCGCTCGTCTCCGGCGGCAGCTCATGCCAACAAGGTGTTTGTGTTAATTACTGAGAGGATAGGGGTGTTGTTTGAGGGGTGCCGCTGGAGGAATTTTTTTTTACGTCCGGACGTGTGTCCGGCACCCCTCGAAGAGAGGACAATTAGAGGGTGCCGGACACATATTTGGAGCCCCGGTGGAGATGGTCTTAGTACCATGAAGTAATGAGAATCTTGGAATTCTCAGAGTATCATGTTAACCAATTCAGGAAAGTAGTTGGTACCTACCTAGAAATTTTAATTCAAGCACACAGCAAAGTTTGATCTGCCTATCGATCCAGAATAATCATGGAAGTTCAGACTTCAAAAGGCAGGATTACTCAAGTCCTAACATAAGAATAAGAAGAAGAAACATGCATGCGCTAAGTTGATAGTGCAAGGACACTCGTTGAAGATCCTGTCGAGCTGTTTTTTTTGAATTTGATCCTGTCGAGCTGTTCCCCTTGCTTACTTTGCCACACAGAGGATGAAGATGCAGAACTGCGTCATCAGGACGTCACCCGATCGGACGGCCCCGCAGAAGCTCCCTTCGATATGATCCGTGGGCCTTTCTCTCCGGGGATTTTAGGTACCCACCCCACCTCTACGTGTGCTGCTTCTGCCATGCCACCACCAGCACCACGCCACCACTTCATCTGCAGGCTTCAAGTGGTGCATGGACTTTGCCCGATCTTACATGGGCCTGGCCTGCCATAAAGAGACACAGCATGCATAAAATCCCCTTCCTAAAGAGAAAAAGGTAGAATAAAGTGTAACGAGTAGTGTCTAGTGTGTGCGTGCATGAGTGTGTGCACCATGAAATGATTGACTATCATATCTCTCCTTTCTTCCTTTTATATGAGGGCGCGGATTGAGCTATTAGGATACTAACCTGGAAGAATCTGATGATCAGGAGGGTTGCTTGTACACTGCATGCCTCAGCCCTCAGGATAAGCATCTCACCAAAATATTAGGGAGTAGCAGTGGTTACCATGTAATTGAAGAGATTGACAGCTTATCCAAACTGCGTCCACCCAAATTAATCCCCTCTGCCAGCTGATACATAAGCCTCTTTTCCATTTCCATAGGCAGATGTGTATCTTACCGATTGGCTAAGACGGTGGTGTTTTACCAAAATACTCAACAGCTTCGTGTCACTTTCATGCATCATTGTCATAATGGTGAAGTCTGCCAAATTATCCCCGTATCTTGCTAACTGAGCCAGCGAAGTAACTCGAAATGATTGATGAAGCAGTTCGCAGACATGAGCACAAAATTGATGGGCGAAAAGGATACGGGAGGAGCTTGAGTGGATTCATCTCCAAGTGATGCACTTTGTACTTTGCCACAACTCCACTGAACTCTCTGCAACTTGCTCTGCCATGGGGATCATTATAACAATGGTCAAGATGAACAAACGAGCATATGGTTGAAGAAGGCCGAGTGACGACTGCGTGACATGAGGATGCAGCCATGCCCAGACAAAATTTATACAGTGGCTGCACTCACAAGACCCACTACTGGGTCATAGGACGCTTCCTAGCCATTTGTGCTGGTAGTTTAAGAACACAGTTGATGATGCCCCCATTGTGTTGGACCTGACCTTTCCTTCACATATCACCCAGTGAGAAGTTAAGCTGTCATGATATGGGCAAAGAAATATAGGCAAGTCAGTTTGACAATTGAGGGAATAAAAAAGGGTAACAAAAGTGTGAGTCTAGGATAACCTTCAGACACCAAAAGAATTTCTTCTGTAATACAAGTTGGGGTTCTTTTAGTAACTGGTTCACTTCAGATGAACACTTTCACTAAGAGGAAGCAACACGGCTAAGGTACGTTATGCAAACTACTGAAACCTGAAGAATGTGGAATCTGATATTGCCTTAAAGAAATGATGCATGCAACACTATTTCATATTTTTTATTATTTCAAAAATTCCCTGACATGTTGGGGCTGCAGAACATATTATGCACTTCGGCTATAAAAATTATAATCATACATAGCAGCGGTCAAAACTAAATCAAGGTGTGCTATTTGTTGGTTCAAACAAATCCAAGGTACTATTTGTTGCATGATTGCTTGATATCTAGACGATATCCAACAAACATCAAATAACAGAGAAAGCCAAAACTTCTGTCTAATCAGCACCATAATTTAATTGCAAGATGAGGTTTCACATTAATTGCGCGTGCAACCTAAACAAGCCAATTCTTGATTCTGTCATCTCACCTAGCTCGTCATTCACATCTCCGGCGTGATCTCAGATATGGATGTGCATATTTGAGAACCGAGATAACTCCAATCACATGGTATTATGCTATTTTGACAGTTCTCTTGAGCAGACATGGTATTTTGAAGTGTACCTAAAGTAGCACACAAGCATTATGTTAGATTATGATGCGAGAGTCTGCCATTGATACTTTGGATGACACGGTTATGCAAATGTAACATATCCAAGAGGAGTCAACGATCAAATGCATCCTCCAAAGGCTATCCTAAATTCCTAATTAAGGACACCCAAACCAGCATCATTGCTAGACAAGAAATTGTCTGCTTGCTATTCAGCTTTGTAATAAAATATGTACATCATGATGAGGCACCATGCATGCATGCATTGTTGTACTCTGTTAGTTCATAACTATCCGTCTAATAAGAACACCAGTTTGCAGCAAGTCCCGTGAACATCAAATAGGAGATACTCCTCTGTCCAAATCCAACATCAGTCGTTGCATAGCATCATAGTTTCCTCCATATAAAAAATAGAGAGGAAGGAAAGCATGGCACTTAAGTTGGCAGGCCTCTCAAAGCAACCATCCCGCAGCCGCCGCAATAACCTTTCAACACTCCTTCAGTTGCACGTCTCTCCCTCTCTCTACATACAAATATATACACGCATACAGTCCCTATAAATACCACCAAGACACACGTGAAGCAAGCACCCCTGCTTTCATCTTCTTTCCTCACGGCCTTTCATCTGCCTCTATTCTATCTACTTCAGTGTGCTTGCACCCCAGCATATATGGGTGGATCTACAAACCTTCCTCCTGGTTTCCACTTCTTCCCCTCCGACGAAGAACTCGTCGTCCATTTCCTACGCCGCAAGGCCTCTCTCCTACCATGTCGACCTGATATTGTCCCTACCCTGCCTCTGAATCGCTACGATCCATGGGAACTGAATGGTATGCACCTAATACTTTCTTTCACAATCTCTTGTACTTATCAAAAGTCGTAGCATCATATCATTAATGTTAAGTCCTGATACCGACAACTCTTTTCCAGGCAAAGCACTTGAAGCAGGGAACCAGTGGTACTTCTTCAGCCACGCAACACAGAGTAGGACCTCGCGAAATGGGCAGTGGAATCCCATCGGCGCCGATGAGGCGGTAAGTAGCGGTGGTTCTAGTGTTGGCCTCAAGAAGACGTTCATCTTCTCCATTGGACAAGAGCCATTTCAGGCGAGCAAAACCAACTGGGTAATGCATGAGTACCACTTACTTGATGGGAATGGGAGTAGCAGCAGTTCAGGCAGTTCACGCAAGCGGTCCCACAAGAAAGGCAACTCAGACAAAGTGAGTGCTGCATACATGCTATTGCATGTAGCATTTTCTAACTCTGCATTTAGCATCATTCCGACGGAAAATGCAGCCTGGCCTGCATTTAGCATCATTATATATGCATAAAAAACGTGTCCAACATACATGGATGATAATTGCAGGAATCCAGCAATTGGGTGATGTGTCGGGTGTTCGAGTCGAGCTGCAATGCGCAAGTGAGCTTCAATGAGGAGGACATGGAGCTTTCATGCTTAGACGAAGTGTTCCTGTCCCTAGATGACTATGATGAAGTCAGTTTGCCTAAAAATTAGAACCCTTGTTACCACGGTTCAAAGAGTAGGTCTTCTGCCTATCATGCCATCTGATCATGATGATTCTCATAAGAAAAGTTTATGTCTTGATGATCAGATGACTGGTGGGCGTTAAACTTAATTCACTCCAGCTAGACCAGAGATGTAATTATTCTCCTCGAAGAAGGTGCATGAAACATATTTTAATGTGCTTTAACTACTACGGAATATTAGTGTGTAATGGATAATCTTTTCTACCACAGATTACTCAAGGATAGTTTATTCTTAATAACAAAGGGAATGTCCTGAGTGGTCATTGTATGAAGTCAACAGTGAGCACCATAAAGTGGCATTTAGGACTGGTTTTGGAGAGATGCAGGCAATGCTTGTGCTTGAATATTGCCCCTCCAACTCAGTGTGTTTCTGTGTGTTGTGAACGATGTTATTGTGCCCAAAAAGCAAAGGTCAAATAGGGTCAGATATATGCTTTTAGATCACAGGGATCAAAAAAAGAAAACATGGTTGGAACTTGTGCAAGAATATTGCTATTGATGTGTCATCAATGACATAAGCTCCAAAAGGTAATAATGTACATGTGTGTGCATTGCAGACAGAAAGCGTGCATGTGTGGAGAAGTGGTACCGCCGTGCGCTGCTAAGATTTTCCAAATCAGTTACGTGATAATAAGGTAACCGCTGAAGTTTGTAAACGTGTTTAGTTGTTTGCAGTGGACACTACATAGTGCACTGGCTTTAAATCAGTAATCATTTTATAGTAACTTTTTAGTACTATAAAGGTTATTGACTTCTTAATCCAACCCCACAAAGGTTATGATATAATTCTTGTCTGTCCTAAGAGAAGTTGTTAGTGCATCCATCCATAGTTTCAGCATGCCTGCCGTTACTTTAATGGCTTTAATGCATGCTGACATGGCAATGGTCCATCATACATAAATGAAGGAGAAAAAACATGGATGTACAAAGAGAAAAAGTAAACTAATAACAATTATGTTTGTGGTTTACATGTGTAATCATTTGAGTGATTTATGTAATTAATTTCCTATTGATGCTGTACGATAAGAGATCGATGTGAAGTTCACCTTTCGACATAAACAGACACAAATAGAAAAAAAATAAAAGTTATATGTTTCAAGTCATTGCTCTACATTCTCTGAAATCACAGTGTCAAGTGTGGTCATGATATTGCTCAGGCCAAATGCGAAAACAACATGTATTATTTTACAGTAAAAATATTTTGAACAGTAATAGGAGTATAGGATATTCATACACCGAGAAAGTAACTGAAACGACAGGAAATTTGGAACTAAACACAATTGAGAACCTGGCCCTTAAATAATTATCTAGTGACGAAGAGATAACACCATACACCAAATAATTCTCCATGACTCCCTAAAAGGAGAAACAGTTGCTGATTAGCTTTTCAGATGTCAGGGCTTTGGAGTCAAGCTATGAGATATTAAAGTCAAATACTAGAACTTGAAGGTCCGTTGGCATTGAGACTTTACTTAAATATCCTACTTAGTATCCTTCAAAATTTATTTGCTAGTAAGAGCATTACAGAACCCCATAATTTGTTGTCTAAGTGGCAATACAGGGTAGTTGAAATGAAACAGTGATTCCAAGATGAGATAGCAGAAGAAGACCTCTCTTGTAGATAACTAGATTCGAACGGCGCGGCTCGCCGCGCGGCACTTGTAGATTCATTAATTTATTTGCCCGTGGTTGTCACATTTTATACAGATTATAAAAAAGCAACCTGGTTTTGAATGGTAAACAACCGTTATTTCATCATCCTATTGACTGGCTAATATCTGAGAAACTGATGTTGGCGTGATAAAAAATAATGTATCGAAATCTTGAAGTGAGCATCTATCATGTGCATAAAATATAACCTAAGAAAACCCTTCAAGTCAATATGTGAGTGAATTCTTTTAATCAAAAGGCATCCATTCATAGTTGCTCTCATTTTAAGCAATAAAAACAGAAGCAGAAAAACAATAGATGTGTGGCTTGGTTTCTAAAAAAAAAACAGGGAAAGTAATAAACAAATCTACACCACATTGCTATAGGGAGACATGATCTCAAACCCCCCAATGAGTTTCATGAACCAACAGTAATTCCAAAAGGCAGCGCCGGCTGGTCTCAACAGCATTATTAACAATAAGACATTCGGCACCCAAGACCTGGATGACGGCAGAACCAAAATATAGTCAACCACGGGTTGCTGCGGCAGTCAAGAACAGACACTATGTAGAGGTAAAATAAGTCTAGTCCTACTGGCGCGAAGCACTGCCACTTATGCCTCTAAGACCTATCAAGGAGAAGCAATGACATAATATTAGTTATGAAGAAATAAATCGGTAAATCATAAGATTCAAGAACACAAATTGGACTACTTACCATCAAGTACCAACTTGCGTTTTTTTACGATTTAAAGTAGTAACAACAGAGCTCAACACCGGCTTGTAGTTGTTTCCTTTTTTTTTGATGAACACAATGGGATTATTATTTGTAATGAGCTGTAGTACAGAGAAAAAGAACTGAGATATGTTAAGCGCCAACCATACCTAGCAATGTCTTTGTCAAGCCCCTGTATATGAATATAAATGAAATAGAAAGAACCAGGTTAGTATGAGCCACATAAACATTAATCTAATTGACTGAAGAATTTAGAATAAGAATGGCCTCTCCTCGGAGCCACATAAACATTAGTATGAACCAGGTTAGAGAGAGATAAAACCCTGGATCCTCCAATCGAGTGTTCATGCTGCTGGCCGTGAAACTCCTCCGCCACCAACTCATGCTCGCCTCTCCTCGGAGCACCTCGCTGGCCGCCGGCGTCGAGGTCTCCTCCGCCACCAACTCATCCTCGCCTCTCCTTGGAGCACCTCGCTGGCTGCCGTCGTCGAGGTCCAGTCTCGAGCCAGGCAGCGGTTAGGCTAGCACCTGGCGCGTGGGTGGACAGGGGTGGCCCGTCGAGATTTTTGCTGATTCATGCATCTCGTTGTGTACTTAGGTTGTGATTAAATTGCTCCAAAGCAACGAATAATCTAGCCAGGGAAAATAATGTGGTAATACTTCTCAGCAAAGAGCAGAAGTAAAGCTAAATTCAAGGTGTGTGGATCTAGGAATGTGCTCAACAGAAATATCAGGGATAATAATGACCAGAGTTGTTTCTAATTAGGAAAAACACTCAGACAATCTAGCCAGAAGAGGAGTTTCATTCGAAGATCCATGTCACAGAGGGATAAAAGCAATAAATGAGATAAAAGGAAAGAAACTTATATTGATGAATTACACGATGTATGTTGCCTGGTAGGAGCAACTTACTTGAGCCTAAGATCTGAACCTGTCACCGTCCAGCGCAAGGGACAAAACTTCACACCTTCGGATAAAAGTTTCAGGCCAAAATATGCATCGCCATATTCTTGATATTGCTGAAATCTCCATCTTAAATTGACTAAATCCTGTAGTAAAACAAAAGGTCACATATGACATAAGGCAGACTTCTGTACTTAATCGCAGAAAAAAGGGTGGCATCAAAGAACATGATTAAATAAGAACAGTTTCATACACTTCGTGTTACTTCCAAAATATAAATGTAAAACGACCTTTAGGAATATAAATGCATATGCTAACCTAGCAAAATTATCATTGTTTGATGTACCATGTTCACTCTCAGGTGAATAGCAAAACTCGTGACACAACACTGTAACCATTGAATGTTGCTTTTTCGTGCAAACTATTAGAGAATAAAGTGCAGTAGTTTATCTCATTTCAATACCATGCAGTTACAGATGAACATGAGCTATCATCTGGTATGTGTCTCATTGAAAGAGAGAAAAAATGGATTAACAGCTAGACAGCAACACACCTGTATGTTCCATCTCCAACAAAAGAAATCTTATTCTCTTGAGCCTTTTGGTAAATAAGTAAAGTGCTGATAGAAAAATGGATGTAGCGTGCATCTGATTCTGACACACCAGTATTCCATATCGTAGCAGAGCAGGAGCAACCATGTCACTGGGAAAAGGAAAATAGAAAGTTGAATAAGAGAAAATGAACCAAAGGAAAGTTGCATCCCTGTGTGGACAACCCGTACCTGTAGCGAGGGGCCCCTGCGACATCTCTTCTAATAGACAACACTTGTTGTAGAATTATAGGAACTGCATTTGTCAGCTGTTATAGTATGTGAGACCATATATCAGCAAACTAATTTTGAGTAGGCTACACGTGATCAACTGAGCCACTAATATTTCATAGCGACGCAATGAAACAATATATATAGATGTAATAACAAATAACTGCAGGGACTGTTCAACTTACAATAAAATTTGTATGCCTCTATTGAATCACAATTAATGCTTCTCTCCTGCCATCTGACACAGTTTGCTTACGACCAGGTTTGCGAGATGGTCTTTCATCTACATATAAGAAAAAGGAACACCGCTTAGAATTTAGTGTAGGAAGATAAATATAATGTCAAGAATGAGCTTGACTATTCATAGTTTATCGTAAGTTTTAATTCTCAAGCTTATTTTGAAGGATTCTACTACCTAATTTATTTTATTATGATATTTACATGATTCTTATTTCCCTACCTTCCAAACCCTTGGTTTATATCACGATACTGTAGTATCGTGTGTAAAGCATTTCACAAAAGCTTAGCAGCTACAAAGAAAGAATAGAGATAATTTCAAATGCAGAAACATCACACACTGTTGAATGGAAGCAGAAAGAAATCCCAAATTGCATTATTGTAATGCTTTGATGTTAGATTTCTTAACATATTGGACATTATCAGCAAATGAGATGGTATTATTATAAAACCTTGTTAGTAGAAACATATTCACTGCTTGCCAAGGGCTGATATAATATTGTCTTGGAGTGTGAATGGTGAACTACTGAGCTTAATCTTCAGGCCTACAGAGATGCAATGGATTCATGAAGAAAAAGAAAAAGAACAGGTTGGTCTAAAGACATGACCAGATCTAATACAGTCTATCTACTCAACGATATTGAGGCAATACTGCATTTTTAGTCAACCATTACCGTGGCAATTTCTACCCTGTGCGCCAAAAAGGATTGGCGGGTACAGAAAACCGTCTCTGGCGGACCAGAACACATGAGGGAGAGGAGCCAGGGATGTAGGCGGCAAACCTTGGGCAACCGCCGTGCCTCCTATTGTCGCCTTGCGTGAGAAAGAGGGTCCGGGGTGGACGACGCGGTGCTCGGTCCAAATATTCACAGAAATTCTTAGCGCACAATCTTCTTTACAGTTGATCATTTCCTTCCTAATCTTATCTCCTCTTTCATCACCTGCAATAATTCCTGCAAGATGCATAATTGTTTTTCTTCAACCATTTCATTTCATCGAACAGGTTGCATGCGCAAGACCAAATGCATACCTGTTGTGTATAATTCAGACCCAACGCTTCAACCAGATCATCACAAAACCAAAGTTCCATTTCCAGTGGCTAATGGCCCAGTTTATATAAAACCTGAAGAATTCAACACCGCTTTGATCAGTCACGAAAAATAGTCCCATGGCAGATTTCACTATGAAGAATTCAACACCGCTTGCCTTCTGGGAATCATTGCAAAGAGGAGGCTAGAATGATAAAGCTAAAATAAGCAAACAAATAATCCAAAATGAAGAATGTAAGCTGAGAAAATACTATAGGTCTAGCATAGAAACTATCACAGGAGCAGAAAACTCATCACATCTCATTGCAACTAAATTTTGCCAACACGCAGCTTGTATATTGGGACCGATGACAAACGATAAGCTATATATATTATGTAGAAAGTTTGGACATTTGAATCCACCAAAACCTATTAGAAATGGAATACAAAATTTATGGATATCAAACAGAAAAACTAAGAAGCATTGAAGCTTATGGGTAAGAGCAATAAGGACACCATGGATAAAAGTACTCATAGTACACCGAAGTTGCATGAAACACATATAGGTTCAATGGTTATGTATGGAGACCAAACAATAGGATTTAGAAATACTCTAACCGTCAGCTATTATACCAATGTTATCGGTAAATTATTAGACCGCAAGAGAGGTGCACCTGGACCAAAATACATTGGATACCAAACAATAAGAACTTTTGGAATCTTGAGGTTAACTATTGTGCAAAATAATTTATGGAATCTTGAGGTGCACCGGCAAGGAGTACGCACTTAGATTTATGGCTGCATAAAAAGTAAGAGACGAACAGAAAAAAGGAATGCCACTACCTTACAGAATGCAGCGGACGACCTATAACAGCAACCAACCCACAAATGAAGTGTCTGAAATCCTCCCCTGGCAAAATAAATCATTAGGTAAGGACAGAAAATAGCAACAAAAGGGATTTAGAAGTCATGTACACGAACAAAAACCGTAAGCTCATGTACTCACCTGCTGAACAATGGCAATTTTCACACAGAAAAGAACATCAAGAAACCAACGAACAATCCTGGAACCTACAAAAGGGCAAAAAGCATGCAAGCCATGAAAAAAAACACAACCAAACCTAAGCCAAGCATCAAATATTAATTACTGTAGAGAAGATTTGAGCATTGATAGGTACTGAATGCATTTGTCTTAACTAAACATGAAATTCCTTTCATGTCAGATATTCCTAATCTTTAGTTAAATTCATGCAATTATTAATCAAAATCAACTACCCGAAATATTACAGAAAACAGAGCATCCTTCAGTTCATTGTTCTGTCTTGTGTGCATTACATTCACACAATTCTTGCTCAAAATCAACTACCCTGAAGAATTACAGAAAACGAAGCATCTTTCAGTTTATTGTTTTGTCTTGTGTGCATTTCTGAGCATTAACAGGTACTGTATTTTCCTTCTCATGTACTAAACATGAGAATGCATTTGTCCTAACTAAACATAATGTTCCTTTCTGCCAGCTAGATAACTAACTACCCGTGGACAGCAAGAACCTCTGCTATTAATCTGGGCACTGCATTCACCTCTATGCATAGCACCCGATAGGAAAACAAATTAAGTTTTTTTAATTGGATAGCACAAAGAACCCAGAAACTGCATCTATCTCTGTTCATAGCCAACCAGTAGCTCAACAAATACAGAGAAAGGGCCAAACACCAGATGTACTTCGTGAATGTTTCAACAAACTGGTGCCTTCCTATTCTAATGGAAATTTCAACTGGTGGCTCATCAATTTTATGATCAGAAAGACAACCATAATAACAGCAAAAATAAAAAATGGAAAGACCTAGAGAAGATGTGGCTGTAGTACCATTGTTTTCAGCTCCACAGGCGACAGATCCATCTTGATGTTTGGCCCTTGGACATGACACCGTGCGCTCCCGCTGCATCGACCATTTTGTGTTTCTCACGTACAGAGAGAGAGAGAGAGAGAGAGAGAGAGAGAGAGAGAGAGAGAGAGAGAGAGAGAGAGAGAGATTGAAAGAAGCTCACCTGCGCTGAATGCTCCACGCTGCAGCGAGCTATCCGTGGCAGTCAGCTGGAGAGAAGGGGCTCTGGAGGCCGGGGGCCAGGCCAACGGGCTGCTGCCTGCTGTCCGTCGTCCTTCCCCACGGACTGTGCCGTGGAGCCTTGCTGCGCTCGGAATGGCATCACAAGAATCTGAAAGTTACACCCATGAACTAAGCAATCACAACTTAGGAAATGCCAATTCTGAACTAAGATGCATATGCAGCAAGCAACATGTTTGTTCTAAGCTCTAGCATACTACTACTTGCCAATGTGAAGTGCCTGGAGAAAATGCCCGACATCTGACTATAACCCCGAATGGTTTAGTTACTGGAGTACACTATCAGTGCCGCCTGTATGTCCGGCATGCTCAGGAAGAACTTCTGCTCACGTGAAAAATATAAGAATTTGATTATACCAATTAATTAGAAAACAACTGAATGCGCGTAGACATAGTAAATCTAAGTGATTCCATGGTCATGTCATCAAGTAATAGACATATCGAAGATTGCAAATAAAAAATGGGCAATCTTAAATACATCACTACAGAATTGATAAATCTATGATAAAGTATTTATGATATTAGACACAATTACCTAGATGCACTGAGCTGGAAGATATTGATCTATGCATTGCAAGGCACGCCTCAGGTGACCATTAATTGCGACATCCGTGACCACAGCTCACATTGCTGTACTGCATCCGTGAGCACCATCCTGTATGCCGCTGCCAAACTCTCCTACATGCTATCAGTGAGCATTATATGACTCATACAATAATAGGTCTAAAATGGCAATATTCCATGCTCAAATTTAGTGTAGGCAATTCGCAATGAAAATATGCTACTCTAATCCATCATAGGTGTTCATGCTACCACATGGTTTTGACTGAGTAAGTGGTGAATGGCATAGATCAAGTGGGTTACCTGCAAGCAGGTCGTAGGGCAGTGCGGCTTGAGGGCGCAGTAGTGTTCGGGCGTTGCTGTCTAGCTCACAAATGCGTCATGTGTCGCTCCTGTGCTCCAAGAGAGGCGGAAACTATGTCCTCATGGTCTTGTTTTCAACCTCTACGGCTTCCATGTATGTCTTCAGCTGCAAACACGAAACTGTTTTGTGAACATGAGCAAAAAAGAGCTGCAAATCAAGTGCGGGTGAGAGATGCAAGGTTAAGCAGTCATTACACTTTCAGAATCAGCCGTGCATAGGATTTTTTCTGCTGTGACTTCGATGCAATGTAATCTGAACAGCAAAACATCAACCAGGTCACTGGTTGACAGAAAAAACAGATGAATAAGAGCAGGTGAATCAAAAGAAAATAGCATATACCTCCATGTGTTTGTATCTGGACTCGGCGCTCGATGACTGTCGAACACGGTGTCAATCTTATGCAAGGGGAACATGTGGTGGCGTTGAGATTGGCCGGAGCAGACATCCGTGCGCCACTTCTTCTCGCTGCCAGCACCAATCTCATGGAGAGGAGGAGAGGGCGTGGAGAGTAGGGAGATGCAGCAGGCGTGCAGCGGCCACCCAGCTTCTCCTGTTGAACGCCGTGCAAGCAGAGGCTAGGTGCAGCAGTGCACCAATGATTAACGAAACAACCTCCTGCAAAAAAAAGGCAGCCATGAGAGATACACCAATAGATGGAATTAAACACTAATTTGGTCTAACGATATGCAATAACCAAGCAAAATCGAAGGTTTGAAGAGTCCGAGATGTACGCACAAGAAGATAAAATTCGACCAGACCAGATTTGATAAACTGGGCGATTTGGGGATCTTAACTGTGGTGGAGAGCTTACTGCGTACCAGAAAAAAAGGAGAGGGAGATAGAAACCTGTGATTTGTAATGGGGAGATGATTACCATCTTGGAGACGAATAATTCCAAATGAGAAGTTTCTCAACTGGGATTAGGACCCTCGATCTAGATAGCTGGAAGAACATGGCAGCAAAATTTCATAACTAAATGCACTGTGTAAATCAAATAAGAGATGGGAGAGAGAGGGAGAGAAAAGGTACAGATGCGTACCTTCAATCTGGGCATGGAGACGCGGATGAGGGTGCTCGGCGGCGGAGGAGTTCGCTGGCGATGGGGAGGCGGACGGCTGGGCGAAGAAGACGCTGCAGCTCCCCCACGTGGTCCTCCTCGCGGCTGTGGCTGCGGATCGAGCGTCGGAGACAAAGGCGGCCCGATTTAACACCTATGTTGAGGACGATGGCGTCTCTTCTTCTCCCCGGTGTGCAATCGCTGGACTTGGTGGTGGAGGAGGACGGAGCTATAGGTCGAGTAGGCGCCGCCGTGAAGGTTCAGTCTCGGGCAAAGCAGCGGTCCTCGATGGCTAGTCGCCACCATCAGCGGCGGCCCTCGGCACCCTCGATGGCTAGTCGCCACCATCAGCGAGAGGACGGTGGAGACCGAGATCGAGATCGAGATGCAGCCTAACCTAGATCGAGAAATATCTGGTCTAGGGTTTAGAAGGGAGGAGGCGCCTCGTATATAAGCTGGCGGCGGCAGGGAGGGCAAGGGTGGAGGCGAGAGAGGGCAAGGGCGACGGCGACCGCCGCCTGTAGCTCCCGCACCCGTGGTCGCCTCCCGCTCCGCCACGGGCCGACGACCGCCGTCGTCTCGCCAAATGGGAACGCAAAATACCGTTTCTGCCCCTAGAGTTCGGTAGAATCACGTGCCCTGCCACCGCGTCGTGACGCCCCCATCCCGAAGTGCACGTCGATACGGTCCACCCCACACGCTGCCAGGCGGGCCCGGGAAAAACTGGGGCCCACAGGCAGCGACACAGAGTACGTCCGTGCGGGTACAAATCGACCGGCCGACTGGGGATCGCTAGAGAATGGACGGCCAGGATTCAATCTGATGTCTAAAGGACGGCCAGAAGCTCTAAACTCTGAGGAGCGTCCTGGCACCCCCAAGGATGTTATCTTTAGATGCACACGAACAAATCAACAGTCATGTCCGCTTCAAAATTCAATGACACTTAATGTTCAGAAGGAAAAGAAATGTATGTATTACTGGGTTCTAGTCTTTTAGAATTTGATTGGAATTGCTAATTAACAGTATATCACATTTCAAGTTACTCAAAAGAAATAGGAAAGAGTCCTCTACGAGTACTTATCACTACCTATGTTTTGTAACTATGTGCTCCCATTGATCTTGACACAGTTATATTTTTCTGCACAAAGGTTCCATAACGTAGTGCACCTCAGCACATGCTTTACCATGCAACCATTAACCCAAGTAAGTGCGTTTCATTTTCTCAAATGAGTAAACCACTCAAGGAAAAGATTGCTAGCGAAGCCATTTCAACGGAAATTAGGCATGACAGAAACCAAACCTTTAATACATTACGTACTGCAATGGATAAAACAGTCGAGAACTTTATAGATGAGTCATATCTCTGTTACTTTCAACAAGTACATGCTTTGTTCGTCAGCTGAAGCTACGCACCAACAACTGAGTGAAACTTCATATGGGGGCCACTGACATGCATGTGCTTCTCTTCTGTTGGACACCACTTATGCCCATGATACAAATGAATTCGTCGATATATGTGGCTAGTGGCCAAGTCTACTTCAATCCTGCCAAACTCATTATGTTAGATCAGTGGCGGAGACAGGGGGGCATACATCGCCGGAGTAATCGGGTAATCGCCCACCGCCACCGCCGGCGACCAGAGGCTTCTCAGAGAAGGTACAGTCGGAATCGGGAAAAGAAAAGGAAGAGAGAGGTTTAGAAATAAAGGCCTCGGCACGGCCCATGAACCCATCAGACCCACCCATCAATTAGCTTGTCTCAAAAAAATTTCAATTAGCTTGTCGAGGGAAAAAAAACTGTTGCCGCCAAATTTCGAATCCGACTCCGGGACGAACTCGACGAGCCAACCGTGACAGCCACGCAATCACACGCCCCGATCGATATTATCCCCACCGAACCCCACCGATCCTATTCGATATCGCTCTTCCTCCACAGCCTCTCTCTCTCTCCACTTCTTGATCGCCACATCACACGAGCTCCGATTCTTGATTCCGAGATACAGACTGCGATGATGGCTCTCGCTTCAGGCTCAGGGTTCTGCGCCAGCGCCGATTCCGTCACCTCGCCGCCGTCGTACAACCCGGGTACGCCGTCCTCGCCGCCGTCCCACTACGGCCTGGTGCTGATGCCGACGGACGCCACCTTTTTCTTGGGCTTCGACGTCGGCTCCAGGTCCTACCACGAGGATTACAGGCCATCGAGCTCCTCCCTGGATTACTCGCCGTCGAGCCGTCTGTCACGCGGCGGGTCGCCGGATTACACTCCGTCAGAGTCGTCCTCTGCTGCTTCACCTTACTACGCCTCGTCGACTACTCCGAGCCGCGCCTCTTCGCCGGATTACACGCCCGGCACGCCGCCTCGGTCATTCCTGGAGTCCGACGCCGAGTCGCGCATGCCACCGGACTACACGCCCAGCACGCCGTCTTCGTCCCACCAGGAGTCTGTCGACGACGAGTCGCGCATGTGGACGGACTACTCACCTAGTACGCCGACTTCGTGGGGCATGTCCACGGACTACACGCCCAGTACGCCGTCTTCGTCGCCCATGTCGCCGGACTACATGCCCAGCACGCCGTCTTCGTCCCGCCAGGTGTCAGACTACACGCCCAGTGCGCCGTCTTCGTCGCCCATGTCGCCGGACTACACGCCCAGCACGCCGTCTTCGTCGGCCCTGCTGTCTGACGCCGAGTCGCGCATGTCGCCGGACTACACGCCGTCGACTCCTACCAGCCGCGCCGCGTCGCCGGACTACACGCCTAGTACGCCACCTCCGTCGCCCCTGGTCTCTGACGCCGAGTCGCTCATGTCTACGGCTCGCCGCCGTCACCATCCGTACCAGAGGAGCAGCGCCAGCACGTGCTCCTCGCGCGCCAGCCGGATCAGCCGCAGCAGGCATCACCGAGACCGAGCCTTGGGGTTTTAGACATTTGTAATACTGTAGAAGAGATATTGGATTCTCTATGTATAAATCTTAAGATTGTATTTCTGCTTGTCCTTTTTCTTCGAAAATATTGTATTATTCTAAATGATTGACGAATATAGGTGCATCGATCTTCTAGCGAAGATTTGAGATTATTCTTGGTATCCTGTTCCGTTGTTGCTTCAGATGGCTTACAGTTCCTCGTTTCTGACAGATGCAATGGTTTCTTCATATTAAATCTCTATCCACCTTCAGTGAGATATGTAAATCTTATCTGCTATATATTCTCACTCGGACCAACAACTGCAATTGACATCTTTTGTGTGTAATATCTGAGCGAAGCATCTGTTTTCTTGAAGGGCCATTGGCCGATCTTTATTAAGGTAGAAAGAGAGAGTACAACATGCCGCACGAGTAGTGCAAGCAAACCGTTACAGGAACAGCGCCCAGCTATGAGCACGAGTAGCCGAGGCCGTGCCAGACAGACCTGGGCAGCGGCAAGGCAGGAACACGAACACCGTGAACACCCACAGCCTACAGGGAGAAATCAGACCGCGATGATGCGGCCAGCGGATCGCCACACCGCTATGTCCTCGCGGATGCCTTCAAAAACGAGCTCATCACCATGGCTAGAGTTCTCGAAGATCCTGCTGTTCCTCTCTTTCCATAGCTTCCAGTGCACAAGAATGACGACCGTGTCGAAGTCGCGGCGCAGGTGCTTTGGCACGCACTTCCTAGCTCGAATCCACCAATCCTCCGTAGAGGGGAACGCCATGCTCGGGATGGGGAAGTCCGCATTCGTCTAGGCCCTGATCCTCTGCCAGACACGAGAGCTGAACGGGCAATGCACAAACAGGTGGGTGCACGTCTCCGGCGTCGCAAGGCAGAGCTGGCAAGTGTCGCTATGTGGCCATCCACGTTTCTGCAGATTATCCGCCGTCAGGCACCTCTGATGCACAGCGAGCCACATGAAGAACTTGCAGCGTGTTGGGGCCTTGGACTTCCAAATCGGTCCAGCGCAAGGGAACTTGGTGTTGGCGATGAAGAAGAGCTCGTAAGCGCTGCTGGTGGAGTTCCCGTCCTTGGAGCACCGCCACACCAACTTGTCTTCCTCGCCGGGTTGCAGCTGGATCGTGAGTAGCAGGTCCCAAACGCGCAGGTATTGCGCAAGCGCCGTCGTGGAGACTCCGCCCTGCACATCACGGACCCATCTCCGATTCCGTAGAGCATCGGCAACAGAGATGCCAGAGTCGCGGATGAACGTCGCCAGGATGGGATAGGAGTCGAGGATGGACCGTCTAGAAGGCAGCCAAGCGTCAGACCAAAACCGTGCACGCTCGCCGTTACCGAGCTTGACGAATGTGGCAGCTTTGGTGAGAGCCATGGCGTCAGCGTCATCCTGTTGTGGCACGAGACACTAGGGCCGCGGATCCTCAGCCCACCGGAGCCACGGCAGCGGCAGCGCATAGCACATCCAAAGAGCCGGAGGTTGAGTATGCCAAGCCCGCCATACCTCGTCGGCATGCAGACCCTATTCCATGGCAAGAGGCAGTGTCCGCCGCTGATTTCTTCTTCTCCACGCCATACGAAGGCGCGACAACGGCGGCAGATGATCTTCAGCGCCCAGACCGGTAGCTGCAGCACTGCCAAGAAGTGCAGGGGCAGTGCCATGAGCACCGAGCGGGTGAGGGTGAGTCTTCCACCCGGGTTCAGCAATTTGGGCATCCAACCCGACAGCTTGTCCGAGAATTTGTCAATCAGCAGCCAAATATCGGCTCTGCTCAACCTTCCAACGGTAAGTGGCAGCCCCAGGTAGCGTATAGGAAAGTCAGATAGCTGGCATTGGAAGAGGTTGGCCACCGAAGTCGCGGTGTCCGGGTCACATCTGATGCAAGTGATCGTGCTCTTGTTCTGGTTGATCTTCAAGCCGGAGGCCTCCGCGAACAGCTTTAGAATCGAGAGAACAACCTCACAGTCCGTCGGCGGGGGGCGGAAGAAAACCACGGCGTCATCCGCGTAGATTGAGGCTCTCGGCACCCTAGGGTTTAGGTTCAGGTCCGTCAGAAGTCCTCTATGCACCGCCCACTGGAGCATTGCTTGCAAAGCGTCCATCGCCAGGATGAAGAGCGCCGGAGAGAGCGGGTCGCCTTGGCGCACGCCACGCGCGAGGCGGAAGGAATCACCACGGTCTCCATTGATGCAGATGGAAGTGGTAGCCGAAGAAAGCAGGCAGCTGATCCAGAACCGCCAACGTGAACCAAACCCTCTGCGCCGTAGTACCTCTAGGAGGAATTCCCATGACAAAGAATCGAAGGCCTTGGAGATATAAATCTTGAGGAGGGTTGCAACGGACTTCTTCCTGTGCAAGAACCTCGCCGTGTTGCGGACAAGCTTGAAGTTCTCGTGGATGCTGCGACCGCTGACGAACGCACTCTGGGCATGAGAGATGAGCTTTGGTAGCAGCGGAGCAAGGCGGGCGGCAAGAAGCTTGGTGAAAATCTTGGAGAAGCTGTGCACTAGACTGATAGGGCGGTAGTCCTTAATGTCCAGCGGGTTCTCATTTTTGGGTAGCAGCACCATGATCGAAGAATTCATGCACCCAAGGCTCTGGCAGTGGCCCTGATGAAGATGTTGCAGCGCCCGAAGCAGATCGTCTGCGATTATGTCCCAGCAAAGCTTGTAGAAGAGGCCAGAGAACCCATCTGGTCCTGGAGCGCGATCCGAGGGCAAATCCATGATCACCTTGCGAACATCCTCCCGTGAAAAAGGAGCCTCAAGAGCCGCAGCCTCCGGCGCAGCCAAGACGCCAAGATCAAGGCTGTCCAGGTTCAGAACCTGCTCACGGGTTGGAACAGAGCCCATGATGTCCGCAAAATAGTCGGATGCAAGGTTGAGCTTGTCTTCTGCGCCTGTGGCCACCCTGTCCCCGGATCGGAGCACGGGGATGAGATGTTTGCGGCGTCGACCATTCGCCTTCATGTGGAAGTACTTTGTATTGGTGTCACCTTCCTGAAGATCACGTACCCTCGCCCTTTGTCGCAGCCGGACACGCTCAAGAGATGCCAGGGCAAGGCATCTGCCCTTGAGGAACGAGCGAAGCCGCCGTTCATCTTCCGAGAGCTGTCTGCTCTCCATGGCGCTATCAAAACGGAGGATCAACTCGTTGGCCACCTGGAAAAGCAAGGCATTGGCGCTCTGCTTGCGTTGGTCCCATTGTCGCAGTGCCTTCACCGTGCGGCGCAGCTTGGCATCGAAGATAAAGATAGGATCTTGAGAGGTCACCTCCTGTTCCCAGGCCTCTTTCACAACCTCAAGAAAGCCGGGGAGTTTGGTCCAAAAGTGTTCAAACCTGAACCTGAAATTCCTTGGACGGGCTGATGAGCAAGAGAGCAGAAGTGGCGTGTGATCGGAGATGCTGGAGCTTAGCGGCAGCAGGTCGCTTATGGGATGTATGTCTTCCCAGGAGGAGGGGAAGAACACACGATCTAGTCTTGCCTGTAGCGCCTCCTGTTGTCCATTGCTCCACGTGTACCGTCTGCCCACTAGCGGCATGTCTTGCAAACCAAGCGTGTTCATAGTATGCCTAAACCTGTTCACCATGCGCCTGTTGATCCTTCCATTACTCCTGTCCTCAGCATTGCAAACCAGATTAAAGTCACCGTTAACAACCCACGGTAGCTGCACTGTCGCTCCAAACTGAGCGAGCTCGTCGAGGAAGCGGATTTTGTCAGCCCGTAGTTGAGGTCCATATACTGATGTAACCATCCATCTTTTATCATCTGCCCGCGATCGCACTTCTGCTGAGATGGAGAACTCTCCTTGATGGCAGATGTTAACTTCTAAGTCTTCCGATTTCCAAGCAATGATGATGCCCCCGCGAGTTTCATCCGACGGCAGATACAGAAACCCATCAAAAGCTGGCCCCAAAGTTTCAGAGATGATTGCCACATCAACAAACGCCAATTTAGACTCCTGAAAACACACCATAGCCAGCCCTAAATTCTGAATAAAAAGTCTTATTGCATTGCGACGGGCACGACAGTTCAAGCCCCGCACATTCCAAACAAGCACCCTAAGATCGACAGCCATTAAAAGACAGGGAGAACACCACAGTAGGCAAGGGCGGCCGCCTAGGCGCCGCACGGGTCGAGCTCTGTGGGAAGAGCAAAGGCAGCAAAGCCATCTTGCACCGGCTCATCAAAGGCTATGCCGTCAGGGTCGAAGAGAGCGGCGAAGGCGCGGAGGTGCTGCGGCGCCATCTGGTCCTTGAAGAGGCCGAAGTACTCATCTTGAGCTTCAGTCGAGATCGTCTCCTCCGATCAATACTTTTTAAAGGGCCGAAACACTGAATCGATCAATACACCGAATCAAGCATTTCTGAAGATTCTCCTACTGTTCTACGCCGTCCGTCGATGAAGACAGAGTCTTACCCTGTTAGGCTGTTACTCCGCTTGCGACAAACTAACAGTGGAATTGATAGAACACCGGATTTGTGCAACATACGTTACATACCGGCAATGGATGGAGATTTGTACCTGTACTTTGGGTGCCCAGTTTTATGTAATACATGCCATATTTGATCACGGAATAGCTCACTGATCAACAGGGCGGTGTATACGCCAGGAAAACAGACGAAATAGGCCGTAGCCCCGCTATATAAATATAGCAACAACCCGATACAACCAACAGTCACGCAATGTTGGGGCGGCAGCAAACATACACCCAAAGCAAGGGGAAGAGAAGAAAAGAAGAAGAAACAAAAAGGAGACATAGGCGGATCGACTAAAACGATGGTGACCCGCAACCGCTGCGCCCTCTCCCACAGAGTACCACCACGCTCCTAGCCCCGAATCGACGAGTACCAAGAAGCCCCTTCAAGAAGGGACGCCATGCTGCTGCCCGGACCAGTGCACTGGTCCTAGGGTTTCCCCCGGCACGGAGGGAAGCGAAGGGTAGCCTCGACGCCCTTCAGGAAGGAAGGATGCCACCCGGAGGCGGCACCGCGTCGGTGTCGAACAGATCGACAAGGATTTCTCCCGAAACCCCTTCCACCACCCCGGACGACCGGTAGCACAGGAGCCCCGCGAGGACGAGCCTTGAACCCACCAGACTAGCCGCCCACCACCATGCGCCAACGAAACCGAAGTCACCACCATCGTCGTCAAACCGAAGTAGTCGTCAAGCTGTCTGCCAGACGAAGGTGAGGAGTATGAACCGGGCGCAGCAGTACCGCGACCGAGCGGGAGGGAACAACCTCCACCGCCGAGGACGGTAGTCGACCGGACGGGGCAGCATAGCACACCAGTCTCTGTCAGGTCCGGCCGAGCCCAGCGGGCCCGTAAAGCCCCCATGGGGGCATACCAGTCCTAATGGAGTCCGGCCGGTCCCGAAACGGGTCCGTGAAGCTCGCCACCACGCTGCAACCAGGTCGGTCGCCGTTGCCGCCGCACCTGCATCCTCTACCTCCCCTACATCTGCAGAGCGCACCGCAGGTCAAACCGGCCCGCCCTGACCCAGATGGGCCCGACGGGCCCAGATCTGGGCGGCATGGGCCATCCGGGCGACACCGCTGCACGCCGCCGTCCGCTGCACAGCGCCACCCCGCTGCAAGCTCGTGGCACCACCGTCCAGCTACTCCCGGCCGTAGCCGCGCCACCGCCGCCCGAAGAACACCGCTGTCGAAGGAGGCCGCCCCGCGAGGCACCCAACACGAGCGGGAAGAGGACAACCGCCGCCGCCGGCCACGCCCGAGCAGAGCTCGGCGGCGCACGCCGACGGCGGCGGTAGGGAGAGGAAAAGATGGGCCGGCGAGAGCAGGGAGCTTGGGGGCCGCTGAAAGGACAATGATGTCGCCTAGAGGGGGGGTGAATAGGCGATTAAAACTTTTCCGGTTTAGGCTTGCTAATTGCGGAATAAAACTAAGTGTTTAAATAACAAGCCAACAACCTAAATAAACTAGGCTCACCTATGTGCACCAACAACTTATGCTAAGCAAGACAAGCAACAAGGTGATAGCAATATAGAATACTTCAAGCACGAAGGCTATCACAATGTAAAGTGCATAAGTAAAGAGCTCGGGTATAGAAATAACCGAAGCACGCGGAGACGAGGAAGTATTCCCGAGTTCCTCCTTGAAAGGGAGTACGTGTCGTTGGAGAGGTGTGAACCGACACAACGGTTCAACAACTACAAAGGTTTCACCCTCTTCTCCGATGAACCGCACCACAAAGGTTTGGTTCACCTTCCACTATCGGTATTCCTTCGAGGTGGAATCCGGAGCCTTTCAACAACAATCCGAGGCACAACCCACAAAGGGATTGGGGGCTCCTGAACGGCTTCAACAACAATCCGAGGCACAACCCACAAAGGGATTGGGGGCTCCCGAACGGCTTCAAGTGACCACACAAGGGTCCAACCACCACAAAGGCGTCTAGGGCCCGAAGACTCAAGAGTAACAAGTTCACAAGCTTTCAACTTCCACGAATCCTCGTGGAGAGCACACCGATGCACCAAATGCAAAAGGCAAGAGCACAAGTGCTCAAGTCCTCCACTCTCAAATTCCAACAAAGCAACAAATGCTTATGGGGGAATAAAAGAGGAAGAACAAAGAGGAGAACCACTCAAGAACTCCAAGAACTAGATCCACTATGTTCCCCTCACTTAGAGGAGATATTGATTGGTGGAAATGTAGATCTAGGTCTTCTCCTTCAATCCTCCAAAGATCAAAGAGTTTGGGTGGAGGGATTGGGAGATATCAAGGAAATGAGCTTGCAACAATGGAGGAGAGAGAAAGCAAAGGTTGCTGGGCTGAACTTGCTGGCTGGAGGAAGGTGGAGGGGTATTTATACCCCTCCCAGAAAAGTAGCCGTTGCAGCCAGATTCACACCGGAGTTTCCGCCAAAGTGGCCGGAGACTCCGGCCTGCACCGGAAACTCCGGCCCCCTGGGGGCGGAAACTCCGGCCCCCACCAGGGGGTGAACCATTTCCAGACGAGAAAAGCACAGGCATAAACTCCAGCCCCTGGGACCGGAAACTCCGGCCTATTGGGCCGGAAACTCCGGCCCCCACCAGGGGCTGAACAAGAAAACACTCTCCGAGGAAAACCAAGGACCGGAGACTCCGGTCCAGAAGACCGGAGACTCCGGCCTGAAAACAGTGAAACTGCAAAGCCTGAAATGCAATAACTTTCTCGTATGAACTCCAAATCGGGTGAATCCAATTGCGTTGGAAAGGTAACGACGAGTGTTATCACACAGAAAGTGGAAATATTAAGGGTCACAAATATAGAGGGGATACCACACATGGGAAGGTGTGGACCCTAACTCGAAGGTGGACCGGTAATATTTCCAACACGAAAACGCAACAAGTTTTCAATAAGAAATCCGTTTTCGAAGAACTTGGGCTTGTCATGAAGATCACGACAAGCACCAAAACCCAACAAGGAGAAAAGCCAAATAAGAACTAAGAAAGATGATATGCCAAGTATGCAAAGGTATGAGCTCTCCACAAAGATGCGATCAAGTTACTCACTTGAGAACCCCTCTTGATAGTACGCCGTCTATCCTAAAACCCGGTCTCCCACTAACAACATGAGACCGGTAAAATAGAAAACCTATCAAGATCATACCTTTGCCTTACGCATTCCACTTGAGCTCGATGATGACGATCTTGACTCTCTCAAGTTGGAACACCTTTCTTGATTGTGCTTACTAGCACATGCTTGATGAAGACTTATCCAAATGCTCCCCCATACTCCATTATGGGAAAGCCTCGCTAAGCTCCGTCTTCATGTCTCCTTTGCACTTCATCTTCTACACATGATCATTCTTCATATAAACCCTTAAATAGAGCATTGGTCATCATGCCATCTTCAAGAGTCCAACACATGAACTCCAATGGACAAGATCTATAAGAATATCTCAATGTAAATATTAGTCCATAAGGAGTGTCATTAATTACCAAAACCACACATGGGGGCAACCATGCACTTTCAGCCGCGCCGGCCGCCGCGGGGGCGGCGCGGATGCGGCGAGGGAAGGGGAGGAGGGAGGGAGGAGGCGGAGCGGCCGGGGGGAGGCTGCGCGGCCCGCCGGCGGCGCGGTCGCGCTAGGGTTTTCTCGGGGACGGGAGCTCTCCTCACGCCGGGCAAACAGGGCGACGGCCCCGGGACATAAGAAGAAGAGGGCCTCGAATAATAAAAAATAAAATAAAGTACTCCCTCTGTTCACAAAAGGATGTCTGAATTTTGGCTGTACGGAGGTTTTACTCTCGTATACCATAACCCTGTTATACGAAGGAATCCTTTTTAAGATTTTTATATTTTAAATGAATACAATAAGTGGTGCCCCTATAGCGAATTTCGTTAAAAAAAATAAGAAACCAAATCTATGTCCTTGAGGATTTACCTGAGTGACTGAGTTATACATCCACTTTCCAAACCAAATGAGCTAAACTCACTTCTTTTTTTAGGAATTAAAAATATTGTCAAAAAATCTGAATTTTGTTGCACTCAACGATTATCAAGTGTTCTACTCATGTAAAAAAATGGGGCTGGTAAATTGCTCTCATTGACTTATGGGCAAAAAGTAAAATTTCTGACGAATATAGCGTGTATATACTATATAGCGGTACTTTAGGCAAATCTTTTTACGCAGGGTGCACTAAAATGTTTTTTTGGTGAAACTTTTTTATGGATACAATACTGGATAATATTGCCCGAATACTTGTTTTGAACTTTTTGTCTTTTTGAACATTACAAAATCATATATCAGGATAGATTGTATCCAGATTCTCCTATGAATTTTTGACGTCTCTAACTCCTATATTATTACCTCATATAACAGACTACTCACAAATCTATAAATAGCGACTATCGACCTTAGATTATATTAACAATTGCACTAGCATGGTTGATCAATATTATTGACGTGGGCATGCCCTTCGCGTGCCCACACTATCAACGTACCTGGTGCACAATCCGGCTATGGCCCACCTCGTGGTCAACTTACGGCCCACAAAGCATGGCCCAACAACGAGGCCCATGAGCAAGAAGCGCGCCCCAAGGCAGGTGCAGCCGTGGTAGCAGCTTTCCTTACCTGTAAATCTTGTCGGTTGAGAACTCACGAGACCCGGTCTACTATATAAAAGCTAGAAGGACCGTCGATCCAGGTCCGCAATCCTCCATATTTCAAGCCCTAGCGAGATCGCATCTCGCCGAGACGCCATTGTAACCTTGTACACATCTCGAGATCAATACCCACACAAGCAGAAAGTAGGGTATTACCTCTCTGAGGTCCTGAACCTGGTTAAATCCTTCCTTGTCAGCCGACGATTACACTGGCGTTACTACGATTACACCGGCGCTACTACCTTTCTCCCCTCATGAAACCCTAGGTGTACTAACAATGGGATTTGATGTGGTAACCCCACTTCAATAATATTACACATAAAAACAAACCAATTAAATCGGTCGTGGTTAATTCAACTTGGTTGTTATGTCCAAGTTAAGTACTATAATCAATATTATTGAAGTAACAAGTATAAATCATCAGCAATTATTAGCCATAACTAAACCACGGTAAGTTTAAGACACATTTGACCAAGTAAAAAAACATGTCAACTATTCAATTTAATATTCTAAAAGTTTCTATATATTTCCTTACACATACACTACACACCTCTATAGATATTTGCTAGGTTGTATGCATTGAAATCTCTATCAAACTATTTCATAATACTGTACTAAAAAATAGAGAATAACATCCACACGATACTATACATGTACCCTATATATATAATTCATCAGTTGTAAGAACAATAAGGAGTCGTGCATTTTCTCTTTTTTCACATTTAAGATGAATTTGTATATTGTTAAGAATAATATCTCACAAATAACTTTTGCATAACTAATATTTATTTTCAATGATTACAACTATATAATGGAAAACAATTGAAATTGTATTGTATAGTTAATAATGTTAACAAAGTATACAACATATATTTTGTTAAAACCATAAAAGGTGAAAAAGAACTAAGAATTTATAAAATTTTAGTGTAATTATATTTATTTAAATCGCCTTGGGTCTAAATGTTAATTGGAAAAGCCCTCCTGACTAGTCTATTATATGAGCCTAAGTGGAAGAGCTTCTCTGGCCAGACCTTGCAACGGGTTTGTTGTATTCTGTTCGAGAATTCAAAAACTTTAGGTGTGCGGCAGATTGTAGGCATAGTTGTATCTCTTTGCTTTCAAACTAAATTCTCTAGTGTTGAGTATTTTTTAGTCGATCAATCATCATGATCCGTTTAAATCAACATATTATCTACACGATGCAACGTTATAAATAATTCGGTGTGCACCAGAAGTAAAGGAGCTCCATGAAAACCGTGCTCGTTATCGAACATGCACTTTGAATCAAATTATTTGATCACACATGCACATACGCACGCACTCTCGCGCACGAAACACCATCTAATCTAGATTAGATGCATGAGCCATCTTCGGAGCAAAAAACTCCCCACCGTTTGGTTGAAGTAGTGCAACATGCATGCAACATGTGAAAGTGCATGTCATATCTTACTGGTTTTGGTGTCAGTCGCAATTATTGACCTAATTATGTGTTTAAGCTTACGAAGTTTCTACAATGACGACACATATGAAGACTTGTGGAGAGAGCTTTCCATTTGATCCGTGCAGAATTGTGCTCCAGTTAACGGTATTATCGCTGATCTCAAATTCTCAATGGTAGTATACCATTACAGGCAGCGGAAGTACCCTTGCAGTCAGCGACAGTTCCGCTGCTCTCTGGGAGCAAAACTATCAGCAGTAATACCGTCGGAGGTACCGGCCAATTCGGCCTTCGAGTCGATGGACCGAACTCACCAGCGCTACCACGCCGGTAGTTCCGCTCGCATGGACTTAGCAGGTCTAAATCTGGTCTACGGCGGTAGTAACCGCTCCGTGGGAGTTCACCCGTTGGAGCTTTCCAAGCAGCGGTGGTACCGCCGAGGGGGACGTTCAATACTATCCTTGCTAATGTACTCTAACAGTCTCCATTAACATTTCTAACGAACTCATGATTGTGCGCATTTCGCGATCTCGTTGGTGCAGAAACCATAATACGTTTCTACTAGTTGTCTCTAAGAAAAACGTGCTCGTAACAAAATCTAAGGTAAAGTATCATCGATCGATCCGCCGTCCTATGCGAAGTAAGTCAACGCTATCCGTGCTCACATTCTTCAGAGCTTCTCGAACGACTTGGCATCATTTTATTCATTTGTAACCGACTCGAAAGAATCTGGTCAACAAAGCTCTCGGCAGTAGAAAGGGATGTTTCGTCGTAGCAAGAGAGCTCTGATCTAGAAGATGCATGCATGCTTCGATCGTTGGATCGACCGAATTCATAAGTAAAACTTAGACCAGAAAACACAAAGTGACCCAACATCACACGTGCATCTGAGCACTCCCGCTCATTGGCCTAACTTTTATCCTTAATAAGAAATAGGAGCAGAAGTACAGAATAGACGTCACCTCTAAGATTCTCTGGTCAGATTATAGAGATGGAGAAAACAGTAGTTCTTTTCTCAGAAAAAATATATTCTGTTGTAATAATGTAAGAGTGGAGATTTTTGACCCTCAAGATTTGGAACTCGTATTTAAGAGTTTTAAACAAAAAAATTAAAATCTAAGATGTAGCTAAAGGTGTATCCCACAAATGTGCAAAATTTCAGTTTCAAATACTTTGCATTCTGGGTTACACAAAAATGACAAAAGTGTGGGACTGAGTTTGCATATTTTTAAATGTCCAAATTTATCAGATTTTCTCACTTTTCTGTAGCCATTAATACAAATAATTTACATTACGATATTGCATGCTTTTAGGATATATATCGTTGGCCATGCCTGAAATTTTTGGAAACTTATATACTGATTTTGAATATTTTAAAATGTAGGTATCACTAGAAATTCCGGGTGCAAATAGACTTTCCGGAAATTAAAATCGACATAACGTTCCAACGCCCGAAAATTACAGCCGCCAAGCAGTCTTTGGGCAGTTTAATGCTGCTGGCCTGGTCATGCGTGTACGTGCTTGTTTGATCCCAAAGAAAACCACACTTTTTATTTTTGAGATGAAGAGAAAACCACACTTGGACTTGTACTATTCTGTGTTTCCAGACCATGCTTTAAAAGTTAAAACTGTTGCTTTCAACTGACTGCTACAAGTCGCATGCACTGAAGTAAGCACTTGATAGGAAATCAGTTTTGGGTCATCGGACCATATGCTGCCACTACCTAAAATGCAATCTTAAAATATCAAAAAGATCGCACAAAAACTCTCGGGTGAATATATGAACATTCTGTGTAGTACAAAAAGGTTTTGCAAAGAAAAAATATTTTCTCATGTCCAGTGTACGAATTTATTTTTCAATTGTTTACACCAGCCACAAAGAATGTCTTTTCTCCGCGATTTTTTTTGTTCTAACATAGAATATTCATATGCACACCCCAAAAAAATGGTTTGGAATTTTTCGACATTTTAAAATTTGGTTAAAAACTTAAAGTACATATTTCACAACGTGTTCATCTAGATCTATGAGCCAAAACACAATGTACGCACTTGATTGTCTTTACTTAGGCACTCTTTTTTGGTTTTCCTTTTTCGGTGTGGTTCCAGTATCGAAGAACTTAGTTACCTAACTCGCTAGGGTCCAAAATAAGAGCTTTTGACAATTGGGTTTACCTCACACTCCACGTAACTTTTCTGTTTTCTGCACGCTGAAATGATGGGTCGGCTGGTATTTTAACGCGGCCAGAGACAGAAAATTTGACAAGGATGACGCACTCGCCAAATCCAGCAAAATTTTGTGGGTTGGAAATAAACCGATTGGAAAAGTCAAGCACGTAAGTTCACGGTAAGACAGAGCCTTTCAGCTAGTTCACGAATCTACGAAACAACTGGGGGAATTTGCTGATCTTCGACCGATTTCAGATACGAACGTTGACACAAAAGAAGAAAGAAAGATTGGTTTGGTCTGATTTATTCTAAGTTCATCGGCGGCTCGACGCGAGCCTAAGTCTTTGTTCCAGGGGCATTGAGGAAGGATCAATGATGGTGACTAGAGAGGGTGAATAGCAAATTGCATGTTTTTATGTTTTCGTTGATTTAGGGAAATTGTGGAATTTTCAATTCTCTCCCAAATGTAACCAAGTGAAATAATCCTATATGACAAAGACATAACGCAAACAAACAAGGTACACAACTAAGAAAACTAGTCAGTAAGGAAGGTAAGAAAAATGTATGCTGATAACCGAGGTATAGACGAAGATACAAAATTTACCCCATAGTCCAAATTCCCTGGGCAGCTTGAATCCCGTTGGAGTACCATGTAAAACAAAGCCAACTACGATTTCTCGGATCTTGACTTCTTCTCTCTTGAGCAAACCTAGCAAAATATTTGTCCACTTCACTATTTGAGCCATTTGAGGCTTCCTCCAACCTTTGCAATTTTTTCGGGAATAAATCGACAACTTGTAAGCTTCCGGTTGATTCTAGTCGTCTAGGATTTTCATAAAACCTGAGACTAACAAGTACCAAAAATTTCTGGATATAGATCATCTCTATTTTTTCCTCGAAGACTGAGTATTTGTTTTACTAAATATGACCTTTTTGCGAAACTAATTTCAAGTCTGGCATCTCTCCAAGACTATTTCCAAATCTGGCCCTGAGGTCGGCTCCAACGAGGATGGCGCCGACCATGTACATGTCGGCTCCATCCTCGTTGGCGCTGACCCCTGTTTAAAAAATTCTAAATCCTTAGAAAAATTATGTGACTTTCTGTATGGCGCCGAACTGAACAAGTTCGTCTCTATCCTCATTGGCGCCGACCTCAAGAGGCCAGATTTGAAAATAATTTTGAAAAGAGGCAATATATATGTTTAGTTGAATAAAAGGGCCAAATTTATCAAAAAATACGAAGATTGCCAAGATTGGTTGCAAGAAATGGGAATTATTGAGCTTCTGAGAGGTTTAACAAATCACTCAAATCTGCAGCAACGGCGCCTAGATCAGCAGCATGCCTGTCACCGTGCATCTTCTCTAACGGATGCAAGGATGACTACCATGGCCATGGCGCTCACGTCTGTAGCAACCAGCAAGAATCGCCCTGCAGCATCCGCCGAACCGATCGCCGCCGACCTAGCGTGCTACTCGCCAAAAGGACAACCCTAGCAGATAGACCCTCCCAACTATACCTCTGTTCATGGCCCTCTTCCGTGTCTTAATCAGATTCCGTCTGATATGATCCTAGGGTAATAGTCCTGTAGAGCCCCTTAATTCTGGCAATCGTGCTGGCCATTACGGGTACGCTACCTTAAAGTCTAGTGTAACCCCAAGACTTTTGCAATGTCATAGCCGCAATAAGTTGATCTTAGCACCTACGGAGTGGCATTGTTTACTCTCAGTGGGTTGCTCGAGGAGCCAATTCAGTTTATTAGTTTCAACTGTGCAGATCATACTTTAATCAACGTAGCGATCTTTGTCTTTGTAAGGAAGATGCTTTCTCTGTCGTGGAGCTGCAGCGCAAATGTTGGCGCTGTTGGAACATTGGCTGACAAAGGGATACAGTGGATTCTCTGAAAGAGTATTTAGCTGTACTAATTCGGATTAACCGATAGTAAAGGGCGAAAAGGAAGGATCTAATGGATTATGCTTGTCTCCCTCATAATGTCGATTTTTAGATCATTGTACATAACTCCTGTTAAATGCATACGCTGCAAAACGAACAATCATGAGCAATGAAGGGTACTGTTCAACAGCTCAAGAGTTGAGAATTCAGAGTAGTCCACAGTTGGCAAACAGTATTGCACACATGTAAACAGTAGAGGTTTTTTCCACTGTAACACCAAAAACATTAACCCACAAATGTTCTGGATTACTTGCAGTGTAGCAACTTGTCCCAACTCCACTTCAGTATAAAACTTTCAAAACTTCCATCTCCTTTGGCTGGCCATGGCTCCTAATTTGTCTGAATCTTGCAAACTGCAAATTGCTGCCACTTGCAGTCTTGGTAATTGACCAGGCAAACTGAAAGTAGAAACATGTGTTTAGCCTCTCAATCTATTTGTTTAATGCTACAGCCTCTTAATTCGGCCGTTCCAACCTGTAAATTCATTGCTCTCCGACCGGTCCCCAACTCTGACTGTCCCCATGTTTTCAGTATTCAACCTTCTCCGTTCCTCTCTCGCCTCATGCATACTGGTCCAATCACCAGACCTTTCCCTTTCTACGACTATCACCAAAAGAGAGTTCTCCGTCTTCTCCGAGCCTTTTATCTTGCGTCCATGACCATTGCTCTCTTGCTTCCTCCATCCTCTCCCTTCTCTCTCATCTGATCTGAGAGAGAGCCCATATCCAGTACTGTGACACTTCCATCTTCTGCAGCTCGGACTCTTGTTGCTTGGCCAGCTTTATGCCCATCATCTTCATCAAGTACAGCCATAGCGGCCAGCCGCAGCAACGCAGTGACTCTCGCTGCGGTCACCTCACGGGTCTCGTCTTGTGTTACGTTACATCTGTGCATCCCCATGGATTCTTGATGGGAGTGGCATGGGAGTGAGTGCCTGCACTGCAGCAAGTTAAATAAAAGAGCTTCTAGCTTGGCCGCGCACACTGCATTCTGGATTCCTCTCCTTGAAGCTCGGTTCTTCCATGGATTCTTGCTGATCTCTCTGCGCGGAGGAAGAAGATGAGCATACCGCACCTGTTCAGGTGTCCGATCAGCCTGGACATCTTCACGGACCCGGTCACGCTGTGCACGGGGCAGACGTACGACCGCCAATGCATCGAGCGATGGCTCGCCGACGGCCACCGCACCTGCCCCGTCACAATGCAGGCCCTCGGCGACGCCACCGCGCTCGTGCCCAACCGCACCCTGCGCCACCTCATCGAGCGCTGGCTCTCCGCCGCTAATACCGACCACCGCCTCTCGGATCAGTCGGGGGCCGACGAGGAGCCGTCGCTCGCCGCGCTCAAGCGTTGCCTCCAGTCCGACGCCGCCTCCAGCGCCGCCAAGATCGCCGCGCTCGAGAAGGTCTTGGCGCTGGCGTCCGAGTCCGACGTCGGCCGCGCGTGCATGCTCCAGCTGGGGTTCCTCTGCGTGCTGCTGCCGCTCGTCTTTCACGCCGCCCCTGTCGCGTCGACAGATCTCCGCGGCGCGAAGGCGGAGGAGCTCGCGCTGCAGTGCGCGCTCAGCCTCATGCCTTCGAATGCCGCCGCGCCGCAGCTCGACTGCCTCAACATGCTCAATAAGGAGGCCAACCTGGCGTCCTTCGTCCGCCTCCTGGAGCGCGGCAGCGGCCGGGCAAATGCTGGCCTATGCCGCCTCCTGGAGATCATCGCCACGGCCGTGGCGACGCGGGACCTGGCGCTCATCCTCGCCGCCTCGCCGCGCGTGTGGCAGGCCCTACTGCCGCTCCTGCAGCAACCAGACGGCCCGGCCTCCGACCGGCGCGCCTCGGAGGCCGCGGTGCGCGCGATCGCGGCGGTCTGCGCCGCCGAGCCGGCGCGTGGCAGCGCCATCCATCACGGAGTGGTCGGCGCGCTCTTCAGGCACCTGTCGTGGTGGGCGTACGGCAAGGGCGGCGGCGCCGTGTCCAGCGCGCTGGCGGCCGTGGAGGCGCTGACGGAGACGGAGGCCGGCCGCAGGGCGGTGGCGCGCGCCCCGGGCGCCACGCGGGTGCTCGTGAGACACGTGTTCACGATGTCGTCGAGTAACGACGGCAGCGAGCACGCGGCGGCGGCGCTGCTAGCCGTGTGCAGGGAGTCGCGGGCTGCACGGAGCGAGGCAGTCGGCGCCGGGGTGGTGACGCAGTTGCTGCTGCTGCTTCAGAGTCAGTGCGGTGCCAGGGCCAAGGCCAAAGCGAGGGCGCTGCTGAAGCTGCTCAAGTCCAGGTGAATTAGTATAAAGATTTAGGTATTCTTGTAAGCTGTAATTTTCTGCACAAGAATGTTTGTCAATCCATGTAAACTCCGAAAGGTCGGGGATGATGGATCGAGAGATCAATTAGAGCTGTTTCATCTTAAATCGCTAAAAACTGGACCACTATTACACAAAGAAAATGATAGAACTACAAAGTCTGGTATAACATTACGATCACTACGGCGGGGATAGCTCAGTTGGGAGAGCGTCAGACTGAAGATCTGAAGGTCGCGTGTTCGATCCACGCTCACCGCATTTTTCATCTTTTGGTTAATATTTTTAGCTTTTCATTGCAGATGCTTTTCAGAAAATTATCTTGATTTTAACATTGCAGTCTTGTGTAAGTTATAAACAAATTTTGATGTCAAACAGCTTTAAATTTGAACGTGAACATCAGCCTTTCTTCATGAGAATTAACGAGGGGAGCACCAGGTCGGGATCTGGACTTTTACTTTTCTTTGACGGTTTACCAATAAAATTAGTCAGCTATAAACTCAATGACGTGACAATGCAAATGCAACGGCTCAGTCGGCTCACAAATTTTTCACATTTTAAACCACTTATAAATGTATTTCGACAAATGGCTCAGGCAGCTAATTACAGATTTCGTTTCACCGGAAGACATCGCTACATCTGTCACAGAAGTAAGAAATCATCATATACTATGAGCTTGCGCAAACTGGCAGATTTACAGTACGTATTCTTATAAGATTTTGTATCGATTTACATCATGAGATATAGAGCAGAAGCGGCAATGACCTATAAATATACACCACTTCCCGTATCGTTTTCTTTCCTCCGGAACCTCTTCGACTGTACAATAAATCACCGTCTAACAACGTGAGGTTACAGGCGGTTGCTAACAGAACATCTTTGAGCATCTACCATGTCGTGAGAGCATTTATCATGCTGAACCTCCCTGAAAGACACTTAGAACCTCTTCGGAGAACTGTAGGGACTCGGGAGTTTCAAGGGGCCAATGTCCTGCCAAGGGTCTGAAATTACCGGACTTCGCCGTGCCTGATTCAAGGCATAGCTTGATGAAGCACCAGGCGAAAGCATTGGGTGGGGCGGAGATGGCAGGCAGCTCCAGTTAGAGTGCTTAAATTGCCTTAGTGGGCTTGCGGATGGGGACACCGGTAGAGACATGTTTGTTCTCTCTGGAATAGGGCTGCTAAAAAGGTATACATATTTTGTTTAAGAAAAATATAATGCTACAATATGAGTAAAATGAGAATGGACTTGGTATACCCATACCTGGAGTTACGGGGTGAAGGAACAGTTGTGGAAAAACCGGTGAAATCTCTCGCACTCACACCTATATCCCTGAGGGGAGCAATACTTCTCCGTGATGGAAGTTCCCTGTTAGACTGCAACAACAGAGAGGGGAAAGATAAGGATGGTGAGCATTTCGGACAAAAGATACCATAAATGAAGCAAAAGATGACATATTTTTCCTTGAAAAACAAAAATCTTGCAATGAATAAAGTCACAATTTGCTTATGAACTACTATATAGCAGACATAAGAGGGCATCGATGGAATTAAGCCGAAATCCCACAAAATTGATCTGGCGAGCATATTATCAATGCTCCCTCCGTATCAGTGTAAGATGTTTAGCTTTTTTTTGTCCCACACGTATCTAGACATGTTTTAGCGCAAGGTTCACATGAATATTGCATTTAAACATGTCTACATACATGTGGACCAAATAAGCCTGAAACATCTTACATTTTGATACATAGGGAGTATTTGTTAAATTTGTCAAGACTTAGTCCAAGAAAATGCAAAGCACTCATGCCACGGAGTGACTATAAGCGGACTTTTCTTGTTGAGGAGAAGACCAAACAAAACAGATATATACTTAAGAAACGAGTTTACAATGTGAAAGAGACTATACCACTGTATGCTTCCGGTCTGTTGGAGCAGAAAATGCATTTCTTAATGCACTGGATTTTGCTGCTTTTACTGCTGGATGGTCCTGAACAAAAGGGTGGTCCAACAACTGACTTGCAGAGGCGCGAGATGCTGGATCACGTTTTAAGCACAGTTTCAAGAAACTTTTCCCCTCCTCGGAAAAAATATCTGGGATTTCTGGTATATCTTTACTGTTTGCGATCTTAAATATTGCAGCTACCTACAACGTAAGATTGGACAAAATTGAGTCGGCCTGTTATTTGTCACATTTACATGGATTTGGAAATACAGTTGTTAAGTAGAAGCATACCCCTTCATACTGATGCCAAGGAGGTCTTGCCGTTGCCATTTCGATAATTGTACACCCCAAACTCCAAATGTCGACAGCTAGATTGTAACCTTTACTGTGCATAATAACCTGTGTGGTTTCCGGCATTAGAGAAGACTTCACTCATATGGGTACAATTGGTAATGAGGAAAATTGATTTCAACATGGAGTGTCAAGGAAGGATGCAGCTCACCTCAGGAGCCATCCAGTAAGGGCTTCCTTTGAAGGAGCGTATTTCAGCAAAAGATGATATCTGCTTCAACACAAGTAATGCGATGAACAGGATTGAAGGAGAAGACAACATAGACACGAATTTGTGTCTTAATGTATTTGCACGTTACTTTAATAGACCAAGTTCCATATGGTAGTATTAGACAAAGACCGAAACTATGTCCTTAAACATAGAATTGCTACGTTACAGATAAGATTAGATTGACAGTTTGAGTCATCGCATATAATGTAATACCATTCACCCGTTGACCAAGCTAGCTTGCCTCCCCGGTAAGAGTATCTCTCTATCTCTCCCTAAAACCCTAATACATCTGGCATCATCGTAAATTTTGGTCAAATAATTTTCTCCGTTTTATATAAGAACTTAAATACTCGGTTTCATACATATACTACATAAATGGTTGATTTGAATGCCTTCCCAGAATGACAAATAGCAAGCATCCGGCAAGTTTCAGCAATTCAGCCCTGTTATTCACTATAACTCTACTTAAGCACTGTTCCGTTTTAAGAAAAGGTGGAAGCATTCCCAGCCTTAATTTCTTCTAGGGCGCTCAAACGAAATTGAACGTACTTAGAACCAAATAGGAAGCAATAGAGGAAAAAAATCAATAGTTGAAAGGTCTCTCAATAAATACTAACTCTTATGATAGTAAAACTACATAGTACACACACAATAGAGGTAGGGAGGGGGATCGAAATGAAAAACTGCATACATGCTTAGCCATGCCAAAGTCAGCAAGTTTAACTTCGCCATTAGGGCCAACAAGTATGTTTGCTCCTTTAATATCTCTGCCAGGAAAAAGAATTATTAATCAATTATTCAATTTTGTACTTTTAATGGAAAGAGTAAACAATTAGATAAGCTGTATATTACCTGTGGACAGTGTTCTTCGCATGCAAATACGCAAGACCAGCGAGAATTTGACCAGTATAACTGCGAATCACTGGTTCCTTGAAAGGGCCATACTCCCTAAGTAACTTGTGAATTGAGCCCCCAGAAACATACTCAAGGTAAATTGAAAGGGTATCATCAGTCTGTACAGAAAAGTACACAATTAGAAAGTTCTAAGTAGGCAAGCAATTCTACATTTCTTTGGTACGATCAAGCGTGAAATTCTGGTGAAACCACTGCAAATTAGTAACCTGGTAATATTTCATGTGCATGTCCCCTACCATGCCCTTGCCACAAATAGCAACTCTAAAAACCATATAAGATATATTCGCAAAAAAAGAACCATATAAGATATGACTTCCCACCTATCTCTTAGCCGTTATGCAGCATTGAATGGTATTCATTTAATCATTCTTTAAGATATCCTATGTTAGTATATGGGGAACTTAGCTACTCCATCATTAGTTTAGTTTATACGTAGGCAGGTTCTGTCCTCGACTTCTCTTCCATATAAAATATAAATGCAACATTTCCACAATGTGTTCCGAGTATGACACAAGGTGTTATTTCGAGAGCAAGGACAGTAGCAACAAATTTCTATTATGGATAAAATTTATCATTTGTAAACAGACGTAGAACTGAATTTCCCGCCTATTTGACTTTAACTACAGATGTGCATGAGTCCTTAATGCACACATCAATTAATTTTCTTTCAACTTTATAAAAACTTGACATCATTTCCCCTTACAAGTCCGCCAGTAAAAAACAAATGGATGGCACAAAAGAGCAATCAATTACTCCCTCAGTTCTCAAATATAAGATGTTTTTTTGTCCACATTCACATGTATATAAATGTACCGAGACACATTCCATGTATATGTTCACTCATTTTAATATGCATCTAGACAACATATGTAACATCTAAAACATCTAACATTTAGCAACGGAGGGAGTATTTGGATATGGTCACACATAGAAAAAAGTGATGGTTTACCAAATAAAACTTACCATCTCACTTCCATAGTACTGCACAATGTTCGGGTGTGATGGTTGCTTGAGAATATCTATTTCCTGTCATGGAAATGAGCAACATGTTGTTGAGTCAATTAAACAGTTAAGGTGAATATTGTTACTGCGCACAGAAAGATAACTAAGCTAGCTGGATTAACATAATCAGGTAACCTGATTCAATTGTTTGAGTCGTTCTTTCGAATGTGGATCATCTGAAATAACTTGTACTTCCTTAATCGCGCAAAACTGCCCATTTTCACTGCATAATTGGTCATGATATAAGAATTCTCGTGCAAATTTTTTCTTAAGACATTTAGATGATGCAACAAGACATTCAATCAATACAGAAGATTCGGCACAAGGAAATATGAGCAAAAGAACAGCATGCTAAGTTCATATCCATTAGGCATTATCTCTTGAGAGTTAGATGATACATGATCTGATATGTCAACTTATAAACACATCTACTTGAATATTCAACAATTTATGGATCACATACATTTGTACAGGATTTACAGCACATAAATATGGCACTAATGGATTCAATTCCAAATGATGATCAAATGGTAAATAATGCAACATGATCTGATATGTCAACTTATAACACATCTACTTGAATATTCAACAATTTATGGATCACATACATTTGTACAGGATTTACAGCACATAAATATGGCACTAATGGATTCAATTCCAAATGATGATCAAATGGTAAATAATGCAACAACATGATAAAAAACATGATACCTGTTAAATCCAAGGTAAACTTGGCCAAATGTACCACTCCCTAATAGTTTCCCCTTTCTCCACTGTGACTGGAATTGCAAGCAAGGAGTGGGAGATGTAGGAAGAGGCGAGCAAGCAGTGGGAGATGGAGGCAGAGGCGATGAAGCACCGGAAGCTGGAGGAAGTGGCAACGGATGAGGCGGGCTCCTCAAACCATTCAATGGTGACCTTGGGCTAAACCCAAAATCTCTTGAATGTACATTATTCGTAGCAAAGGTCTGGCCTTTGCAGCCAAGGGAAGGGCTTCTCGTTCTTGGATCAAATGTATCCTCACACCACACACGGCCGCGTGAACAACTGGCTTCACTAGTTGAAGAATCATCATTTTGCAGATGAAGTTCCCTCACATTAGAGAACGGCACCTCAAAAAACTTCTGATGCTCCCGGGGCATACTACGAGACATGAAGTGGTTGTCTTCATTTACGATCATAGGTGAGTCACATGGCGTATTTCTTCCCTTGGCAAAAGCAACTGGATCCATAGACCTAAAGATACACCAAGCAACCAAGAACCATTAACACTCACAGTTAAAAAAAAGAACCATTAACACTTATATGAATATCATTTTGAAATGAAGCATATCAATAGCATAACAAGAGCTATAAACACCCCCCCCCCCCCCCCCCCACCCCCTAATTCAAGTTTTTTTGACTGGAACTACGGCGGGCCTCGGCCAGCCTGAACTTTATTACGAAACAGCCAAAGCTTTACAAGCAAGAATTAAATAAGAAGGGGGTGAGACGAAGGAGAATAAGGGAGACAACATCCAGTGTTCAGGGGGGTTCAAAGAGATTACACCAATATAAGAGAGAACTCTTTGTCGTCGGATCACGACAACGATGTGTCCAAAGAAGCACATCAGCGATGCATTTACTTGCTGTTACCCAAATAAGAACATACTAACTTGGCACTGGAACAAAATCACATGCTACCAAATACTTTACAATTAAGTGCAAAACATAAGGATATTATTTTCCCATGGACATGATTTTCTTGCAAGACTAAACAGTGAATTTTTTTTACATGGACTAAACAGTGAGTTAGCAGCCTCAACAAATCTGCATTCCCACCAAAACACAAAGTTATTCAACCATTAACACGCATTGGCACCTCTAGTCATCCAGCCTATGATACAAACTTTACCAAATATAGTGAGTGGCTTAGTACTGTACAGCTAGAACGACCTTGGACGAGGTCAACAGCTGAAGTTGGTGCGAAGTCACAATATTCGCTCCCACGTCTCCAACTCTGCATTTGGACTTAAATTTCCTACAAAGTGTCCAACCCAAATAACCGTTCACACTAAACCTAATGCCTCTACATTTCGAATGAACCAATTCCGCGAATTCAATCACGGAACCGCATAACTAAATTCAGCTTCAACTTGGCCATAAACGTGAGAATTGAACTGGGGCGCAGGAATTTCAACTGCAGGCCTTCGCAAATTCGCGGAATTTAAGCTGAGGAGCTGCTTACCTAGACGACGCATGGTGATCCGGCGCGTCATCGGGCGAGGACGAGCACACGCTGGAGCCCGACAGCGAGGACGAGCAGCCCTCGCCGGGCGCGGCCGCCTCACACGGAGGCCTCGCAGCCAGGGTCTCCGGGTCCGGGCCACTCGCGGTCACGGGGCCACTCGCGGGGAGCGGGAGCTTGTACTGCAGCTCCTCCCCGCAGCACCGGCCGCCGCCATGCCGCGCGGCCGGCGAGTCGAGGCTGCGGGTCTTCTCCCTCGCCCGCGGGGTGGGCGAGGGGGACAGGTAGTCGAGGTCGACGGACTTGCGCGGGGAGGTCGCCGCGGAGGGCGCGCCGGGCTGCTTGGCCTTGGACCTGGGCCTCAGTTTGTCCGGCCACCAACCGGGCACGGGCATCGCCGCGGCACGGCCGAGGCGGGCGGCGCCGGCGTCGAGGGTGTGGGGAGGGGGAGGAGGGAGGCGCGCGCGAGGAGAGGAAGGCGCGGGGTAGGAGCGGCCGACGACGGCGACGCTTTGGGCGAGGAGGAGAAAGAAGAGTAGAGCGGACAAAAGCAGGGGATCGAGATATTTTTTCTTGTGGAGTTTCCGGTGAGGAGAAAAATGGAAGTTACTTAGTTACCTGCTGCCCGTGGGTGGGTGGCAGGCAGCTGCGGCGACGGCGACGGCGACGCCGTGGGATCCACGTGCGGGTAAACGACGGTGACCCGCCGACGTCTGGGTCCGGCGTGTCAGTGGTGCCTGCGTGCGGCGGAGGGGAGGCTTCGTCGCGTGGTGTGGGTGTGGAGTTTTGGCGCTCGCGGGAAGTTTGGTAGCGCACGCCACGGCCAGGGTGAGAGCTGATGCTACTCACGTGTCAGCAAATCACATTGTGTATTTTTCAAGGGAAAAAGAGCGCCATACAACAAAATGACGCTGGGCTTAAGACATAGCATTGATGTGCTATAGGGTGTTATTAACAGGACATTTTACACTGATTTATTTAGCGTGGATCCAGACACCAACCAAAGCCCGGGCCGAATTTGAAATCCAGTGTTGTACTTAGGCAAATTGCTAGAACTAATCAAGAGTTTCACTAACACATACTACTAGCGTAAAAAGAGTTCTACACCCCGGGCCATGGCCCCTGTTACCCGGGGGTGTAGATCCGACCCTAGATGGAGATGCCAATAGTTTTCCACACAATACCGTGTTATAGTCTGTTTGGGGTAGATATCTACTCTCCGTTCCAAATTAATTGACTTCCATTTGTCCACATGTAGATGTATCTAGACGTGTAATATGTCTAGATACATCCATGTGTGGACAAATGAAAGTCAATTAATTTGGAACGGAGGGAGTATATGGTAAATGGAATGGTTCATGACACGTAAGGTCCCACGGAAGGTAAGAAAAGGGATGGAGACAACACCATTCTTAGACAGCGTCAGACAAGCGATATGGGGGGCGTCTACGCAGACTGTCGCGTATCGGAGCATCTCTTCTCAAACGTGCCCCCACAATAGTTTATTTTTTGACAAAATTAAATATTTTCGCAATACAAATCAAATCATTTGTATGTTCCATAGTACAAACAAAATAGTTTCATAATATTTAGAAATAAATATAAAATTAGTCATGCATTTAAATAAATTGAAATTCATCTAGACTGTGGCAGCAAATCCTTTGTGTGTCCACAAATGCTTCATTATATCATTTTTTAAGTTGAACATGAACAATTTCATCGTAGATATTGGCGAGAAAATCAGCCCACTCCGCCGACATAAAGTGATCAATAATTGCAAGAGAACCCTGGTGATCATACAGTAAATCCTTTGGATTCGACATTGCCATGGTCGTCCGCTTAAATATGAAGAAAATGGTGAATTGATGAGTTAAAGTATAGAGAGTCATTTGAGGAGGCTAAGGTATAACGGACCGACTAGAGATAACCTAAGGAAACAAGTTACAAATGTGATAAGCACAAACACATGGACACATCTTAATGTAGTAGGCGTGCAAACTGGATTTTGGATGCATCCAGACGGCAATTCAGATTTGCATTCCTCCTCATACGTACACTGTCATGTCATTGGACAGCGTAGTGCAAACTAACAGGAGCAATGAGGTGACATGGATATATATAAAATGAAAGACATCATTTTCACTCATAAAAGCTAAATATGAAATCGTCCATTTCACTCATGCTGAAATGGATTAGGCTAGCAATGGAAAACAAATCGATCACTCTCTTGTCGAACGAGCCATTCTAACTCCTTTATATGTGATGGAACTAGCCAAGCAGCAAGTTGGCTTTAGCTAGACAGGAGAAATGAAAACTCGCAGCAAGTTGCCTTTCCCGCTCCTACTCACGACGCCTTTCTATCTCTCAGTGGATCGATCGCCAGCTCTGTCGGGACAGAGTCGCGGCAGCAAAATCCAACCAACATGGAGCCAAAATCAAGAGGAGAAACACCGCAACGCGAGAGAGATATAGGGGCTGTTTGGTAGGCTGCAGCCATTTCGTGGCTCACCTTGGGCAGGCTCTAGAGGGCACTGCTAAGCACATACGAGACTTGAGCTGAAAACAGTGGTTAGTTTGGTAGGCTGCAGCAAAAAACGTGGCATCAGTTCATGTAGGACAACCAAACAAGATGCTTGTATGTTAAGCCTCACCTCGGTGTACTTACCTCTCACCATGTAGTAGCAGCAGAACAACGAGTATGACGACCATGAGAGCGGCGGCGACGGAGGTAGCCTATCCGCGAGCGGCGACCATGACGACGGCTCGAGCGGCGGTGGCAGAGCTGGACGCTTGGCGGCGGAGCTGAACAGTGAGGAGAAGGCATGGTGGTTGCAGAGCTCGACGGCAAAGCCACGGCATGGCAGCATCATACCTCGACGACGAAGAGGAAGAGCGGAGGTTGAAAAAGACGTAAACATCAAGAACAGTTTATATACGCATTCTACAGTATCTGATCTGTCCATCTACAAGCATCAAAACGCAAAACTTACAACACGATAGTTGTGCGGCATGACGAGGTGAAGCTGTTCCTCAAAGGAAATCGAAAACGATCAACTGTGTGCGACAAGATCTTCAAAATTCAGCCAAAAAAGTTTCGAACAAGAACACGAAATTAGGATAGCACGGTTAACGAAAGCTCGAACTGATCGTCGGAATGGAACCGCAACATTAAAGCGCATCATTTTGGTGTAGAGCTTTTTTGAACCGAGCAATCTATGAAGGATTGAAAGGAAGAGGATGAAGTGAGATTAAGGAGAGTGAGAGGAACCAGAATCAACGTAACTATTGGACCGAGAGAGGAAAACAATGGGCCAGGTTCTCTGGAAACGGCCGATTCGGCCGTTCCTATGGAGCCTAACCCGAAAGTGCTTTAATCAACGCGCTGGCCAGGCTCCAGGGAAACGGCAATCAAACGCGCAGCTCGTTTCTGCAGCCAGCGGGCCTGGCCCGGCTGGCTGCAGGCTACCAAACACGCCCATAGAGATGGTGACGGGTACATATATTTTAGATAGATGCTATGTCACACCTGCAGAAGATTACAAATAAGTCGATTGTCGATCCGTCTTCAGCTGTTTGACTTTGGAGAAAGATCGACACACTTGTGATTATTAGTTAACTAATTCTTCAAATCCCTTTACCATGTGACTTAGCCAGGGTTAAGTGCACAAGTCAAGACTTGGCTTAATTTTGAGGCTAAGTCCTAGTTAACTTTCCTGACTTTTTCTACGTGCGTGCATACCCTTGTCTCAAACCACCTAACTTAGCATGCAGATGGGAGGTACTCACCCCGTTTTTAAATAGTATAAGATGTTTTAGGTGTTGCACGTGTTAATTAGATTCACACTAAAATGAGTCCACATAGAAATTAAAATATGTCTAGATACACGTGAACATGAAAAAATGCTAAAACATCTTATATTAAAAACAGAGTGACTAGTAATTATTATTCTCTAGTTGTTTTGTCTGTGTCTGTTCATTTGTATTATAACCGTTCCTTGATTTGAAGTTCCTTCACTTAGTATATATTGAGTATCATATGATGTCAAGATCGATTGAGAGCTTAAAGCCCCCTCTGGGTCAGATTGCATGTGATTTCTCCATTGTCATATATGTACGTAATCATCCGCATTGTCGGTGTATCCGATGTTTCCGCGCTTCATAGTCAAGATAAACTATAAACGGCATTCAGGCATCCGCTCTACTCATTCTTTCAGTGAAGTGCAGCACATGATGATTTGGGATCCACGTGCGGGTAAACGACGTTGATGGGTCCGGCATGTCAGTGCTGCCTGCGTGCGGCGGAGGGAGGCTTCGTGGCCGCTGACTGTGGTGCACGCGTGGCGGCTTGCGATGGTGCGGGTAGGGCCCACCGGAGGAGGCAAGTGTGTGAGCGTGATCAGCGTCTCATTTTTCTTTCTCCTGCCCCGTGGTGTGGGTGTGGAGTTTTGGCGCTCGCGGGAAGTTTGGTAGCGCACGCCTCGTCTAAGGGGTTGTTTGGCTGTCCGGGTTAAATATTTCAGGAAAAATAATCTCCGCCAGAAATCTGAAGAAACGGGTGTAAAACCCCGGAATTCTGTTCCCGACCTCCGAACTAGGGAAAAATTCTCCCCGGGAAAAGGCCGGGATCCCCCCGGGATTGCGGTTACCAAACGAGACCTAAGGGTGAGAGCTGATGGGGCCCGCGTGTCAGCCAACCACATGTGTGTATTTTACTTCTCCCTCCGATCCGTATAAAGTGTCGGGAAACATACCTAACATGACCAAATTCGTAGTTGTACCGGTGACAAATTTTTCTGATCGAAGGGAGTATTTTTAGTGTAATTTTCTAGACAATAGTTAGAGCGGATCATCATCGATGGAAATGCCCATACTCTAATATGTCGGGGAAAATATATTTTAAAGTGTGTTTCATTGAGGTCTAAATGAGAATGGAATGTTCGTGCTAGGTTCTAGATATGCATCATTAAGGTATCTCTACTTCGAAAGGACCAGTCGCTGTTTTGATTGAGGTACAAATGGCCGATTGTGATCCTACTCTCGGCCGTTGAAAATTCTCAATCAATATCACGACAATAGACATTTTGAAATCATCATCGTCTTGTTCCTCCTTCGAGTAAGAGTCGCCGAAGATCATCTCACTCAACATCTTCATCTACATGATATTAATGACTAGATTGAATTCCGTTGTCAAAACTTAAAACGAAATGAAAAAGACACAAACAATTGATCTCACTTTGCAAAGTGTTAGGAACATGAGGAAAGCTATGGAGAGAGTTTTCAATGTGCTTCAGAAGCGGTTTGCCATTATTCGTGGCCCTGTCGAGTATTGGAAACCACATATCCTATGATAAATACTAACATGTTGCATCATCTTGCATAACATGATTATTGAAGATGAAGAGATTTCAGAGAACATTGGTATATCTCTAATGGTGATCCGGTTAAGCCCAAACAAGAAGCAAACATGACACATATATTACTCACAACACATCGAAACATCGAGAAATGAGAGATTGATGCTAAGCTTCAAAATTATCTCTTGTTAAGCATACGTGGCTACTCCACAATACTCCATAGTTGCTCTTTACTCCATTTAAATCCTTCTGTGTGTTTGAATTTGAATAATTTGGTTTATAAACTTAAATTTGTAATATTCATGGATTGTTTGAACCTTAATTATTATGTTTGGGAATATATGTGCAAATATGTAGTATGTAGATCAAAACTAGAAAGATTTTAACTAACAAATTTTAAGTTTAGTGATCAAATACAGGGAGTTAGAGGATTGCGAGGTGTTCGAGGGGCTGAATTATAAGGATCGGCTAGAAATGACCTAAGAAAAGAAGTTGCAATTGTGAGAAACACAAATACAAGGACAAATCTTAATGTAGTCGACGTGCAAACATGATTTTGGGTGCAACTAGACCGCAGTTCAGATTTGCATTTTTTCGCATACCTACATTGATATTACTCAATGTGCCACGTCGTGTCATTGGACAGCATAGTGCAAACTAACAGGAGCAATGAGGTGACATGCATAAATATACAATTAAATACACATTTTCTTTTATAAAAGAGAAATAAGAAATCATCCCTTTCAGCATGATTAGGCTAGCAATGGAAAACAAATCGATCACTCTCTTTTCGAAAGAACCATTACAACTCCTTTGTATGATGGAACTAGCCAAGCAACAAGTTGGCTTAGCTTCTCTTTTTTTTAGCTAAAAAGTATATATTAATATCGCGAAGATACAAATTACACCCAGCCTCTGCAACAACACATTGTCCTAGCGACAATACGGATGCACACAGCCCAGAATAAGAAGAAAAATTACAAAAAAGAAAAGTCCCGCTACAATGATCTATTCCTTGCAGCAGCAGGCCTAACACCACCAAAAACAACACCTGAAGTACAAGTTCTCCAAAAGCGGCGCCTCCAAGAAGGAAACAGTGCTATAGCGCCGTCGCCCTGATCATAGATCATAGGTTTTCACCCTGAGAAAATCCACACTCGCAAAAGCAATGCCTTCAGCAAGGTCATTGCAATGCACAACCAATTAAAGCCAGACTTGGGTTTTCACCCTGAAAGTTTGGACTCTGAACTTCTCCTGTGCTGTCAACCCCACTTGCCGCTGCTTCAGATTACAAATCACCAAGCAAATTCCTCATCGTCACCATGAATTGAACCACCATTACTAGTCTTCAAATCTAGACCTCCATGTCCTTCTCCGCACTCTGACTTCATCGGGAAAGAGAAAGGCATGTCCCAATGGCAACAGATTGCAGGGCTTCGCGACGCTTCCTCTGAAACCAAACGGTCAGAAAAAAACATGGCTGCACGCGACCGAATCCCACCGATCCGACAATCTCCAGGCTTGATTGCCCAATGGAGTTCGCCGACGGAGCCTTCCGGACTCGACAATCCGGCCAGATCAAAGAAACATGTGTTAGGCATATCTTCTTCTTGGTGCTTGCGGAACCCTAGGACCGCCGCCATTATTCAGCAAAACCAGCTAGCCCCCATGCCGCCGGTCAGAGCAATGAAGAGGAGGACGACTGCATCTTCACCGTACCCGCAGCACTCGAATCGAAGCAGTCCCGGACGGCCCAGATCTGGCCGTGAGGCTCAGATCGGACCAGCCAGCTGCGCCGCCAGAGACGCGCTGCAGAGGAGTCCGCGCGTCCACCTTCACAGCATCGCTCCGCTAGGGGACCGCCACCCGAGAACCGGTGCGCCGCCCCAAGCCCATCCGCGCCGCCACAAGACGACGGGCCTAGGCGGGGACCCTAGACCCGCGGCTTGCCTCTACCGCCCGCACCAGGTCCGGGGCAGATGCAGCCGCCGCCTGGTGATGCGTGTAAACCACACGTCGTTGGGAGACCCCAAGAGTAAGGTTTGATGAGTGTAGCGACAAGTCTTCCCTCAGTAAGAAACCGAGGTTATCGAACTAGTAGGAGATGAAGACACTTCTGAAGGTGTCAATGGCGCCAGAAAACTTGCTGCGTTAATGGGGTGGTTCCGGCGGTTGACTTGGACTCTGCACACAAGACAATCAAACTACTTTGCTCCAACGAACGGTGAGGGTGTCAATCCCACCGGCTTGCTGAAAACAAAGGATTAGACGTATAGTGTGCAAAATGATGTTTAATTGCAGAGAATGAAAAAGAACAATGATTGTAGAAGGTTGTATTTCAGATGTAAAAGAATGGACCGGGGTCCACAGTTCACTAGTGGTGTCTCTCCATAATAAATAACTAAATGCTGGGTAAACAAATTACAGCTGGGCAATTGACAATATTGATAAGTGCATAACATGCATGTGCAAATTGTGGTGTCTACTATGAGATTCATTTGGGCATTACGACAAAGTACACAGACCGCTATCCAGCATGCATCTGTGCCTAAAAAGTCCACCTTCAGGTTAACATCCGTACCCCTTCCGGTATTAAGTTTCAAGCAACAGACAAAGCATATTCATCCTTAGACAAAAGCATCATTATGTTACCCCTAGTAGCAACAGTACATCCACAATCTTAGGGGTTGCTGTCACTCCCCCAGATTCAATGGAGACTGAACCCACTATCTAGCATAAATAATCCCTCTTGGAGTTACAAGCATTCACTTGGCCAGAGTTTCAACAAGTAACGGAGAGCATGCAAGATCATAAATAACATAGACATAATATTCAGTATTCAACTTGACATAGTATCAATATTCATCGGATCCCGGCAAACACAACATGTAGCATTACAATAAGATGATCTTGATCATGATAGACAGCTCACAAGATCTAAACATGATGGCACAAGAGGAGAAGACAACCATCTAGGTACTGCTATGAACCCATAGTCCAAAGATGAACTACTCACACATCACTCCGGAGGCAGGCATGGCGATGTAGAGCCCTCCGGTGATGATTCCCCTCTCCGGCAGGGTGCGGGAAGAGTTTAAGAACCCTCCCGAGTTAGGGTTGACGGTGGCGGCGGCAGCGGAACTCTTCCTGAAATATGACTCGGGTGTTTAGGGTTTTCTCGAATAGATGAATATATAGGCGAAGGGGCGGCGTCGGTGGAGGCCTGTGGGCCCCTCACCACGTCACGGCGCGGCAGAAGGTGGGGCCGCGCCGCCACGTGGTGAGGGCGGCCCACATCCCCCCCTTCGTCTCTCCTTCGGACTTCGTGTACGTGACAGAAAAATAGGAGGTTGGGCTTTTGTTTCGTCCAATTCCGAGAATATTTTCAGAACAACTTTTCTGAAACAAAAAACAGCAGAAAACATGAACTGGCACTGTGGCATCTTGTTAATATGTTAGTCCCAGAAAATGTATAAAAATGATATAAAGTTTAAATAAAATATGTAGCAATTGGCATAATACAAGTATGGAACATCAGAAATTATAGATACGTTAGAGACGTATCACCTGGCCGAGGTCGCCGCCCCGACCACCGCACTCAACCGTCTCCGCCGGCGCCGCCCCAGCCGCCTCTTCAGAGGAAGTCGACGCGACCTCCGCCCCTAGCACCCTAGGCACCAGGGGCCGCCGCGGCCGCGGCCGACGCCGGCGGCAACGACGAGAGGGGTTCCACGGGAGGGATGAGGGTTGGCAGCGCGATTTGGGGCCCTCCGGCGGCGCCCCAGGGCGCCGCCGGGAGGGAGGAGTTTTTCTCCAACGGAAGAGATCCACGAATTTTACTCGAAAAGTTGGCTTAGCTAGACGGGAGAAATGAAAACTCGCGGCAACTCCGTATATTTAAACCTTTCTTCCTCCCACTCTCGACGACTTTCTATCTCTCAATGGATCGATCACGAGCTCTGTCCGGACAGAGTTGCTGCAGCAAAATCCAACCAACATGGAGCCAAAATCAAGAGGAGAAACACGGCAACGCGAGAGATATATATAGAGATGGTGACGAGTACGTATATTTTAGACATATGTTGTCACACCTGCAAAAAAATTACAATATGTCGATTCGATCGGTCTCTAGCTGTTGACTTTAGAGGTCGACACACTTGTGATTAGTATTAGTTAACTAATTCTTCAATTCCCTTTACCATGTGACTTAGCTATCTCTAGCTAGCCAGCATGGGTTAAGTGGTAAAGTCAAGACTTGGCTTAGTTTTGAGGCTAAGTCCTACTTAACTTTCCAGACTCTTTCTACGCGCGTACATACCCTTTGTCTCAGACCAGCTGACTTAGCATGGAGATGAGAGGTAGCACTTACTATTCTCTAGTTGTTATGTCGGTGTCTGTTAATTGGTATTATAATCGTACCTTGATTCCGAAGTTCCTTCACCGGATATATATTGAGTATCATGTAATGTCCCCATCGATTGAGCTTTTTTTTTTTTTTTGAACAAGCATCGATTGAGCTTAAGTTCCCTCCGCAGCAAGAAATAATATCAGCCGCCTCCGGAACCATCCAATGCATTTAAATAAACGGATCCGTGCGTACGATCGTTTCGCTCGTAGTAAATTTTTTTGCTACTTGTCGCAAGTTTTTACAACCATGTAAATATTTAACTAGACGTAACAAGTTTGCTACCACGTTTTCCATCGAGTGTTTGCTGGGATTCACCGGAGGTGGACACGAGAGGAGGTGACGACCGACCTGAAACAGAGTCCTTTTCTAGTTTCCTATAAGGCGGCGAGGGACTAGCGTTGCCCGCCTCTACTAGGTGGCGGCGACCATCGACAACTTGTTATGGAAGGCGAGTCCACAGAGACTCGAGAAAGAGAAAATGAGTGACATGTCGCGGGAGATGATATGGTACTCACGAACAATTTGATATTAAGTGTTTCCTAAGAATATTTCTAAAAATACGTAATTTTACTAAAAATATAACAATAATTTATAGCTTGAGAATCATAGTTACTTGTTTATTAAATTGCAATATTTTTATATTTAGCAAAAAAAATGTTCACACTAAGCCGTGAGAAACGTTTCCATTCTATATGAAATATTTAGAATTAGTAGTCATATTTTTTAACTACAAGTTTTTTTCCAGAGGATTTCAAAAAATATATACAAGTTTTTCTTGAGGTCATATTTTATACCTAGATGAAATGAAAATGTTCATACATGGGCCTGGTGACTTCCAAATGGGCCATGGTGATTATAAAGGCCAGAACAGTGGTCCCTCTATCGCTCAATCGCTGGCAAATCCTACATATTGCCCATTAGCGGCACGAAAATGTCGCGCCGCCTGAAGCGCTTCTTGGTGCCGGCTCATTAGGTCGGATTTTTTTTCTTCTGTTTTTTCTCCTTCTCTGTTTATTTCCACGTTTTCAGATTCTAAAAATAGTAAAACTTAAAAATGTTTAGTTTTGAAAACTGTTCAGATTTCCAAAAGTTTAAATTTTAAAACTATTCATATTCTAAAAGTGTTTAGATTTGAAAATTATTCAAAGATTTACAAATGTTCAAATTTAAAACCGTTCAAATTTGAATGCTCGGTTTTGAAAATTGTTCAGATTTAAAAATTGTTCAGTGTTAAAAAATTGTTCAAATTTGAAAAATATTCGCATTTGGAAAATGTTCAGATTTTGAAAAGGTTTAGATTTAAAAATAAAAAATGGAGTAATACCTTTATATTCAGTCGCATTTGGCGGCCCGTGAAGCTTTTGCTTTAGTCGGCGGGTATTGTAACACCGCTCACGGGCGCTATATTGGACCTTCCTTGCCGCATGTCTGCAGACTCCCCCGTGGTCGCATAAGCAGAAGCCCGTCGAATCTCGCATGTAAATCCTGAAGCTTGACAACTGCTTGCTCCCACCGCCGGTTCGGGTTCACTGCAGTCACCACGCTCGTTGCCAGATTCCATGCCGATGGCCGTCTATGAGGGCGTGGCTTGCCGCATGCCCACGGCTGCAAATTTTGCGCCTCGTATCCTGTTGTTTGCCAAGAGGGAACATTATGATATGTGTCTTAAACGATGCTTATGTGCTTGATTCATTTTCTTTGAGTATTAAGGTCCATTCGTATTTGATGTAATTCGACTTTCCTCCAAAAACGTAAGATTGTTCGATGTAATTTTTGTTCTATTTAGCTGAGCTACTTCCTTCAGTTATTTCTACTGCTTTGCATCTGAATTTGCTCAATAGCAAGGTCAATATGCTGGAGTATTGATTTTCGTGTTTATCCAATTAGCTCTATATTTCAAATCTAAAAATTAGAGGTGCTAAAATGATATGTGCGCCATGTGCTGATTAAGGGTCTCCAAACATGAATTAGCCTGTCATAGTTCGGTGAATGTCTTTTCTAAATTGAGATGGAACAGTTTTACAGTCTGTGAGTGAACAGCGTGCGAAACATATAACTAGTGAATGCCAAATAGCCAAGCATGCCCAATATGAAGAGAAGAAAATGAGAAGGCCCAGCTATACCTATGTGGTTATGTAGGAATACTGCAGATGCCGTCTAACATTTACGCCCATGATTCTTTTTTGAGGACCCGGCAGCCGATTGCCTTTCGATTAGATAGAAATAGAGTGTTTATTTATAGCCGCAAATTAAGTCTCCTAAGAGACCAAGACATGAGGTAAACCGCAAAGAGAGAAACCCTAGCTATCTCCAGGACACGCCCATGATTCTTTGAATCATAATCTTTGATCGGCTCGTTTGGCAGTTTGGCAGTTCTGTTCCTTGATGGCTCGACGCATCCCCTCCAGACCAGCTACGGGCAAGGGCCATATGACTGGCGAGTTGAGACGGTGACTGACGACTGAGGGCTGGGTTTTTAAATTATCTTCTCTTGTTACTCCTAAATTTCTATTTTCTATAATCTATGTACTGTCGCTGGTGACTAGTTTTCTCGCACTGGAGAACACATACACCATTAACTAACTCAGACCAGTCGAGCGTATGCTCTTTTGCCTGCCGTCGCTGCCCGCATACAGCGAGACAAGGGAGAGGAAGAAAATGTATTGATAAGTGAAAGTAATTGTTGCCTGATTGAGAAACATCATTGGACATATCACAATACATATAGATGAGAATATACAAATATATTATATATATATGCACCCAAATAAATACAGAACCGCAAGAGGACGACCATGCATGCAAGCATCACGATTATTACATCACTACTAGAAAATCGCTCTCCGCCGAGTGGTCTCGGCTTCGCCGAGCGCAAAATGTCGGGGCCACTCGGCGAAGACCGCCAACGCCGGCACAGCGCGGACGACACTCGGCGACGGGGCGACAACTCGGCAAAACACCACTTCGCCGGGACAAGGTCGATAAAGATCTCGGCGAAGTGGTGACCATCGGCAACGACCACAGAAAACACTCGGCAACGAGCGCCTCTCAGCAAAATGGACGACCACGTGGCGCCTGTCGTTGGGTCCCACCTTGCGGGGGCGATGCTTTCATTTCGCCGAGTGTCCTACCCGGCGAATTGGACCCTGCTTTTCTTCGCCGAGTGCCTCTGTCGGTAACGTCTGCGCGGGAAATTTTTCGGAGTTGCCGCCATTTCCGGCGGATGTTCGCCGAGTGTGTCGGTGGGAGGCACTCGCGAAGAACTGGCGGGAATTTTTTTTCGTTCGCCGCGCAAGAAGATTCCTTTTTGCCGAGATTGTCGGTGGACGGCACTCGGCGAAGGCATGGGCGGGAAGGAAAATTTCATTCCGCGCCAAATCTTCGCCGGGTGGCCGTCTTCGCCGGGAGCTCCGCTCGGCAAACCTGGTGGGCGGGAATGAAAATTTCATTCCGCGGCAATTCTTCGCCGGGTGTCTGTCTCGGCGAAATGTAGATGTTTTGGCGCCATGTTCCCAGCCCTAACGACGCCTATAAATACTACACCTCTAAGCCAGCTTACTCACTCATTCTATCTTGTTCTCAAACACACAACATTCGGATTCCCTAGCTACGTCCTACACTGAATGCAACGACATTCAACCGTGAATCAGTGTAGGGCTATATCTAGGGGAAACTGTGTGTTTGTTTCAGCTATATTTAGGTTTCAACACAACTTATTTTTCATCCGGATTAATTCGTGGCATCCAACACAAATCATCCGGATTCCCGAGCTCAGTCGCACACTGCATGTGATATCGCAGCCAGTGTGCGACTGTAGCTCGGGGAAACCGTTTGATTTGTTCATCGATGTGTTTAGTCGCACAGTATTTTATGTTCTTTATTACACGACCTGTAAAAAATTTGGGTGGTAAAATTTTCGGCGGGAAATTTTGGCGGGTTTTTTTGGCGGGAAATTTTGGCGGGATAGCTGGTGGGAAGGCTATAAAAGACCACCCCAGCCACTGATCTTTTACATACAAATTCACCCATTGCAATATTTACTCCGTCGTAGATAGTTTCAGGAGAAGGATGTGGAGTGGGCTTGAAGACTCTGAGCGTGGGCACTGTGTGTTGTCTCGCACTCCCGGCATGGTCAAGCTGGAGGAGAAGTGGAGCGGGCGCGCACTGATGGCGACGGTCGGAGGTAGCCGACCACCGGTGTCGCCGGAGACGGTCGTGGGGGCGGTGGTGGTGGAGTGCGGTGTGGACCGCCGCCACGTCAAGGTGGAGGTTTGCGCGCCGCCATTCGACTTCTTCGTGCGCTTCCGCTTCAGCGAGAACTGCACTCGCGTCCTCCATGCCTCCCCCGGCCTCGCGGTCAACGGGGAGACACTCACGATGAGCCGCTGGCATCGTGGGCACGGAGGGCGGCCATCGGAGCTGTCGTACTTAACGAAGCTGAGGTTTGAGAGGTTGCCACGGGAGGTGTGGGAGCCCCAAGCCGTGAACCAGTTCATCAACAGGCTAGGTGGGCAGCTTGTGGAAATGCTCAAGCCGGAAGACAGCTGGTACCTGAGTGTGATGGCGTGGATGAAGAATCCATCAGAAGTTCCTACCGTCTACGATGTGGAGGTGCCAGAGCCTGAGCTTCCACCGTCTGAGTTTGACGCCCCCTACTCAACCACGATGACACCGTCACTGGTTCATACTATCCTAATCCAGGTCGTCGACCCGGGTCCATTCTTCAGGACAGGAGGCCACTGCTTTGGAGGTCCATCTGGCATGGGATCGGCTGGAGGAGAAGATATTTGATGAGAAGATTGTAGATTTTAATTAATTTGTTAGTTGTTCGTGATTGTTGTAATTTGTTCTACATGCATGTTTACTTGTTTGTTAGTCAATTATGTATCGGCGGTTCCAGAATGTGCTCGTTATGTGTTAACGTTAAATAAAATTATGTGTTCGATATTAAATGTGTGTTTTTTTAACTAAATGTATTCTTGCCACCACATACCCGGAATATGTGATCTTATCCACTCCACCGACAGCCACCTACCAAGCGTGAATCACCTGCTGTAAGGCAATTAATTAAGGGAAAAAAAATAAAACTCACATGTGATATCCTCACAAGACTCCGAGTGTGACGACTTCACACACACCCCAACTTATCCCCCTCGATATTAAATATGTGATAAAAGTCCTTGGAGCTACCCCCTTTCGATGCCCGTCGAAGGGGTAGACGACACGGTCGACTTCTGGTCTACTGTGGGGGGGGGGGTCGACGAAATCGGGGGCTTCGGGTGTCGGAACCTCACCAAAACATAGGTGGTGCCCTAATATATGCATTAGGTTGCTATAGACATATTGAGACTCCGAGGTGTGACCGCCTTCACAAACCGCACTTATCCCCCTCGAAGGTTATGCTCTTCTATGTGGAAACCACCATTTCGGGTGCGACGGATGGAACCATGTGATAACATGAGGCCAAATCAGGTTAATTATGTTCACATGGCCCACCCAAACACAACCAAGTATAAAAGTCCTTGGAGCTACCCCTTTCGACGCCCGTCGAAGGGGTAGACGACACGGTCGACTTCTGGTCTACTGTGGGGGGGGGGGGGGGGGGGTTCGACGGAACCGGGGCTTCGGGGTGTCGGAACCTCACCAAAACATAGGTGGTGCCCTAATATATGCATTAGGTTGTGATGGTAGGTTGCTATAGACATATCGAGACTCCGAGGTGTGACCGCCTTCACAAACCGCACTTATCCCCCTCGAAGGTTATGCTCTTCTATGTGGAAACCACCATTTCGGGTGCGACGGATGGAACCATGTGATAACATGAGGCCAAATCAGGTTAATTATGTTCACATGGCCCACTCAAACACAACCAAGTATAAAAGTCCTTGGAGCTACCCCCTTTCGATGCCCGTCGAAGGGGTAGACGACACGGTCGACTTCTGGTCTACTGTGGGGGTTTCGACGGAACCGGGGCTTCGGGGTGTCGAAACCTCACCAAAACATAGGTGGTGCCCTAATATATGCATTAGGTTGTGGTGGTAGGTTGCTATAGACATATCGAGACTCCGAGGTGTGACCGCCTTCACAAACCGCACTTATCCCCCTCGAAGGTTATGCTCTTCTATGTGGAAACCACCATTTCGGTTGCGACGGATGGAACCATGTGATAACATGAGGCCAAATCAGGTTAATTATGTTCACATGGCCCACCCAAACACAACCAAGTATAAAAGTCCTTGGAGCTACCCCTTTCGACGCCCGTCGAAGGGGTAGACGACACGGTCGACTTCTAGTCTACGGTGGGGGGTTTCGACGGAACCGGGGGCATCGGGGTGTCGGAACCTCACCAAAACATAGGTGGTGCCCTAATATATGCATTAGGTTGTGGTGGTAGGTTGCTATAGACGTATCGAGACTCCGAGGTGTGACCGCCTTCACAAACCGCACTTATCCCCCTCGAAGGTTATGCTCTTCTATGTGGAAACCACCATTTCGGGTGCGACGGATGGAACCATGTGATAACATGAGGCCAAATCAGGTTAATTATGTTCACATGGCCCACCCAAACACAACCAAGTATAAAAGTCCTTGGAGCTACCCCCTTTCGACGCCCGTCGAAGGGGTAGACGACACGGTCGACTTCTGGTCTACTGTGGGGGGTTTCGACGGAACCGGGGGCTTCGGGGTGTCGGAACCTCACCAAAACATAGGTGGTGCCCTAATATAAGCATTAGGTAGTGGTGGTAGGTTGCTATAGATATATATCGAGACTCCGAGGTGTGACCGCCTTCACAAACCGCACTTATCCCCCTCGAAGGTTATGCTCTTCTATGTGGAAACCGCCATTTCGGGTGCGACGGATGGAACCATGTGATAACATGAGGCCAAAGCAGGTTAATTATGTTCACATGGCCCACCCAAACACAACCAAGTATAAAAGTCCTTGGAGCTACCCCCTTTCGACGCCCGTCGAAGGGGTAGACGACACGGTCGACTTCTAGTCTACGGTGGGGGGTTTCGACGGAACCGGGGCTTCGGGGTGTCGGAACCTCACCAAAACATAGGTGGTGCCCTAATATATGCATTAGGTTGTGGTGGTAGGTTGCTATAGACATATCGAGACTCCGAGGTGTGACCGCCTTCACAAACCGCACTTATCCCCCTCGAAGGTTATGCTCTTCTATGTGGAAACCACCATTTCGGGTGCGACGGATGGAACCATGTGATAACATGAGGCCAAATCAGGTTAATTATGTTCACATGGCCCACCCAAACACAACGAAGTATAAAAGTCCTTGGAGCTACCCCTTTCGACGCCCGTCGAAGGGGTAGATGACACGGTCGACTTCTGGTCTACTGTGGGGGGGTTTCGACGGAACCGGGGCTTCGGGTGTCGGAACCTCACCAAAACATAGGTGGTGCCCTAATATATGCATTAGGTTGTGGTGGTAGGTTGCTATAGACATATCGAGACTCCAAGGTGTGACCGCATTCACAAACCGCACTTATCCCCCTCGAAGGTTATGCTCTTCTATGTGGAAACCACCATTTCGGGTGCGACGGAAGGAACCATGTGATAACATGAGGCCAAATCAGGCTAATTATGTTCACATGGCCCACCCAAACACAACCAAGTATAAACGTCCTTGGAGCTACCCCCTTTCGACGCCCGTCGAAGGGTAGACGACACGGTCGACTTCTGGTCTACTGTGGGGGGGGGGGTTTCGACGGAACCGGGGGCTTCGGGGTGTCGGAACCTCACCAAAACATAGGTGGTGCCCTAATATGCATTAGGTTGTGGTGGTAGGTTGCTATAGACATATCGAGACTCCGAGGTGTGACAGCCTTCACAAACCGCACTTATCCCCCTCGAAGGTTATGCTCTTCTATGTGGAAACCACCATTTCGGGTGCGACGGATGGAACCATGTGATAACATGAGGCCAAATCAGGTTAATTATGTTCACATGGCCCACCCAAACACAACCAAGTATAAAAGTCCTTGGAGCTACCCCCTTCGACGCCCGTCAAAGGGGTAGACGACACGGTCGACTTCTGGTCTACTGTGGGGGGGTTTCGACGGAACCGGGGCTTCGGGGTGTCGGAACCTCACCAAAACATAGGTGGTGCCCTAATATATGCATTAGGTTGTGGTGGTAGGTTGCTATATACATATCGAGACTCCGAGGTGTGACCGCCTTCACAAACCGCACTTATCCCCCTCGAAGGTTATGCTCTTCTATGTGGAAACCACCATTTCGGGTGTGACGGATGGAACCATGTGATAACATGAGTCCAAATCAGGTTAATTATGTTCACATGGCCCACCCAAACACAACCAAGTATAAAAGTCCTTGGAGCTACCCCCTTTCGACGCACGTCAAAGGGGTAGACGACACGGTCGAATTCTGGTCTACTGTGGGGGGGTTTCGACGGAACCGGGGGCTTCGGGGTGTCGGAACCTCACCAAAACATAGGTGGTGCCCTAATATATGCATTAGGTTGTGGTGGTAGGTTGCTATAGACATATCGAGACTCCGAGGTGTGACAGCCTTCACAAACCGCACTTATCCCCCTCGAAGGTTATGCTCTTCTATGTGGAAACCACCATTTCGGGTGCGACGGATGGAACCATGTGATAACATGAGGCCAAATCAGGTTAATTATGTTCACATGGCCCACCCAAACACAACCAAGTATAAAAGTCCTTGGAGCTACCCCCTTTCGACGCACGTCAAAGGGGTAGACGACACGGTCGAATTCTGGTCTACTGTGGGGGGGTTTCGACGGAACCGGGGGCTTCGGGGTGTCGGAACCTCACCAAAACATAGGTGGTGCCCTAATATATGCATTAGGTTGTGGTGGCAAGTTGCTATAGACATATCGAGACTCCGAGGTATGACCGCCTTCACAAACCGCACTTATCCCCCTCGAAGGTTATGCTCTTCTATGTGGAAACCACCATTTCGGGTGCGACTGATCGAACCATGTGATAACATGTGGCCAAATCAGGTTAATTATGTTCGCATGGCCCACCCAAACGCAACCAAGTATAAAAGTCCTTGGAGCCACCCCCTTTCGACGCCCGTCGAAGGGGTAGACGACACGGTCGACTTCTGGTCTACTGTGGGGGGTTTCGACGGAACCGGGGGCTTCGGGGTGTCGGAACCTCACCAAAACATAGGTGGTGCCCTAATATATGCATTAGGTTGTGGTGGTAGGTTGCTATAGACATATCGAGACTCCGAGGTGTGACCGCCTTCACAAACCGCACTTATCCCCCTCGAAGGTTATGCTCTTCTATGTGGAAACCACCATTTCGGGTGCGACGGATCGAACCATGTGATAACATGTGGCCAAATCAGGTTAATTATGTTCACATGGCCCACCCAAACACAACCAAGTATAAAAGTCCTTGGAGCTACCCCCTTTCGACGCCCGTCGAAGAGGTAGACGACACGGTCGACTTCTAGTCTACGGTGGGGGGTTTCGACGGAACCGGGGGCTTCGGGGTGTCGGAACCTCACCAAAACATAGGTGGTGCCCTAATATATGCATTAGGTTGTGGTGGTAGGTTGCTATAGACATATCGAGACTCCGAGGTGTGACCGCCTTCACAAACCGCACTTATCCCCCTCGAAGGTTATGCTCTTCATGTGGAAACCACCATTTCGGGTGCGACGGATGGAACCATGTGATAACATGAGGCAAAATCAGGTTAATTATGTTCACATGGCCCACCCAAACACAACCAAGTATAAAAGTCCTTGGAGCTACCCCCTTTCGACGCCCGTCGAAGGGGTAGACGACACGGTCGACTTCTGGTCTACTATGGGTGGGTTTCGTCGGAACCTCACCAAAACATAGGTGGTGTCTAATAATATATGGATAATAGTTTGGTAGTACACATTATAAAATTTTATTATAAAAAAAATAACAGAAAAAATTTATGTAAGATAAAATGATGAACTATAAAAGGGCTTCGCCTGGTGGAACACTCGGCGAAGATGCACACTCGGTAAACAGAGGGTCTTCGCCGAGTCCGATACTCGGCGAAGAGGACTGCTCGGCAAAAAAAAAACACGGGCGCGTGGACTTAATGAAAATTTGGCCGCTGAAACGACCAAATTTCCCCAATCCACCACCGCAACCTCGCGCCCAAATCCCCACCCCCCACTTCGCCGCCGCCACACCTCACCCACGCCGACCCCGCCGCCGGCGCTCCCTTTTCCGCCGCCGCAACCTCTCCCCGTCCGGCGCCACCCCCCACCGCCGTGAATCTGAGGCGCTGCTCGCCCCCGCCGCCACGAGCCCTAACCCTAGCCCGAGCCCTACCCTACAGCTCGCCGGCCTCCCCCGCGTCGCCGCTGCTCGCTCGCCCCCCCGCCACGAGCCCAAACCCTAGCCCGAGCTGTCGTGGTGGTGTCACGGCAGATGCCATAGGATGGCTTAAGTTGGGGGCTCGCTAGGACGTTGGGGGATCCGGGGAGGGTGTGCGCGCTAAGAAGCACGCATGAAGAACAACGAAGAACACGCAAGAACAAGCAAGAACGAGCAAAACCAAGAACAACCAAAGCACAACAAGATGTACCCTGCTTCGGGGCCCTCTTGTGGAGGTAACACCCCTACTGCAGCACTAGCCTACTCTCTTTATATCTCAATGTGACAAGTACAAAGTGCTCCTCGAGCTGTATGAAGCAACAATGGTGAGAGCTCTAGGAGGAAGATGGAGCAAGGGGGAAATGAGGCTTCTTCTTCGTCGTCCCTCGCCTGGAGGATGTGCTGGTCTATTTATACACTAACCGATTACCATTCTGCCCCTGGCCGAAGATAATGGCATGGACAAGAGGAACAGGACAAGCTCTGGCTACTGTCACTCAGTCCAGCTCATCGTCAGTCCAACGGCAGGTCTATCTTTTCCTCTTTGAGCTTAAGCCAGCGTAGCCCACCGGCCTAGGCCACTGCCCTTTCCCGAATTAGCCGAGTCAGCGCCTAGGGCCTAGCGACCCGGAAAACCCGTGGCTCGACCTGGCTGTCTTCTGAGCCTCGGGCAGGAGGCCTGCAGAACCCGTGAACTTACTGACATTACTTGGCCTTTGTGCAAAATCCGACATTGCAGTAAGCCGGATCCTTCCAGGCCATCCCGGCTAGGTTAAGCCGGATCCTTTCCTCTGATCCGGCTATACTTTGCCGGATGCCCTTTGGCCTCTCCCTGCATTTAAACATGATCCGGTCCAAGTGATCCGGTTTGTGAGACCCGGATTGACCTTCCTTTCCACTTTATAGCTCCCGACACCACCTCTTTGCCCTACCCGGGGCAACCCCCCGACAGTAGTCCCCGAAGCTGGTGCGGTCCTACAGCCTCGGATGGAGGGCCGTAGCAGGTTAAAAACAAACGCCCTTAACCGAATCCCATATCGAATAATTTTGTCTCAGGATTTCCTGGGACACCTGGCTGAGAATCTCTGCGCAAAGCCCCGTAATCCGGGTCTCTGATCTGACACGTCATTGTCAGCACGCCATCCGGGTCCACCAGGTATTTGAGTGTGTTTGACTCAATGACCGCGTCTCCTCGGTTTCTTCGCTGACCGGCACACTCGATCCGCACAACCGCTTCCAATTCTGTGACCCACCATGTGCTTGAAACATACGGCCACAGCTGCGACCACAGAGTTTCATGGCACACTTGATCCGGCCACGCCCCGAAAACCGCGCGGTAGTGCGCCAGTTACCAGCGAGCGGCTATAAATAGGGGTGTAGAGGGTTTCTCTTCTTCCTCCTCGCACTCTCCACTCTGAAACCTCCATCTACGCCATTGCCGCCGCTGCGACCTCGCCCTTGCGATCTTGCCGCGCCGGAGACGTCAACCACGCCGGAGACCTCACACCAGAGCCGCGCACCGCGCCCCGCCGCCGTTTCTTCACCAGGCCTCTTCCTCGCCGCATCACGACCGTAAGTTCCTTTTCTTCCGGCCATGGCGACCTCGAGCAAGTTCATATTCCGCTGGGAACTTGCGCCTGTTTCTTGTAGATTCACTCGCGCACGAGTCCATTGTCACGCCTCAGTGCATTCCCTAGATCTCCTTTCCAGGTTTTGCACTAGATTGCCCTAGTTTGGCTTGCCACCGCTCTGAGCAGTTCCACCATATTTTTTACTCGGGATTTCCCTCTATTTTACTGCTGCGGTAGATCTTGCATAACCCTAGATTCTCACGAAAAGGTGTTTGTAGTTACTAGCCGAATTACTTTTCCGCTGTAACTAGACAACTTAAACCGAGATAACTTCTACCGAATTGCTTTACATCTGATTCGGTTATGCCATTGTCCGATTTCTTCTGGACTTAGAGATTCCGAATCTCCTAACTCGGCTATCTCCGATTTCTTGCAGGACTGATTCGGATATGCCGAAGCTGCCCCCTGGCAGTTGGGAGGGTTCCGATGTTACAAAACGATGACCTGGAATGGCTGCTGAGCACCCGGCGTATAACACCCAAAGTTATATGCCGAAAACCGGGGAAGGAACTCGAACCGGTCACCCAACCGGGTGAACGCGTTGTATTTCTAGCGCACTTCGAGCGCGGATTCGGACTCCCGGCGAGTGACTTCTTCCGGAGATTCCTAGACTTCTTCGGCCTGCAGCCTCACCACCTTCCGGCTAACGCCTTTGTCTCCCTGTCGGCTTTTTCCTCCTTTACCGAGGGATATCTCGGTCTCTGGCCGACTGTCGAAACCTGGGCGAAGTATTTCCACCTTCGGAAACAAACTATCCCGGGCAGTGACCCGAAGGTGATGACCGCCTGTGGTTCGGCTAGCATTACCCCGAGGACGGGCTCCATCTTTCCCCGGATCACTGGCCTGGATACTTGCAAGAAATGGCAAAGGTCCTTCTTCTACGTGAAGAGCGTTGAAGGCCATGATGCTCTCAACTTGCCCGAGTTCAAGATCGAGCCCCCCACGGCCGAATTAAACTTCAGGTATGATCCGGCTGACACTCTTGCGGAGCTTCAAGTCATACACCGAACTCTGGAGGATTTTCTGGAGAAGGGCCTGCTCTCGGACGATCTCCTCCGAGCCTTCGTCTGTCGCCGGGTCAGTCCTCTTCAACAACGTCAGCACAAGATTTGCCATAGCGGTCTGCTAGATCCTACCCGGATCAGCAAACATGACCTCACCAGAGCTTCCGTCAAGAGACGGGTAAACGCCATTGCCTACACCGAGATGTCGGACAAGTGGAAATGGGGCGTGGAGCCGTTCCACCGAGATGCACTTCCACCACAGGTTAGTTCATCATTCTCCGAATTAATCCATACTTCACCAAAATATCATCGGACTAATCCAGATTTGCCTTGACTCTACTGCAGCTGTTCGACCGCCAAATCACCGAAGATGGAGATCTCTCCACCAAAGTGTGGGGACCGGATCGCAGCCCGCTGCGCGAGGGCGAAGAGGATGCGGATACGGACGATTATTTGCCGATTCCGCGGCCAAGCCCATCCGCAAGGGTAAGCAATCAACTGTTTACAACATTTCCGAGGATGAAGATGATGATTGCTGGATCCTAGATCCCATTGATGCCATTCCGATTTCATGGTCACAACCTTGTGTTCCAGCCAAACAGGATGCTCAAGGGACATCTCGGAAACGCGATGACGCGTCCGGATCAGATGCCCCTCAAGCAAAAAGAATGAAGAAAGCTGCCTTCAAGCCGAATCGGCTCAAGCCCATGCCTACCACCAAGGGGTAAAGCCAACTTAACTTCATTTGCTTTCTTCCTCTATTATCCGAGTCATCTTTATCCGAGTTAACTGTTTACTTACTTTGTGCAGTGACGTCGTCGTTACCGAGCAAACTCATTCATCCATTCTTTCTCCCATTCCCCCACTGGATACGGCCATGGAGAACCAGTCTCCCGAAAGGGCTATCACCTCTCCCGCCGTGCCACAACTGCCGAGACTCCTCCGCCGACTCTCATTCCAGAGTCGGTTACTGACCTGGAGAACAAGGAAACCTCGGCTCCTACCCGAGATTCAACTTGGCCACGCCCTCTGAAGGAGTTGGAGAAGGAGAAAACCAAGAGTTCGGCTAAATCTTTGCCTAAGCCGGATCCTCGCCCTACCCCCAAGGCTCAAGCTCTGCTGAATCAAGAGCAGAAGAAGAAAAAACAGCAGCAACAGACTTTCGAGAAGCAGCAGAAACAGCAACAGGAAGCACTTAAACCACCACAGCAAGCCCAGAAACAGCCGAGACAGCCAGATCCCGCCAAGACCCCTGGCGCATCGCCTCTACCTAAGCCGACTCAGGCCGCCTCCGGCACAACTCCGACCACCTCGGATACAAGTGGTTGCTAGCAAGCAGGTTTCCTTTACTCCATCAGTGACTCGGGTGCATGATCAACTTTCTGAGGCGATTACCGTGCCCGACTTAGTGGCCAGGTCTGCCGAATCTCCGCACTCCGAGCGGCGACAACCTCGGCTCCGCAGAGGAATTCGTTAAAGCTTGGAA